>BSBK01002128.1:675000-1245000 GCA_027943335.1 Chamaecyparis obtusa | reverse complement strand
ACTACCTTAAAAAAAAAAGTTAAAGATGAAAGGGCAATAGTATTGCCTAAGAAAAAAAAGGTATGAAATTTTCTAGGAAATAGAGTAATATTACTAGGGCTAAATGAAATATTCAATAACATAGAATATTGGTAGAGGTCTAATTCTAAATATATTGATAGTGAGTTTTATTAATGTGGAATATGTCTTGCAAAAGAAATGTGAAAAGATAAAAAGACAAAACTAAGGTAAAACATGTAAAATTAGTGAATATATTATTTCCAAAAGATTTTAACATTTTTATGAGAATCATGAGATTAGAAGCCATTTGTTTTCTCCTATAACTCCGCAATAGAATGGTGTTGTTGAAAGGATGAACATAACACTTTAGGAAGATGCTGAAACAATAATAAAGGAATAAAATCTACTAGAAATCTAATGGACAAGAGGTAATATTGACTATAGTATACACACCTAACATAGTTTAGATAAAAAAGAATCTTGGGAAGACATCTTATGGGGTATGGTATAGAAGAACCCCTTCTATTAAACATTTCAGAGTCTTTGGAAGTAAATGTTATATTCAAAAAAGATTAAGAAAATCTTGGTAGTTTGATTCTAGAGATGATGAGGGAATATTCCTTTGGGTACTCCACTAAAAGGAAATCTTATAGATGCTACAAAAAGAGGCTAGGAATAATAGTTAAAAGCAAAAATGTGAAAGTTCATGAACACTCCAAAGAAAATGGAAATAGAAGTTGGATATGAATTAGATTAATCAATTAGAAGATAAGAGAAGAGAAGACTAAAGAAAATGAAGAACAAAATGATGTTGAGGTTTCTTCAATAGTTGTTCCTAGAACTCCTAGATATGTGTAAAAGAATCACTCAGAGAATCAAATTATTGGAGATAAGAATAGAGGTGTCATTACAATAAGTAAGGCTATAGAATAGATCAACTTATGCTTTCTCTCAAAAGTTGAACCAAATATTGTACAAGAAGTGTGTAGTGATTAGAGTTGGATGAATGCAATGTAGGAAGAATGAGATAATATTGTGAATAATCAAACTTGGGAACAATCCTGAGACCGGTTGAAAAAAATATAATTAGAACAAAATGGGTATTCCAAAAAAAGCTTAATGATGATGGACACATAGTAATAAACAAGGCTATACTTGTATGTGAATGATACACACAAGTGGAAGGAATTGACTTTGAGGAGGCTTATGCTCCTATGGTAAGAATGGAAGCAATCAAATTTTTTCTGGCTTTTGCATCTGACAAGAACTTCAAGATATATTAGATGGATGTGAAATTTGCATTTATGAAAGGGGAATTGAAGGAAAAATTATACATAAGACAACCGGGTATGTGCAAGATCATGAGGGGCCAAACTATGCCCTTAAGTGGCAATGAAAAATTAGCAAATCAGGGTTAGTCAACTTGACGTGAAAATTTCAACTAGCTATGAACCTAATATAAAAAAGTTGTAAGAATAGAATCTATAGAAAATTGAATGTAGTTTCTAAACTACTAGGCCTTTTTTGAGAAAAAGTTAGTATGATTGGTGAAAAGTATAGATTTCAATGCAGCAGTACAAAAATTTCAGGAAAAAAAGAAGAAGTAGGTGTATGTCTGACCACCTTAATCATAATCAAATGATAATATTTTATTATAAGATTTTATATATAAGTAGTAGACTCATGCCCGGATGTGACACATATTTCTTTGTAATTTTATTCCAAAAAAATAATTAATTATGAATTTTTTGCTACAACATTTTCAGAATTAAAAAACTCTCATGTCTGACCACCTTAACTCATTCAAAACTTTACAAAATTCAATTTTTTTTTTCCCCTTATAGTAGGCGAAGCATAGAATATGACACAGTTTTCAAATTTCAAAAATGTTATACCATTTGAAAGTTATAGTCATTTTTCAATCAGTATATAAATCAGCACTTTAGAGGTAGCTCAATTAGAAAATGACTAATAATTACTTACCGAATTCAAAATTTGATAGCAATTATATCGATAGAAAGCTGATAATCTCCTTAAGATACCCTTTTCATTTTATCAAATTCAAGTGAAAAAAAAGTCATCAACTACATTGTCAAAGTTTTGAACTGACATAGCCACTTTTTGGCCTCTCATGATCTTGCACATACCCAGTTACCGAAAAACTTCAAGCTATCAGATTATCTAGACATGATATGCAAGATGAAGAAGGCTTTATATGGGTTGAAGCAAGCTCCCAAAGCTTGGTATGCAAGAGTTGACAAATATCTATTGAAGCAAGGTTTTTAGGAAGGTATGACTTACAATAATCTCAACTTTAAGGTTGAATCAAATGATATTTTGATTTTGGTTGTGTATGTGGATGATATAATCTTTGGAGGAAATGATGAAATGTGCTAGAAATTTTCCAATGAAATTAAAAAAGAGTTTGAAATGTATATGATTGGGGAGATGAATTTATTTTTGGGTTTAAAAGTTAATTAGAAAGGTGAAGGTATCTTTATCTCTCAAAAAATTATGTGAAGAAAATGTTAAAGAATTTTGGTATAAAAAATGCTAAACCGATATGTACTCCTATAATTATTGGTTGTAAATTGAGAAAGGATAAAGAATCTCCTAAGGCTAATGAAAAAAATATAGACCAATGATTGGAGGAATGCTATACCTGATTGCTACTAGATTGAATATCATGAATTTTGTTTGTCTTGTAGCTATATTTTGACAAGATCTAGAGAAACTCATGTTTTCATAGTAAAAAGAATTTTAGATACTTGAAAGGAACATAAGACTTTGGTTTGCGGTATCCTAGAAAATCAGAATTTACTTTGATGACTTACATTAATGTTGATTGGGTTGGATGTGTGGATGACATGAAGAGAATAAATGAAGATGCTTTCTTTATTGGACCTAGATTGGTCACTTGGTCAAGTAAGAAACAAGATTAAGTGTCACTCTCAACTGTTGAAGTAGAATATATTACTACTGCTTCATGTTGTACACAGATACTTTGGATGAAATAGACTTTGAAATATGTTAGAATTATGTTTGATGATCCCATTTCTATCTTATGTAACAATATCAATGCAATAATTTTTTTAAAGAATCTGGTACCACATTCAAGGAAAAAACACATTTATATATAGTACCACTTTCCGAGGGAAAACATTATGGAGAATGAGACAAAGCTTGAATATGTACCAATAAAAGAACAAATTGCTGACATTTTTACAAATGCACTTTCTAAGGATACTTTTGAATATCTCCAAGAGAAGTTTTAGGTGATTTTCCTACCTTATTAGAGCTAAATGTATATGCTTATGCATTAGTCTATTGAAATTTATGAATTGAGATTCACTATGCATGGTGAACTAACACTAACACATTCTTTTGTGTGCTTTGGGAGCTCCATGTTTCACCACTTTCTTTCTCAGCGTGCATTCGAGTAGTTTCTTTTTGTTTGGTCCAACAAAATCTTCACCCGAGAGACACATGGACACTCCACAACAATTTATTATTGTGGGATTAGTTTCAGGATGGAGCTAGCATGTTGACATGCCACACGTCCCACCTCTATGATCATCTCTTCACGTGTTGTGTTCTTACAAGCTCATTGTTTGAGATCGGGCATGATTTTCAAATCAACACACTTCTAGAGGAGCATCTATCAATTTTTGAAAAGGTGGTAGCTAGGCGTAATGACAAGGATCTATTTTTGCCTGCAGATCAAGATTTTGTCAAATTTTTAGGTAGTGATGTGACCTAGCACATTGAGCTTTACAAATTGGAAAGTGTTGTATGTTATTAGTTTCACTTCTGATTAGGGTTTCCAGGTAGCACCTCAAATATATATATAGAGAGCTCTATAAAGAAAAAAGAGAAGAATTTTGGCTGAGAAAAATAAATTTCATTGTTCTATGAGGGCTATTGTATCAAGTCTTAAGATTGTAATAGGCATTTTTAATCAATATATCAATCATGATTCAAGCCCTTTGTGTTCAACATTCATTATTGTCCCATGAATATTTTTTGTTCTTTTAAGCGACTTTAGCATATTTGTTTTGGTTTCCTCTTAATAGATTATTCTTTAAAGCTTCTTTGTATATGGTTTCCACTGTACATTTTTTCTCTATGTCATATGCTTGAATAGTTATTTGTAGATCTTTGACTGTTCCCAACTCGATCTAGAGGTTTGCCTTGTTATTTTGTCTCAGAAAGATAGCCTATGCACTTCAAAGAGTTCCAAAGCTCGACATATCGCCTATATTGTCTTGAATAAAACTTCTTCCCCTCATCTTCACCACTAAAAGAAGATTTGGATTCTCAAATTCTAGAGGTCGTTTAGTGAAAATGTGCAGGGTCTCACATTCACTGAGCTTCCTACAAATCCTGTTACACCTAAGAGTGATTTTAGGTTTCAACAGTCCCTTTAAATGGCACATCTGGTGGGACCAATATTGCACAAACTATAGAAGAGGTTCCTTTTGTAGTATTTTTTGGCTTTCAAGAGCCAATTCCTAAGAACCTAGTGACTGGATAACAAATTCATAGGGTTTCCACTCATCAATCCCTCTTTTTTCCTCCATGTGTTAGAATGGAAGGATACTATGACTAGTGGTATTTTCAGCCTCCTTTTCATGAATACCAATGCATTCCACCTTCTCACCAACAAAACCCCGCAAGGGCTCCTAATATTTTTTCTCCCTATACCATTGTCGCACCCAATTACACACAAAACCTATTTGACCACTCACATATCTATCAATTGTAGGGGTTTCTGACTAACCCCTATCAACATGCTTAACCTCCCACCCACAACTAGAATATGGGGAATAAAAATAAATCAATTGTAGAGACATCCTACTAAATATTTGAGTAGAGCTGAAATCCATTGAGAAGGAGAAAGATTATTGCCACCATGGAGAAGAGCTTGGTTATCAAGCTCACATATTACAACAACAAGCAAAGGTCCTACATGTGTGACCAGAGAAGTTCCTTGCGATGCAAGTTGTTTCCCATGAAGAAAGGACCAAGAAAATGGATTGAGAGGGATTGGAAAAAAGGAAGAGGAAGAAGGAACTGAGAAACCATTTTTAAAGTGTTCCAAAAGCTTTGCAACAATTGTCTTAGACGAAGAAAGAACATGGTCATGGGCTTTAAAGAAAGAGGCAGACTCATCTGGCTCTGGAATTCCTTCTGCTTTGAGAATGTCATAGCTGGAACCAGCTCTACTATAGGCATGGAATGAAGAATATGATGAATAAGGGGAATACTTACTCCCCTTGTCAATGAAAGGTATCCAACAGGAGGAATACACAGTCTCACCTTTTGATGTCTTTCCCTTCTTCATGGACGTGGAAGGGAGCAAGCAACATGATGTCTCGACATAGAGGAAAGTTATAAAATGTCACTTATGTTTTTCTGAGACATCGCTCAATTTCATGGTTTTGGAGTAGGTCAACACTTAGGAAAACTTTTTGGGTGAGTTCATTGCCTTTTTTGCATCGATCAACATTGAGTCGAAAGTCTCTAGGTCCATAAGTTGTTAGCTGCTACAAATGGGGGCCTTCTCCAATGTAGTAAGAAGCCATTAGGCTTAGTTTCTGATGGTTATCTCAAGGAGGAGACATTCAAGCCAATCAAGGGGCACCTGGCCTAGAGCCATAACTACAAGTAACCACTGGTCATGCTCATGTCTGAGCATGAAGAGGGACTCAACGATGAGAAGGAATAGCTTACCCATTCATTACATGAAGATAATATACCAACATGGGTAAGTTTCTTTGTTTTTAATTTTTGGGAGGTACCCAGACATTTTGGATGCCTTTCAAACTTCCTTTTTTGGCTGGCCATCTAGAAGGATGTGCTAAACCAGAAACTAGTTAGGAAGGGAAGCTATTTTAACAAGCTAGTCAATGGTTTTATTTAAAAACCTATAATATAAAATCTATGTACATATGTAAATGTTTGTATGGTAGTTGATTAGGAGCTTTCTTTCTAAGAAGTGCATAGTTGCACATATTTGGTGTCCTCCCCTGATCCAAGTGTCTTCTGCTCTGAGCCCAATGGATAAGGAAATGGTCTGCACAACTAGAGGATTGGGTACACATCCTGTAGGGAGGATACCCCTGAAAGTTACTAGAATTATGAATTGAAATTCACTATGCATGGTGAAATTAACACCAACACATTCCTTCGTGCACTTTGGGAGATCCGCATTTAGAACCCGTCTTCTCAACGTGTGTTCAAGCAGTAGATTTTCCTATCATCTACGAGAATCTCCGCCCAACAGACATATGGATGCCCCGCAATGGTTTATTATTGTGTGATTGGTTTCAAGATGGAGCTAGAGCTTTGGAATTCCATATGTCTTGCCTCTATAATCATCTCTTTACACACCCTATTCTAACGAGCTCATTCTTTGCGATCGGGCGTGGTTTTTAAAACTAACACACTTCTAGAGGAGCCTCTATCAATCTATGAAAAGGTGGTAGTTGGGTGTAATGACAAGGATCCATTTTTTCCTACAAATGTTTATTTTGTCATATTTTTAGGTAGTGATATGACCCAGTGCCTCAGTCTTTACAAATTAGAACGTGTTGTATGTTGTCAGTTTCACTTTTGATTAGGGTTTCTAGGAAGTACCTCGGCTATATATATAGATCTCTATAAAAGAAGGAAGAGGAGAAGAATTTTGGCTGAGAAAGAAACTTTCATTCTTTTGTGAGGGCTATTGTATCAAGCCTTAAGATTGTAATAGGCTTTTTGAATCAATATATCAATCGTGATTCAAGACCTTTGTGTTCAAGATTCATTATTATCTTGTGAATATTTTTTGTGCTTTTAAGTGACTTTAGCATATGTGTTTTGGTTTCTTCCTAACATATTATGCTTTAAAGCTTCTTTGTATATGGTTGTCATTGTATGTTTTTGCTCTATGTCATATGCTTGAATAATTTTTTGTAGATGTTTGATTGTTCCCAAATTGGTCTAGAGGGTTGCCTTGTTATTTTGTCTCACAAAGACAACCTGTGCACTTCAAAGCATTCCAAAGATCGACATATCACCTATATTATTTTGAATAACACTTCTTCCCCTCATCTTTACCTCTAAAAGAAGATCTAGTTTCTCAAATCCCAGAGGTCATTCAATAAAAATGTGTAGGGTCACATATTTATTGAACTTCCCATGAATGTTGTTGCACCTAAGAGCGATTATAGGTGTCAAAAAACTTCAAGCATATCCTTGATTTGAACTAATGATTGTGGCTGCCTCTTAGGGGGAGACAAGCATGGTTGAGAGCCAAATTGTATATCTCAGGGGCATTTGAGCATAATGAGTTGTTGATCTGCATATTTTACCTTTTATATTGATGTCAAAGGGGGAGAGTGAACTTGTGATTTTAAAAAGTATGATTTTGCCATTGGTGCTTTTTCATCAATGAAAAAGGGGAATATTATTGCAATATTGAGTAGAATGAGGGAGTTAGACAAGTGGTGATTTAGTATGGTTATTGTGACATGGTTTTCATTTATGTCAACGCTCTCTTGCATTAATTGCAATGTGTTTTCTATGTAGTGGTAATGTGGACTTTGCTTCACATATTCTTTCTATTACAAATTTGATGGTGAAACTTTGATATGTTGTTTGGCATAATTCATATTTGTTGAATTCAAAATTTTGTTGTTTGGAATGCAGTGCAGTGAATTTAGTATTTGTTTAAGTGTGATGGTTTTTTATAGTATTTTATTTTTGAAATGTGTACTTCACATTTCTTTGCATGATGATTTCTGATGGTGCACTTTTAAATGAAGTTTGATAATATCTTACCTTATTTCATTCTAGTTGGCACAAAATTTTGGGCTTTAGAGACATGGTTTCAAAGTTCTTGGTGTTTCTACTCTAGGTTTGGTCGACCTTAGGTGTTTAGACTTCAATTACTTATCTCCGCGAATGTAAAAATATATGTAACATGTATAGTGTTATTTAAAGTTTTTTTTATGGTGTAAGGTGGTCCACTTCTCATTCCTCCCTACTTCAAGATTGTTAAGAGAAAACCTAATTCAAATATTATTTGGTCCTTCGCCTGGACGATATTGGGAGACTTCACAAATACAAAGTTGATATAAATAAAGGTTGAATCATTTGTAGTAATGAGGTTGTGTGGCATATGTGTATACTTGTATGAACTTTGTGTGAGTACGTGCTTATGCTATCAGGATGTATGAAAGAGGATCTGTCTCCCTGATTGCATAAGTTAAGTGTGAAGTGTGGTGCAAAATAGTATGAACTTCAATGTGTTAGCTACCAGAAGTAGTGACCTGAAGGTGACTACAAAATGTTTAGTGTTATTTTGGCTATATATCAGTGGTGGATCTATTCTCTCTTATCCTTCTTCATCTAGGAAGTGAACCCTCTTGTAGTGAGCCCTTTGGTAGTGAGCCTTTCTTGTAATTCACCTTAATTGATGTTCATATATTTGAGAATAATCTTCTCTATGGTTTTTCTCTTTATAGGGTTTTCAATGTAAATCTGGAGCTCCTTGTGTTTATGGTCATTGTACTTTTCATGTTCATACCTTTCAATTGTTAAAATTTTAATGTATAATTAATAGAGATGATTAAAGGTTTTAAGGTTACAATTCATGGATAAATGATTCACCCCCCCGTTGAGTTTTCTTGCACATTAAATAGATGAGTGCCTAGGTGACATGCAAAGAACTACATGGATTTCATATCCAATTTGGAAAAGGTATTATTGAATATATAGATACAACTATGACTTATGTGCATATTTCTTACAAAGGGATATAAGGAAATGGTGTTGTTTACAATGGATGAGTTATGAGATAAGTTACCTATTAGGTTTAAGTTCAATGGATTGATTGCAGGACAGGTCAAAATATTTTTTGGTTTAGGTTTGTTTGGGGTTTGTCAATTCAAAAACATATGAAAAATAGAAATATGACACCATCTAGTCAAATAATATGCAAAATATTCCACCACATTAATAGTCAAATATTAGTCAAACTCAAATGTTATGATATAATTGTTACCAAAATTTTCACTCAGGCTCAATTTGGTAGAGCCATCATGCTTTCAAGGAAAAAAGGTGCATTCTGATTATTCCTACATGTTGTGCTTTTTTGATAAATGCAATAACTTTGAAACCAAAATTGAATTATTACATTTAATGAAGAAGAGAACGTGACATAAAAGTAATATTCTGCAAATATTTTTTGAAAATGTAATTTTTATTCGTCAAAGTATTGTATTTTTCCTCCACACAAGCCATGAAACTAGCTAGAACATAATTCATTGTATTTTCAAATTTGAAATAATACATGAATATGTGTATAAACAGAAGAGAAAAGAAGTGAGAATAGAGGTCATTCATTGCCTGAATGAATGGCAGGAGGAGAAGAAGTATTTAGGTTGTTAAGTCTTTGAGTCTTTGCATCTTTAGGTTCCTGCTCCCCGCTGTCCAAAACCTAAAAAAGTGGAAAAATAATGAGTTAGAACTTATGTTCTAAGCAATGGTTGAATGCTATCCTTACCAATTTTCCCACACATACACATATAACTACAAATTGGGAAGACAATGGTTTATCCCTAATTGGTTTGGTTATTATGCAGTAAAAGGTGTTTGTTGGTGGCACGTGGATGTAAATGTGGCTTCCACAAGGGTTCGAGCCCAACATGTCATTGAGAGACAAATGTAAATTAAGTTTAAAGGAGAAAGATAATAAACATTAAAGTGGAATGAATCAAAAGCATGAAGCATTTTATTGTATGCAATCAAATTGAATTATCAACAACTAAAAGTATTGCTGAAACAAAATACATGCTGGTACATGAAGCAAGTAGAGGCCATTGACATCCAAAATAGGATCAGATTATAAGGTTAAAGCATGGTTGATGCAGATATAAGAAAATGCAATAAAAAATTATTACTCGTTATCATCATGCTTTTGAGAAGCAAAGAAAGTTCTATCATTTTGATGCTCAATACTAGTTACAGTGATCTAAAAGAGACAAGCTTTTTGTATAAATATAATATTTGGATCAACAATTGACATGAGAAACAAATATATGGTTTTAAGAGGCATATCCTTTTGTTATACAAACTCAACATCAAGTTCAAAAATATTGCATTAGTTTGAGAATAGATGTAGCAGATCATAATTTACATAAAGGGATATGTCATCCAATAAATTTGCAATGCTTCATGAATAAATTAGCTATAGAATGAAATGAAGACATCAGAAAAGTCATAAGCATTGTGTAAGGGTGATCAACTGATCATCAAATAGTGCATGAGCTACAAACATAGAGGGGAATAATTGAAATCAAGCATATGGGTCTCCATGAAGAGAGCATCAAAAGAGAGCATAGGAGCCACAACTATTTACCTGAAGCAATTTGCAATCAAGCCCAAAATCACAAAGAGTCCAGAGAAAGAAAATATAGATCTACATAGAGCTTCCAACCCATAAAGAATATATATAAAATAAGGAACTGTGTTATTCAATGAATGCACAAAAATGTAAAAGAAGTGTCACGAAATAATTTTTCCAAGGCTATGGTAAAAACTATGAACCGATAATGATCTCTAGAAGATAGGGGAATAATAATAAAAATGCATATTTTCATTGCTTTCGGGTTATGAATTGGCATTTTTGTTACATCTAAGAGGGTTTTATGTTCTTACACAACATTGACTGAAAACATCACACACAAAGGACAATAATAAATGATCAAAACATTTATCACAAAGAACCACAAAAAATACAGTCATAAGGTTAAAATATGTAGATATGATGTTTTCATTGAAAACAAATATCCCTCAAAATGAAGAAAAATTAAATGTATGGGATATCTATGCTCATGAGACAAACATACCTGAAGGTGCTCATTTTACAAAAGTAGTTCTCAAAACCCTCAAAAAAAGCCTTTGAAGTGTCTCAAGCTCCAATTTTAGTAGCAGATTCTTATCATTCAAACTCCAACTTTCATGGCGGCACAGGGAAATGTGGTGGCTAGGGTTTCCACAACCCTCATTCTAGAGACAAGAAAAATGCAAATTATGCTAAGTGTGAATTGAGAATGCTTTTACGGCTTTTGGGCTTCATGATGCCCTTATATTTTTTTTATGTTTCTTGAAGCCTGTGGCCAAGCTTTTGATGGCATTTAAAATATTTTTATATGTTTCTTATTTATTTAATAACATAATAATATATTTGTTATGATTATATTATTATATTGTTAAATAAATAAGTATTATTGTATTTAATATTATTGCATTTCGTAATAAAACTTATAATTTAATAATTATTAATTGATAGCTTTTATGAATCATTAATATTTATTAAAACTCCTTAATGGAAGATGCAATAATAATGGAGTTGAGAGCATTTAGGGAAGTTGGATCTAGTCTTCCAACAATGAGAGAGCATCTAGGAGTTGTTTGACCTATTTCTAGGGGAATTGGAGTGTTTTGAGGGGCCTTAATGATAGAAGGTTAGGTGGCTTGACCGTTTCATTATCCCATGTGCTTTTAGAGACTTTTGAGGACCTTAAATATAGCATTTTTTGTTGAATTTGATCCAAAGGATTCAAGTGTTATTTTCATGGAGATGTTTCATGTTGAAACATAAATACTTGTAATAGCTTTATTTTGAGAAAGTTTTGATTATGCACGAGATGTTGTTGTGAGACTTAAAGTGATCTTAACATTTTGGATTGGAATTTTTGTAACTCAAGGATATTTTGAATCTAGAGGAGCAGTTTTGACATCATTTTGAAGTGTCTTGTCTTTCTTCTTTTTTTTGCATTTCAATGTATTGCTCAGTGATTTGATCAAAATACTTGTGAAATAAATCATTTTTCTAGTATTTTTGTCTCATGCTATATCCCTTTCATGTAGAAAGTGTGTTTGTGCAGGTTACTATTTGTGTATGAGATATAATTAGCCTTGGTAATTGTGAAGTCTCCTTCCTATTACTAGATAAGTATATGAAGACCTTTGAGTGAAATATTGTTGCATGAGCATATTGTAGGGAGTTGTATAAATTGTTTATCTTGGAAATTAGAACATTGATTTTCAATTTCTTTATAGTATCCATCAAATTTTGGTGTCTCACCTTAGTTAAATTTTTAGTTTAAGTCCTTTGCATTTAATTCTAGTCCTTTTCTGCATCTTATCTCCCTTTTCCTTCCAGAGTTTGAGTCAGTTTTGAAGATAAAATAGGTGATTATCCAATAGGAACCGGGCTAGAATCTGTAGGTTTCACTTCAAGTTTTTCATATCACACATGCAGAAGTGATTCCCATGTTATGTCAGGTTATTCAACTTTCAAGTTTAATAGGGTGCAAATTTGATGCATAATAATACTATAAAAGTTAAAAAAAAATTGACATCAAGTGTCAACAATCAGTGATCACTAATCAAATATTATATGGCCATCAATAATATCACCATCATCATCATTTATATTATATGATCTATGTTGTGGTAAATCAGAAGAACTACAAATCAAAGTTGGCAATGGAAACATCCAAGTCAATATGCTCTAGCTCAATATCCCACTTCATTTTCTCCCCTATTTTGAAGCTATTGTAAGCAACCAAAAATTCAAATTCACATAGACTGAGTCCTCTACCTTTTTTTAGGGTAGTCTATTGCACCTTATTAAATTGATGGAGCATGTGCTTTAATTCCTCTTAGATACAGATGAACTAGTAACCTATTAAGAAAAATTTAGAGAGTTGTGAGTTATAAATTTAAAAATTTAAATTATAAAATTTAAAATGTTTCTACAACTTAAAAAATAAAAGTTTTTTGTTTAAAATAAAACTTAAAATAAAATTTTGATTACAAGAGGTTTTAGGTGCGTATATGTTTCACCATGTAAGTACCACCAACTAGAAGCATAAACTATTTACTTGTTCTGAAGAGCATCAAGACCAGGTTCATTGGAGCATTGAAAACCTATGAACTCAACTCTCACTCCTCATGGATGTCATAGTCAACAAAGAGTTTGAAAAGTGTTTCCCTATACCCTTAAGAAAATTTAGGATCTCCACATGGGGAAACTCCTTTTTTTGCATAAAGGAGCTGAGTACTATGCTATTTCAGACTCAATGCGAAGAAAAGAAGATGCATCAAGTGGTTATTTTATTTTATCTCTCTATACAATGATTTTGTGTATTTCTTTCGATAATTTTTATTGAGGATCTTTCTCTTTTGCATTTTTGATGAATTTTGTCTTTCCAATCATTGAGTCAATGCCATCATATGTCCCACCCAAACAAGGCTTATACATGTCGATATAATAGATCATGCTCAATATGGGTTTAATAAAATTAAGGAGATATTCAACATGAACCCACAAAATGTCATCTACAATCATTTGCTTAGCATTTTCTGCCCTTGCAGTGCTAGATGACCTCAACATGGACAAATTTGGGTTGATGACCATGTTAGAAAGTATATCATGGATCTCACAAGTTGTTTCAACATAATTGTGTTGTAGGCAAAATAGGCCTTAGTTACCTATTTAAAAATAATAATAAGAATTAAATCAAATTTATAAAAATAAAAATAAAAATAAAACATTTACTTAAGTGAGATATATTTATTATTTAACTTACCTTCAGTAGCCTCAACTTTGAGAATATTCTAAATATGCCTTGTGAGACATGGTGGTTGGTGATGAACATTTGGATCTCTTCAACATCATATTACACTAGTTTGATCCAATAAATTTTGGTATCAATGTTTTGTAGCATTAGGTTGAGGGAGGGGAAAACACAAGGCACCTAAAAATGTGTAAATAATGCTCCTCAACTAATAACCCAATAATGTTAATTTTTTGGTATGGTTTGTTATGACTTGCACAATATTTTGTGGGTCCACTTCCTCAATGGATTGAAAAATAATGTTAACAATAACTGCACCATCCTTCACAATCCATTTATCTAAAAAAAATGTCGCTTTAGAGGACACTACCTTCAATTGATTGATAGGTCATTTTTTTGTATCTTTCCATCCATAAAAAAATGATTAACACCCTTGTTTTGATCCACAAATCCATTATGGTCTTTAAGGAATTCTCTACAATTTTCAGCTCTTTATCTAATAAGATGCTACAAATATTTTCAAATGTAGGCACTTGTACCCTTTTGGAGCCTCATTAATTGATTTCACCTCTTTTTTTCCCAATATGGCAAGAAAAAAACATTGAATTCTATCCATTCACATAGTCATATCTCTTTATGTCTTGATCAACAATCACTCTAGACTCTATCTGAAATGCCTTGTCTAGGAATCTTGCACAAAGCCTTTTACTCAATTGTATGAACTTGAATATTTAACTTTACATTGACCAAAAATCCAAACATAACCTCCATGACTTGGGAATAGTTTAGGTCTATTTTAAAGCAAGGTTGGTTCACACAACTAGAAATAGTTTCAATTATAATACCTAAGGAAAACAGTTCAATAAGCAACAAATTCAAAAAAATTGAAACGAATGAAATTTGAAAAAATAAAAATAAAAATAAATTAATAGTGAATTTATTTTAAAAAAATATGTTTATATATATCTAGAAGAATGAAACAAACCAAAAAGTTCAGAACAAAAAAAGAGAGTTCATTTGTAAAAACAATGTAGAAAAAAAATAAAAACATAAAAAACCTACCTCTTTGAATAAATCTTCTTCTATGATCTCCTTAACAACAACCAAATTCTTATTGTAGGTATAGCACAACAAGAAACTTAGAGCATTCAATCAACAATCTTCAAATCTATTAGTACAATGGATAGCAAGAAAATAGGTTCAACAATGGAGTAAATTTTTTTTTTTTTTCATTTATAATATGAAAAGAAAGAGTTTATTTTTGCCATTTGGATGTTTTGTATATCACATTTTATGGTTGTGAGGCTGAATGGATCTTTTTGAAGGTAAAAAGTCAATTTTTATTTTAAAAAATGGGCGAATTCTCTAGTTGAGAGCATGAGGGTGTGAAATACTCCATGGGTTCACCTAGGTTCAAGAAAGCCAAGCCCAAAATTTGAGGGTGAAAATTTTCTAAACCTATAAGGGATCGAAACTGGACCTAGACTGAAATTGGGTTTATATCAAATCAAGACCAAGGGCTTTCCCTAGGTGAACTGATAACTTAGGTAATAATTCAAGAAAAAAGGAAGTTAAAAGAGGAAGGGAACAAGTGAAGGTAGGGATAGCAATAAAAGGGAAGGAGTTATTGTAGGCTGGTGATTGTGTATGATGGGTTATGTGTCTTCTTCAAGATAATGATGTAAGCAAAATGCTAGAAGGGATAATGTTAACTCATGATGTTTATTAGAAATTTCAAGTATATCATATACCATTTTTTTGTTGTAAAAAATCCATTCATAGATTGCAAGGGTAGAAGAAAGTACTTTAGATAGTTCATGGTGCAGGAGCATATCGGGTTCTTGGCAATCATGTGTCACCAAAAAAAAGTTAGAGTTATTAGTTGTAATCGATAGCTTCTTTTGGGCTCTTGGTGATGTTTTCATGTTTCCACCAATGGGGCTTGGTTGCTACTTGGTTCCTTCATTTACTGAGTTGGCTCAGTTGGTTCACCGAGTTAATTTCCCATTGTTCGATAATCTTGCTCACCGAGTGGTTTATTTTTGGATTTCTTTTGAGGTCAACTTGTGCATTGAATTTTAGTCATGGAGTTAATGTTGGTATCGATCATTGGGGAGCGTGTGGACCTAGATATGGTTGTTTCTTTCTCCAATTATGGATCTAAAGGCCAACTTATTTCGGTAGACTCTTGTATAAATAAAGTAGTTGATTGTAGTTTAGGTATCAAATTTTAGAGGGGAGTTGCAGATGTTAGAATATAGGATATGGAGTTGAATCCTCACATGTTGGAGGACTATTTTAATTGAATCTGAATGTATTTGGCCATAACTAGTAAGGCCTTACAGCCTGACATGCATGAGGTTATTTGATGAATAATAAATGATCTTTTTTGCATTCTCTCTCTGTTGTGTTATTGCTTCTGTGTGTTGTTTCTGCAAGGAGGTTGGTGATTAGTGGTGTTTTTTGCCCCTCATCTTGCCTTCTCTTGTGTCAAGTGGTATCAAAGCCAAGTTTGAGATCTGGATCTAAATTTGTGAGTTTAGGTCGACATTTCCTTCTTGCAAACCCTAGTTGATATTTATTGTGGGGTAGTAGATTGCGATCTGACCTGAAATTACAAAGGGTTTCAAGATGGTTCACGGGAGGCAAGATGCATATCAAGGATTGGTAGATATGTTAAGACTAATTGATGCTAGGTTAGAAGCTATGGAGATAGCCCAACACTGAGGAAGACATCTTGAGGATGTTAGTGATGAAGAAATTGAAGATGAGCAAGGTGAAGCAGAACCTGCACTTGTGATGGATCAAGGTGAAGAAAGAATTTTGAAGGCATTGAAAAACTTGAAGTCTACACCACATTTCAATCCTCCTGAATATAGTGGAAGGCTGGATTTAGATGAACTGATGGATTGGATAACCGAAATAGAAAATTACTTTGAATATGAAAATGTTCCTGAGGAGAAAAAGGTGAAAATTGAAAGTACAAAGCTGAAGAGTCATGCATCCTTATGGTGTGAGCATCTACAATTGGACAGAAAAAGGAAAGGCAAAGAAAAAATCAAGGTATGGAATAAGATGGTGAATAAATTGAAAAGAAAGTTCTTATCCTATGATTATCAGATTAACCTAGTTTAGCGAATGAAAAGTTTGAGGCAGAAAGATAGCTTGGTAAAAGATTATACTGAGGAATTCTATAGATTAGATATCAGATCTGGACATGATGAGGATGAAGTGGAAATAATTTCTAGGCACTTGAATGGGTGAAGAGTTTCTATTCAAGAGGAAATTAGTCTGGTTAAGTTGGAGAGCATTAAGGAAGCTTATCAGTTTTCCCTAAAAGATGAGGAGAAATTGAACAAAAAACATGAGAAAAGACAAAGAGGAAGAGGTGGTATATTCCCTAGAGGAAGAGGTAGATCTTATGATGAAAAAAATAGATTTGATCAAGAAAAAACAAATCAAGATAAGGGCAAGACTGAGTGGAAAAGTGAAAGTTCTTCTAGAGGAAGAGGTAGTAACTACCGAGGTGGTTATAGAAAAAGTGGATTATGAGGAACTTGTTAAAATTGTGGAGAAGAAGGACATAAGTCATTTGAGTGTACACATGCAATTAAGAAGGTTGGTAGCAGTAGAAATTATTTGGTGCAAGAAGATACACTGAATGAACCAAAGAAGGAAAAGAACTTAATGGTCAGGAGAGCACTTTGGAGTGAAAGTAATAAGGAAGATCCGGTAAGGAAAAGCTTGTTCAAGACTAGATGCAGAGTTGCTGATGAAGTATGGAAGGTAATCATTGATAGTGGAAGCTCAAAGAATTTGGCATATGAGGAAATGGTTACAAAATTATAGTTGGAAAGGTTGAAATAACCAAGACCCTATCAGATTTCATGGATCAAGGATGAGCATACACTATTGGTAAGTGATCAATGCTATGTGAATTTGAAAATTGGCAAGTACTATGATAAGGTGTTGTGTGATATCATGCCTATGGATTGTTGTCATATTTTTTTGGGTAGACCTTGACAATATGATAGACATGCTATATATGATGGAAGATTGCATAAATATACCATTTGGGCTAATGGGAGAAGAAAAATCTTGTTTCCTTTGATTTAAGAATCTATTAGTAATGTTTTTACATATATGAAAGTTTGTTTGATGGAAGGAAGCAAGTTTGTTAAGGATTTGAAGAAGAATAATGTGTGTTTTGATGTGATTCCTAACAAATCAAGTGTGAAAAAAATGGATAATATCCCTAAAGAGATTGATAAGATACTCACCGAGTAAAGAGAGATCATTCTGATAATGTTCCTGATGATATGCCACCAAACATAAGCATTGATCATTGTATGGATCTAATTCATGGAGCTAGTTTATCAAACAAGGCACAACATTGGTTAACACCTACCGAGAATCAAGAACTTACTTAACAAATCCAAGAATTGTTGAAGAAAGGTTTGATCTGAGAAAGTTTGAGTCCTTGTGTAGTACTAGCTATATTGGCACCTAAGAAGAATGGAGAATGGTGAATGTGTACTGATTCCAGATAAATCAACAAGATAATAATGAAATATAGGTTTCCTATATCAAGAATGGATGACATAATGGATAGTTTGATTGGAGCAAAGTATTTTACCAAAATTTATTTGAAAAGTGGATATCATCAAATTAGAATTAGAGAAGGTGATGAATGGAAGACTGCTTTCAAAACAAGAGAAGGTTTGTATGAGTGGTTGGTTATGCCTTTTGGTTTAACTAATGCACCGATTACTTTTATGAGATTAATGAATGAGGTCTTGAAGAAATTTTTGAGTAAATT
This sequence comes from Chamaecyparis obtusa, assembly GCA_027943335.1. Taxonomy (NCBI): domain Eukaryota; kingdom Viridiplantae; phylum Streptophyta; class Pinopsida; order Cupressales; family Cupressaceae; genus Chamaecyparis; species Chamaecyparis obtusa. Next base: position 1,226,547 of record BSBK01002128.1, on the reverse strand, counting down.
TGTGATTGTATACCTAGATGACATTCTGATATTCGGTAAGACCTAGAAGAACATTTGTTGCACATTAAACAGGTATTGCAGAGGTTGAAAGAAGAAAAGTTGTTGATTAATTTGAAAAAGTTGTTAGAAAGTAAAGTCCACCAAGATAACTAAGAGGGGGGGGGGGGGTGAATCAGTTATCAGATAATTATAACTTTTATCAACTTCAACAACATTTAACCATGTAAGCAATATAATTACCAACCATAGAAAGATATTCATACACAATGACACAATAACACAAGATATGTTGACTAGGGAACCTCTTGATCAAAGAGTAAACCCCAATGGGAATGATGCCCACAAAAGATGCACTAATATGAATATTCCTTGTGAAAGGATGGACTCTGTTAGGAGTCTTATGAAATACATTCAGTACATATAAATCCCTGTTAGGAGATTTTGAGTCCCTGTTAAAAGATTCTAACCCTGTTAGGAGTTATGGAAGACAGAAGGACCCACTACCAAAATAGCTTCAGGGTAAGATCACTGAACTCACTATCCAAATAATATTTTCATTATTCAACAGAATAATATGTTACCTCTTCTCTGACTGTGCCAAACCGCACTCACTACTACATCAGATCTCACTTTCAGATCTTTGTACTTCGCATGTCTTCCTTCACAATTCGCTTTCACAACTTCATAATCAACCACACTCTTCTACAAAAAGGAAAAACATTCCTTCCTTTATACCACACTCAAATAATTACAAATGAGTTGGCACACAATTATAAAATAAAAGTTTCCACACACTACATCAAAATTACATAAAACTGTCAGCTTCCAGATATAATAACTCTTCACTCATGCGACCTCAAAGTTTGCACTATGAACCACATAACTAACAATGTGTCTCAAAATTCCCTTTAACTGTGCAAAAGTAGATTCCATCCCGATTAGGAGATATCATCCAATTTCCAAAAATCACTACTCAGGAACACTGCCTGAATATTGCTTCCACCAAAATGCTCATAACTTTCATGAATGAAATAATTAATGTATGTGCTCTTAACCATAGACATATAACATATGAAAGAGTCTAATCTCAACATTGTATATCTCCAACTACAATATCCCACGTGCGCTAATCAAAACACTATCTACTTCTCTGCAAGTCTCCAGAAGATCATTGTGTTGACATCAATGACAATCATAGTCATGAATGCAACAAAAACTGCTATAGAATGACTACCAAGCATTTAGCATTCATTCCTAACAATCTCCCCCATTGGCATTGATGGCAACATAGATGAAAAATATCCAATGTTCCAAAAATCCAATACTGCAACACTGCTTCTTCAAATCCTCTTCATCAATCAAATCTTGCTTCGTTATCCTGTTCAGTTCTCTCCAATAGATGGTACAAGTGGTTTTTCATGTACACTTCTCCCCCATTGACATCAATGACAAAAATTTCATCACTATGTCAACAACAACTCAATGTCAAAAGACACTGTTCAGAAAATACATTCACAAGAGTCCTCATGACTCAGTTCAGATACACATACTCTCCCATAGAGGAAGTACCAACATCCAATCCAGAAGAAAGATAGGGCTCATATACCACTGGATGGATGCAACCAACTGCATCATTATTCAAAAGTAGGCTGGGGCATAACCCCAAGCATACCTCTTAGATACTCAAATGTATCCTTAGGCAAAGGCTTAGTAAATATGTCTGCTATCTATTCCTTTGTGCTTATGTACTCCAGTTTGACTTCTTTCTCAGCAACTTTCTCTCTATATGCTTTGTCTTAGAATGTAATGTAGGATTCTTAGACATACTAACTATGCTGGTGTTGTCACAATGTATGACAATAGGCTCAACAAACTTAATTCCAATATCCTTCAACATTTTCTTCATCCAAATTATCTGGTTACAATTGTTTGCTACTGCTACATACTCTGCTTCTGTTGTGCTCTGTGAAATACAATTCTACTTGTTGCTTAGCCAAGAAACTAATCTTCCTCCAAGAAAAAAGGCTCCACCACTGGTGCTTTTCTTGTCATCAACACTACCTCCCCAATCAGCATTTGTATATGCACATAGGGTAAAATCATCAAATTTTTCATACCACAATCCATAATCCATTGTGCCTCTTAAATATCTCAGTATCCTCTTTACTACTACATAATGTGACTCTCTAGGTTCAGCTTGAAATTTTGCTACCATTCCAACTGAATGTTGTATATCTGGTATAGTATGTGTTAAGTACTGCAATCCTCCAATCATGGATATGTATTTCTTCTGCTCAACTACTGGTGTTTCATCTTTGCTAGATAGTTTGTGTCCTATAACCATGGGTGTTCCAACTGGTTTACAATTCTCCATTCCAAATATTTTTAGTAAATCATTCAAGTACTTTGTCTGACATACAAAGATACCATCATTATCCTATGTTATCTATAATCCTAAAAAGTATTTCATTTCACCAATCATACTCATTTCAAATTTAGTCTTCATTTCATTAGCAAATTTGTCACTAGCTTCATCTTCTCCTCCAAAGATAATGTCATCAACAAAAATAACTATAACCAACAAACTATTTTCAATTTCTTTTGTGTACAGATTGCTATCAGCTATTCCTTTAGTAAATCCCAATTTCAACAAATACTTATCCAGTCTAGCATACCAAGTTCTAGGTGCTTGCTTTAGTCCATATAATGCTTTCTTCAGTTTACATACCATATCTCCTTCTTGAGTCAAAGGAAAACCTTCAGGCTGCTCAATGTAGAATTCTTCTTCCAATTCACCATTCAGAAATGTGGACTTCACATCCATCTGATACACTTTAAATTTCTTGAAAGATGCATAAGCCAAAAACATTCTTACTGCTTCAAGTCTTGCTACTGGTGCAAAAGTTTCTTCATAGTCAATTCCTTCTTGCAGTGAGTATCCCTTACATACCAATTGTTGGGAGTATTCTTAATTTTCTGAGGTTTTTGTCCAAACATTGGGTTAGTCCTTTGGTCTGTGAAGTTTTCCTAGGTACAGGTGTCAAAATTTCTTCAAAAAATTGTCATAGCCCTATTTCAAAAATCCTTACCCTAGGTCTTGTCCTTGAAGAATTTTGAATTCATGTCAAAAACCCCAAAATGTTTTCCATTTTCAAAATAAACCCTAAGTCAATTACTTCATTTCTTTTTGAGCGTTACTTTTTAAGTCACTTAGGTCCATTAAAGAGCACATGCATTTATTTTTTACGTGGGGGTTATATCTCTTCCTAAGTCTAGAAACCCGGTGATATAAATAACATTTCCTATGACCTAATTACCTTGTATTCTAATGTTTCAAGTTTCATCCAACCATGAATCATTAGCAGAAGATCTAACGACAGTCACATGTTCGCATGGAATATTTCCAAGCCATGTGAACATGCGAAATAACCATTGATTTTATAATGAAGCTTGATGCGGAAACAAGGTGGGACCACTGACAAGTATCTCACAAGTGGTGGCCTTTTATTTGCCAAGGACTGTGGGGCTGGTAACAGAGGAATCTCCAAAGTTTGAAAAGAAGTAAGGGGAAGATCGGACGACTGTCATATAATCGCATGGGATCTTAGAAGCCTATGCGATCATGCGATAGGCCGTTGATCTTGCATTAAACCAAGTGTGATTCTTCGGTGAAATATTTGACAGATGTGCATAAATAATGTTTTCTCATTGGTTAGTATCAGCAGACACTGGTGCTCGGAAAGAAAGAAAGTACCTGACATTCTGCCAGGTGTTGCAAGCGTGGAATTTATTTATTGACAAAGGTGAGGTGGGACCGGTGATGTGAAGGAAGACAATGACGGTGAATGCTAATGGGTTTTCACATGTTCGCATAAGCTTCTTTTAAGCTATGCGATCATGTGAATAACATTTTGTGTTAACGGTGGAAGTTACAAGAGACCGCCAAAAATAGAAAGGTAACGTGATGGTTAGTCGCATGTTTGCATGAGTGTTTTTCATGCCATGCGATCATGCGATAGGCCGTTAGATCATCTGCTAATGAGGATCGACGGTTCTTTTTCAAACTAAAGATAAAATGGTGCAAAGTTGAAGCTTCCCGTTGAAGAAGTGACAGTTCACTCTTCTGGAGGAGTAATTGTTTCAATCATGCTAAATTAATTGTTGACATGACTACTTTAATGGCTCATATATCAGAATTTTGTGCACTTTTAGAAGCACAAAGAGATCAAAAATTTGCAAAGACTCAGGCATGAAGAATTATGAGGTTTGGCTGCTATTCCCCGGTGGTTTTCAAGAAAAAAGGTTGGTGAAATTCTTGTGTGATTTGCTTCCTTACTAAAAGAATCACAGTTTTGTATTTTGTCTATCTTGCAAAGGTTTCTTTTAAAGATAAACCTTAAAATGGCACCAAGGAAAGAATTGTCGGGTAAGATAGAGTATAGTGAAAGAGGTTTGCACAAAGATTTATTGCAATTACTTCCCGGCTCTTCCACTACCCCGGTGAAAACCAAGAGTCTGATTCCCAAAGATCCTAGGGTAAAAATAGCAGAAGGTTTATATGACATGACAAGTTTTATTAGAGAGACCAAAATTGGTACAATCAATGCAAGAGGTGACTCTGATACCACAAGATTGGAATTATTCAAAGTAGGTTTTAGTCAGAGAAATGCCCTTCACCCTGCAAGCAATATATGGGAGTCTGACCTAGGAAAACTTGTCATGCCTGGTGTCTTTTTAGATGTAGATTTGATGACCCAGGTTGCAAAGAATTATGATGCAATCACTAAAGCAGTTAGGGATGCAAAGGGAGTGTTATTGATTAAAGTTTCTGTTGACGAATTCAGGAAGGTTTTCAGGTTAAGTGAACCCTCAGAAAGTTTGGAGAGCATTGATTTTGAAGAACTAAGGCAAGTGTATAATGCACAAAGGAACTATTTCAGAGGCAAGTTGTTGAAGGATTTCTGCACCAAAATTGGAAAAATGGTTGTTGTGGGGTAAAACACTCAGGAGCCTTTTAAAATAGAATATTTTGATCTCAGAGCTAAGGGTGCATATTGGTCATTATGTCAGGTTTTTGGAGAAGATGTTGGTGAAAGGATACCAATACACTTGATGTGCATGATGATCCAAATTTTACATGCACACGTGTCTATTACTTTTGATTTTGCTCCTTTTATTGCTGAATTAATCCATAATGGATTAGTAAAGATTCAAAAGAATGAAGGTGACAGGCCCTTTTGCTGGTACTCTTTCATAATGTACATGTTTCTGTTCAAAGGAGCAAGCTATTTTGAACAAGAAATGGAATTGGTGAGAAAGAAGGATGGTGAAGACATGCCAGTCCAACTATGGAGCCTCACAATGACCTGGGATAAGAAGGATCATAGTTTCATCAATTTTGATAAACATTTTGTAGCTAGACTCAGGAAGCTATTTGTCTTAGACAACCCAAGAATCCCAACAGTGTTGGCACATCTTGTTAGGCCAAACCAGTTTGCTAAGAACCTAAACATCGTACACAATTGGGGAGATGTTATTTTCTACAATGTATCAACTGTTATCAAGTTGTATGGTTTCAGGGGGACCCCTTTTATATTGCCCTATCAGGTACCCCTTAGGATTGGAATTACAGAGTTCTTGAGGCAATTAGGAGATATTGAAGAGTGTGCCCTCACTGGGAAAGGCAAGGGGACTTTATTCCCAAATGTTACCATTGCCCATCAATTCATAATTACCAAGGGTGGATGGGTTTACATGGATACAATTCTGGCTCCATACCATATGGCTACTGCAATTGCCAAAATAGCAGATCCAGAAGGTTTCTCTAATGAAATGTTTAAAAAGAGAGCCAAGTGTGCCATGATCAACCATATTTTTAATTTTCCTGAAGATATTGTCAGGAATGTAGCAAAGATATAGGAACAAGAGGTTATGAAAGAAAAATGGTTGGTATACAGGAAGACACTAGATTTTATCCAGCAATTTGATTCGGGATGGGATCCCCTGAAAAGCATAACTCCAATGGGGAAGAAAATAGATACTCTTATGAATTATTTTCAAGATATTTTTCAGAACCTAAATGAGAAGAAGGAAAAGGTTATAAAGGATGATCCAGAAAAGGCTAGACAATTGTTGAGCAAGCCTGTGTTTGCAAAAGGGTTACCCCTGGGGAGGTACATGGTGCAAAAGAAGACTGGCTACAATGTGGTGATACCAGAACAGAGCCAGCAAAAGCAAATAGATAAAAGGGATATCCCATCAACCTCACAACAGGTTGGAAAACAAAAGGAGATTGTAGAGATCCCTAATTTTCCTCATCCTCAAACTTCTGAGGATATAATTGATTCTCCACCCCCATAAAAAAGGCAAAGATTGGAAGAAAGACCTACTCATGTGGAAAAGGAGTACTCCCCATCACAGTCTCCTATAAGAATTTTTGATGACCAAGAGATTGCAGAACAAGTACAGCAAGTGGATGCTCTAGGTCAAATCTTTATGACTTATGAAGAAGTAAATGAGGGAGTGCCAGAGCTACCAGAAGAACCCAAGTTGGATTTAATAGTAGGGGAATTAGCAGGTACTGAATTGGACCCTATAATCAAGCAAGCTTGTGAAGAATTTTTGGTTGATGACACTTTTGTTAAAACTAGGGCCTTTATGCAATTTCTTTGGAAATTAAACATCAAAAAATTTCAAGAAATCTATGAGAAGAGACATGAAGAGAATCCGGAGAAGGATTTACAAGTCATAGAGGAAGAAGTGAAAATAGAGATGACTACAAAGTTTAAACAAATCACTCCAGAATAGGGAAGAGATATGGTAAAGGTGTTAGGAGTACTAATCCTCCCAGAATGGGATATAGCTGATGTAGTAGTGTTTGATGCAGTCAAAAAATAGACCACTCCTCTCCATAGAACTCTAGAGGAAGTAGAACAGGCTATTAAGGGAGTCACTTTCAGTGATAATCATCAAGCGTTGGTAATGTGGTCTTTAAGAAAGAATGAGAGTGATAAAGGAAAGAAAATTGTCAAAGATGACCTCTCAGGGAGTCTAATTGTAAGAAGAGTTACTGATACTTCTTTGGTGGAAGCATCAGGTATGGTAATGGCCACAACATAATTAATAGTAAAGGTGGTAGAAAAGGAAGCTAAAGAGAAGGAAGAGCTCACTGCAAAACTGGGAATAGTTTTGAAGGTTTATGGTGAGATGAAACAGGGGATTCTTGAGAGAGATATTCTGATTGCAGATTTAAGAAAGAAATTGGGAGAACATGGCCCAATACAATTATCAGAGAAAATTCAGATAGCTTCCTCCTCTGCTGGGCCTTCCTCATCAAGCCCTATTATTGAACTTCCCCCTTCCCCTTTTCCTCCTTCCATAGATGAAGAGGATATTGATCAAAAAGTAAAGGATAGGTTAGGTGAGAAGATAAAAGATGTTGTGTCACATTTTGCTGCAAAGGTGAGGCCTAAAGAAATATACAAATCTGTAAAACAATTGGCAGATGTCTTAGCAATTTTTCAAAAAGAGGTGGCTACTGTGGACAAAATTTTGGAAAGATGGTCTGCAAGAAAAGATAGTCTGAGGTCATGGTTTGATCAAAATAAGGATAAATGTGTTGTAAATATTAAGCTAGCAAATACTTACAAGGTTTTCAAGGATCTTTTTGACTTTGAGGTAAATAGGGAGAGTATAAGAAGAAGGTCAGAAATCTTAAGGACAAGATATTTCCAGGATGATTTCTAAATTTTCCCTGGTCTTATTAAGGTAGATGGGGTAATCAAGGATAAAGGTCAATGGATGGAGCAAATAGATAGATAAGTACTGACTAAAGTAAATGCCATTCTATGTACAGATGATAATACCCCATTCGTACACTTTATTGAACTCCTTCAGGATGCTAGGATATACTTTGCTAGTGTAAGAATAGAGGTTCACCAGTTGGTTGCTGAGTGGGAAAAGTTGTCCCCAAAGAAAGATGAGGTCCTTGCCTTTCATTGGCCAAGTGAAGAAACCTACATGACTTGGGAATCCACATATCTGTCAGAAGATTCAAAAGAAAGGGTAATTAGGTGAAGAAGCGGTAGGTGTTAGTACTCCAAACCTTTGAAGATCAAAGTAAAAAGGGACAAAGATGTCAAGCAAGTTATCATAGACACGAATGTGACACCTGGCCAAAATTGAATTACGCATGGAACCGGATATAGAATTGGAGGAAGAGTGGTTTCAAATAGAGGATGATGTAAATTAGCTGGATGGTGGTCATCATTCATGCAAGAAATTTAGCAACTACTCTGAAATATCTTTAGACAAAGATGCCACCTGCAGAATTGTTGGAAATAGATATTTGTAATATGTTGTTGCAAACAACTTTCTCTGTTTGTAATCTTGTTTTTAGTGCAAGATCTTTTAACAACCATCTGAAGCTTGTTGCATCCTTTCGAGGATTCCAAGATGGCTGATTGGTATAAGTAGCAAGTCTTTGTTCATTTCAAAGGTGATTGAAAATACTCTGTAAGAAAGGTTCTGAATACAAAACCTTATTTTCAAAAGTGAGAGGATACTATATCTATGCATTTTGACCATTAATACAAAACATTGAAGCTCTGTTACTATTATTTTGCTGTCTTTGTGTATGAAGAGTGTTAGTTTTCTTATGTATTTAAATTGCAAGGCTTTCTTAAATGCATTATTCACAAGGTGAATATAGGGGTTAAGCTTAAGTTTCTTTCAAGGAAAGAGTAAAATCTTAGGGGAGATCTCTGGGAACAACTAATCCATGTATGAATTTGATAGCAGTAGTATGAATTAAAAGGATGGTATGTTAGGCATGTCATTTGAGTTTCAGGAAATTAGTTTTGATAGTTATATGCAGAGGTAGGGTTTGACTCTATCGCCCAAGTGGATAAGGCACTGGTTTTAGATCTATTTACACTGATTTGCCACCCTAAATCTAAATAACCATTTCATTTTATTTTATTTGTACAATCATGAACCTGAATCATTCTGTGACAAGTTCATAGATATGCTTTGTAATGCTTTGTAGAAGCACTGAATGAGGTTAACCTTCCTTGAGTTCAACTCTAAAAAGAAGAAGGATGAATATCCTTAAGCCATTGTTTCGTGTTGTTGCTTTCATGATTTCCATCATAATATTGTGTATCAGGATAATATGGGCCATACTTAGAGTTCTCTCATCTTATTGATTTGATCTTGGAAGCGAGGACAGAACAGTGAAGGAGCTAGTTCACAATTCAGAGCTCAGTCAAAACTATGAATTGGAATAGGTACACCCACCTGGGTATTCATACTCGAAGTGAAGAAGGTTTACTATCCTTATTACCTTAGTGTTTGCATCTTGCTAGATTATGTCCATTGGGATTATAGGAGTATTTGATAATCTGTAGATTTGAGCACTAACACCAATCTTGCTTTTTTTCTTACCACTTCTCCTTGTTCATTCATCTTGTTTCTAAATACCCATTTAGTTCCAATCACATTCTTGTCTTTAGGTCTAGGGACCAGTTCCCATGCCTTGTTCTTTTCAATTTGATCTAGTTCTTCTTTCATAGCATTAATCCAATATTCATCTTCACAAGCTTCACTAGTAGATTTAGGTTCAATTTGAGAAATAAAACATAAATGTACCTTATTATGAGTCAGAACTCCTCTGTCCAAACTTCCAATAAATTGTTCAATAGGATGATGTCTTGATAGATACCTATTCGGTGTCATAGTCACAGATCTTGTTTCAACTATAGATTCTTCTCTAGATTCCTCTCTGGTTTCTTCTGCAAGATTCTCATTCAATAATTCACTGTCAGTCTCATAGAATAATTCAGTAGATTCAGTGTTAGGTTGAGGATTGGCTTCTTCATCAGATTCATAATCAAGCATTCTTTCCTAAATTTTGAACTTCTCATCAATTTTAACATTTGCGCTCTCAACAATAGTTTTAGTTCTCTTATTGTAACATCTATATGCTTTGCTTTTCAAAGAATATCCAAGAAAAATTCCTTCATTACTTCTAGGATCAAACTTTCCAATATCACCATCTCTCTTTATATAAAATTTGCTTCCAAAAATTCTAAAATACTTAACTGAGGGTGCATGTCCAAACCATAATTCATAAGGTGTCTTGTCTATGTCTGCTCTGATTTGTACTCTGTTCATTGTATATACGGTTGTATTCACTGCTTCTCTCCAGAATGTCTTCGCCAAATCATTCTCAAATAACATAGCTCTTGTTGCTTTAGTCACTGACCTATTTTTTCTTTTTGCAATACCATTTTGTTCAGGTGTTTTAGGGGCTGCAAACTATCTCTTAATACCATTCACTTCATAAAAAGTGTTAAACTCTCTAGAAGTAAATTCACCACCTCTATCAGATCTCAAACATTTAATCTTCATTCCAGATTCATTCTCAAATTTATTCTTAATGATCTTAAACTTATCAAATGCTTCAAATTTTTCTTTTAGAAATGTAATCCACATCATTCTTGTAAAATCATCAACAAGAATCATAAAATACCTGTTTCCATAGAATCCTCTAGTCCTGGTAGGACCGCTCAAGTCTGTATGAACAATCTCCAACTTCTCTGCCGATGTGAACTTCTTACTAGGAAATGAACTTCTCTTCTGCTTAGCCATCACACATTCTTTGCAAATCATGTTAGTAGGCTTCATAATTTTAGGCAAATCCCTTACTGCAAGTGTAGTACTTACTTTCACAATGTTATCAAAGTTTATATGACAAAACCTTCTATGCCATAACCAACTGTCATCAATCTTAGTAATCAAACATGTCATCTCAGTAGGATTCAATTGAAATATATTACCTTTGGTTCTATATCCAGTTCCAATCAGATTTCCATCTTTATCCTTTATCACACAAGTTTTCTCAATAAACCAAACTTGATATCCCTTATCAACTAACTGTCCAACACTCAAAAGATTATGTTTCAATCCATCAAGAAAGTAAACATCATCAGTATTAGTCTTTCCATCAAGAGTAATAGATCCTATACCTTTAATCAAACAAGGTGCATTGTTATCAACTCTAACAACTCCTCCATCATAATTGTTAAACTTTATGAAATTTTTCATATCTCCTGTCATATGATGTGAATATCCTCTATCTATAATCCAATCAAATTTATTTTCAATTTGGAAAACTAAGGATTTTTCTTCCTTAACATCAAATTCAGGATTCTCTTCTTTAATTGCTATAAATCCTATTTCATCATTATTCTCAGTATCACTTTCACTCAAGGTTCTTTCAATACTAGCTTCAAGATATTCATCATTAGCATAATAAAATTCCTTAGATCTTCTAGGCTTGAAATTATTTATGTACTTCTTAACTCTCTTAGGACATTTAGATGCAAAATGACCATATTCTTGACAAGTCCAACATTTAAAAATTTTCTTACCATCTGGTTCTCTTTTCACAAGTAAGGCAATACCTTCTTCAATCTTCTTGTCTTCTTCATTTCTAGATCTGCTACTGGCATAATCTCCACTCACACTGGTACATCTTGACAAAGTAGGATGAATACTAAGAGCACTAAATGCTATCTCCATTCTAGGTAAGTCTCCTGATACCCTTAGGTTCATTTCTGCTGCTTCCAATCTTCCAAGAAGAGTCTCTCTTGTAAAGTTTGTAGTACAAGGTATAAATTGTTCAATAATCTATGTTGTCTACTTAAATACAGGAGTCAATGTCCTCAGAATTTTCCATATCACTTCATTCTCTATCTTTGATCCTCCATAAGATTTTATCCCTGCAATAATTTCTGACATTCTACCAATATAGCTTCTAACAGATTCGTCTTCCATCATTCTAATATCCTCAAATGCACATATCCAATTATGTAATCTAGCTCTCTTTGCATGCTCATCACCTTAAAAAGTAGATTGTAAAGCTTTCCAAATTTCATGAGATTTTTTAAAACATTTTACCTGACTGTATTCATTCTCTGGAAGTGTTGTCAAGAGTTCTTCTCTTGCAAGTATGTTACACATGAATAGATCTACCTCATCTTTTGAACTTGATTCAAGAATATCTTCTTCAATAATAGTCCTATCATTCTTTGTAATCAACCAATAGCCCGGTCCTAAACATAGTAGATGTGTCTTCATCTTTTCTTTCTAGCTGTCAAAATTTACTCCATCAAACTTAGGGCTTTCTTTCCTGAAATTCGCCATAGATATCCTTAAGCTGTTAAACTTTCCTTTCAAGGACCTACTGCTTTGATACCAATTGTTAGAAAGTAAATTCCACCAAGATAACTAAGAGGGGGGGGGGGTGAATCCGTTATCAGATAATTACAACTTTTATCAACTTCAATAGCATTTAACCATGTAAGCAATATAATTACCAACCATAGAAAGATATTCATACACAATGACATAATAACACAAGATATGTTGACTAGGGAACCTCTTGATCAAAGAGTAAACCCCGGTGGGAATGATTCCCACAAAAGATGCACTAATATGAATATTCCTTGTGAAAGAATGGACTCTATTAGGAGTCTTATGAAATACATTTAGTACATATAAATCCCTGTTAGGAGATTTTGAATCCTTGTTAAAAGATTCTAACCCTGTTAGGAGTTATGGAAGATAGAAGGATCCACTGCCCAAATAGGTTCAAGGTAAGATCATTGAACTCATTGTCCAAATAATCTTTTTATTATTCAATAGAATAATATGTTACCTCTTCTCTGACTGTGCTAAACCGCACTCACTACTACATCAGATCTCACTTTCAGATCTTTGTACTTTGCATGTCTTCCTTCACAATTCACTTTCACAACTTCATAATCAACCACACTCTTCTACAACAAGGAAAAAAATTCCTTGCTTTATACCACACTCAAATAATTACAAATGAGTCAGCACACAATTACAAAATAAAAGTTTCCACACGCTACATCAAAATTACACAAAACTGTCAGCTTCTAGATATAATAACTCTTCACTCGTGCGACCTCAAAGTTTGCGTTGTGAACCACGTAACTAAAAATGTGTCTCAAACTTCCCTTTAACTACACAAAACCAGATTCCATCCTGATTAGGAGATATCATCCGATTTCCAAAAACCGCTACTCAGGAACACTGCCTGAATACTACTTCGACCAAAATGCTCATAACTTTCATGAATGAAATAATTAATGTCTACACTCTTAACCATAGACATATAACATATGAAAGAGTCTAATCTCAACATCGCATATCTCCAACTACAATATCCCATGTGTGCTAATCAAAACATTGTCTACTTCTCTGCAAGTCTCCAGAAGATCACTGTGTTGACATCAATGACAATCATAGTCATGAATGCAACAACAATTGCTACAGAATGACTGCCAAGCATTCAACATTCATTCCTAACAAAAGTGTTCCTTCATGAAAGAAGAGATTGTGTATTTGGGATTTGTGATTTTAGCTGATGGTTTGAAAATGGATCTTGAAAAGGTTGAAGCTATTTTGAATTGGCCTACACCTGAAAATGCTAGTGAGGTAAGATCATTTCATGGCTTAGCAAGTTTTTACCTAAAGCTCATTAGAAATTTCAGTTCAATTTGTAATGCTATGACTGAGACTATGAGAGGAGATAAAAGAGAATTCAAGTGGACACATGGAGCTGATAAAAGTTTTGAGACTTTGAAGAAGAAGGTTGCTAAATTGCTTGTGTTAGACTTACCTGATTTCAATAAGGTATTTCAAGTTGAATGTGATGCAAGTGGTAATGCAATAGGAGCTATTTTGAGTCAAGAAGTTAAACCTGTTGCTTTCTTTAGTGAGAAGTTGAATGATGCAAAAAGGAAATATTTTGTGTATGATCAAGAGTTCTATGCTATTGTTCAAGCCCTAAAGAAATGGAGACATTATTTGATACCGAGTGAATTTATGTTGTATACTGATCATAAGGCTTTACAATATTTGGGTAGTCAGAATAAGTTGAATCGGAGACATATGAAATGGGTTGAATATCTGTAGAGCTATACATCTGTGATAAAACATAAGAGTGGAGTTACTAACTGAGTTGCCAATGCATTGATTAGAAGAAGATCTTTGATGACTGAGATGAGAATTAAAGTTCTTGATTTTGATGAAATAAAAGATTTGTATGAGATTGACCCTAATTTTTCTGAACCGTGGAGGAAGTGCAGAGCACCTATTCAAGATCAACCAAGTAATAAGTGGGAAGACTATTTCATTCAAAAAGGTATGTTGTTTAAAGGTATTTAGTTGTGTATACTAAGAGGATCAATGAGAACTAATTTGATAAAGGAGAAACATAGTAGTGGTTTGGCTAGACATTTTGGTATTGACAAAACATTGAAATTGCTTAAGGAGAAATACTTTTGGCCACAGTTGTATAAAGATGTTCAGAAATTTGTGAAAATTTATGGAATTTGTCAAGTTGCAAAGGGATTAAGTCAGAATATTGGATTGTATACACCAATTTCTATTCCTAAGAAACCTTGGATTGATATTAGTATGGATTTTGTTCTTGGCTTATCGAAGACAATAAGAGGTAATGATTTTATATTTGTTGTTGTGGATAGATTTTTTAAGATGGCACATTTTGTACCTTGTAGAAAAAAATTAGATGTAGTGCATATAGTAGATCTTTTCTTTAAGTAAATTATCATATTACATGAATTACCGAGGAGTATCATCTCTGACCGAGACAGTAAATTTGTTGGATACTTTTGCAAGACTCTTTGGAAAAAGTTGGGTACTGAGTTGAGGTATAGTTCTAAATTTCACCCATAGACTGATGGACAAAAAGAGGTTGTAAATATAAGTTTAGGTAATTTTTTAAGATGCTTAATTGGATATAAACTGGGTAATCAAGATTCTATGTTGGCACAAGCAGAGTCGCATACACTAATTCAGTGAATAGGAGTACTGGGAAAACACCTTTTGAAATTGTTAATGGTATACAACTGAGAAGTATACCATATTTGAAGGACATTTCTGGTGAAGAAAAGAGAAGTGCTAAAGGAGAAGAGTTTGTTGAGTTCATGAAGACATTGCATGAGGAAGTAAAACATAAGTTGGAGAATAGTAATCAGAAATAAAAAGACAAAGTAGATAGATTAAGAAGACAAGACTTTTGGAGTTGGGGATGAAGTAATGGTACACTTGAAGAAAGGAAGATTTCTTGTTGGAACCTATGGAAAATTGAATATGAAGAAATTTGGTCCCTGCAAGATAGTGAGAAAATTTGACAGTGGAAATTCTTATGAGATTGAATTACTTGATGACATGGATATATCACCTATATTTAATATTTCAGACTTGTATGAATATCATGAACCTAATGAAGATATGATAGTACCGAATGATTATCCTAAGAAGGAGACAAAAAAAGTTGAGCAGATTTTGGAACAAAGAATTGGCAGAAGCACAAGAGGAAAGGAATACATGGAGTATCTAGTGAAGTGGAAGAACAGACCTATGGAAGATAGTTTGTGGATTTCACAATTTGAGTTAGATTCAGCTCAAGTTGTACCTATTGCATGATTCAGAGAATCATCTCAAAATAATCCCAGGTGTCTGATGCAGGATCATCTCAGGTTCTTGGCAATCTTATATCACCAAAAACAAGTTAAAGTTTTTAGTTGTGCCCGGTAGCTTCTTTTGGGCTCTTGGTGATGTTTTCCTATTTCCACTGACAGGGCTCGTTGCTACTTGGTTCCTTCATTTACTGAGTTGGTTCAGTTGGTTCACCGAGTTAATTTCTTGTCGCTCAGTAATCTTGCTCACCGAGTGGTTTATTTTTGGATTTCTTTTGAGGTCAACTTGTGCATTAAATTTTAGTCATGGAGTTAATGTTGGTATCAATCATTGGGAAGTGTATGGACCTAGATCTAGTCATTTCTTTCTCCAATGATGGATCTGAAGGTTGACTTGTTTCGGTAGCCTCTTGTATAAATAAAGTAGTTGATTGTAGTTTAGGTATCAGTTTTTAGAAGGGATTTTTAGAAGATAGAAGATAGGACAAGAAGTTGAATCCTCGAATATTGGAGGACTGCTGTAATTGAATCTGAATGTATTTGGCCGCAACCAGGAAGGCCTTACAACCTGACATGTATGAGATTATTTGATGAATAATAAATGATCTTTTCTACATTCTCTCTCTCTTTGTGTGTTGTTTCTGCAAGGAGGTTGATGATTAAGGGTACTTTTGGCCCCTCATCCTGCCTTCTCTTGCATCAGTTTATTTCCCAATACTAGATGTGTTTGCACCTAAACCACATGAGTATGGTAGTGAACATGGTAGTCAGATGTAGGCCATAGAAGTTGTAGAGGTGGAAGAAATTAGCTCTTTTGGAATTTAAAAGTAAGGGTTTGTTAAATCTACTACAAGATGTAAATTGCATGGTTTTTGGCATTGGAGGTACATGTGGTAAGATATTAGATCTTGATTCCAAATGCTTGGATGCCTCCAATTTTTACAATTTTTTTTTGCTACCCTACTATAATATGGAGGTGGCTCTTAGTGTGTATGTAATGAAATAACTTGCACTAGAAAATATAGTTTGAAATATGTTGCTAATACTCAATAGTAATAGATCACTTTGAGTGGGAAACCTCCTAATCCACTTCAAGGAGTGGACAATAAAAATTGAATACTCAATATATAAAATAAGACTCACTAACTCTTAACTTTTGAATTTTAAAAAGAACAATGGGTGAAAGTGTATCTAGCGCAAGGGATGTTGGGAATAGCTATGAGTCGGTGGAGTGTGTGGGTGAGGACCTGGCCAAGAAACTACCAAATGACCAAGTCAAAAGGGCCGAAACCCTTTGCAAGGGTAGAAAGAATTCATTGGAGATAAAAAATCCAAGTAGAAGAAAATACATGTATTGTTAGGTAGGGATCCTGTGGATTCCTATGGGTTGAATGCCCCTTCTGAACCACTTGATCACCATGGTTTGGATTGCATTGTGGAGTGTTGTAGGAATTAGAGTAATCCATTCCATCAATGCAATGAATTCAATATTTAACTAGTTTCTATTACATTCTTTAATTCCCCACCTTCTTTGGCTCCCAAAGGGTTTGATGTTGCTACAACCTAGTTGGAATGAAATCATACTCAATGTGGGATTATTCAGTGTGAATGGCTATTGATCCCACCACTTTCCATATCTCTAATTCATGAATTGAGTCTCTCATGGGTGAGGTTGGGTGTTGTTTCCTTATTATACGTTGCATGTGTCGATGACCTCTTGACCTTTTCATTGAATGGATGAAGGTTACTTGGTGCAATCTTTCAATTCCTGACATCAAGATCTTGGATTTTGGATTCTTCCTAATCTGGTTTGTCTCGGCTAAGGATTGAAAATTCATAAAATAGAATGGACCTTGGTTCTATGAGGAGTTGGGACTCTTCTTTACCTCCCTAGCACCCTTTTTTTGATCCTGCTACTGTGGTTATTTCCTCTGTTCCCATATGGATCAGATTATACAACCTTCCTCTGATCATGTAGGATCCAAGGCTCATCAAAAATATTATTGATCTGATTGGATCATTTGTTAAGTTGGATATCAACTTCATGGCTCCATATTGTTGTTACACTTGGGTTTGTACTATCATTGAAATCTCTCTACCAATCCACCATTCTGTTCAAATTCATTCCTCTCATGGCACATGGACCCAAATTCTAAATCTTGAGGGCCTTTCATTGAGATGCTTTTTCTGAAACATGCTTGGTCATAAGGTGGTGGGGTGTCCATCCTCTAGATCTACTACTCCCAGTAGATTCAATTTCTATAAGTGGGTCAACAAGATTGTTGAGCCTGGTTTGGATTTTTTTGGAGGAATCATGGAATTGTTTTTTATAAGACTAGGATTCCCAATCATGCCACTAATGGGGTTTCCCCTTCTATTGTGCCTTCCCCTCCTGTTGTCCTGGATGCCCCCGTCCCCTCCTTGCCTAATGTTCCTCTTGATGGCAGCCATTTTGATGAAACTGTTGGTGATGGGCATGTTTTTGAGGGCTCTTATCCTTTTATGGAAGATTTGGATAGTCACTTTGATGATTTTTTTGACTTCAAGTATGTTGTGGTCCCTATGAAACAATGCACTATCTCTCAAACTACTAGTGTTATCTATAAACCAATTATTTCCACCAAGAAAAGAAGAGCTGCAAATCTAAATCTAAGAAGCTTCGTATTGAAGGCCTTGATGTGGTGGATGATGGCTCTTAGTGGACCACGGATGCCCTCCTCACTAGGAGCAAGAGGAAGGGGCTAGGCAGATAGCTTGGTTGTGAAGGATGCATCTAGTGAACTATTTTTTCTTCTTCATTACAATTGCTTTGGAGTATCATGATTTCTGGGTTCATAAGTTTCTTGAGCTCTTCCTTAGTTTCTATCATAATTCAGTTTCTTGGTGCTCCCCATTAGTGGGCTTGTAGTTGTCTTATATTTATTTTTGTAATTTTTGGGGTGTGGCCCCCTTTTTTGCCCACTATTAATTTATCAAAAAAAGATTCACTAACTCTTTTAGATACCCTCTTTTATGGATAATATATCATCAATGATGACCTAAATATGGCTATATGGGCCTAAGAAAAACCTAACTAAATAAATAACAAAGTAATAATGATAATATGACTCAATTAGGAGTTAAGGTAGCCCCAAGCTAACTAATCATAACCATATGTATACTCTAGGACTAAGGGTGTACCACTTTAGAGAAGCATTGTCCTCAATATTAAGTATGTGTGGATTCTTATGGATGAAATCTTCTCCTTCCCATGTGGCATCTTCAACTTGTAGATTCTTCCATTGAATGAGATACTCAATGAGTATTCTAGTCATTATCTTCTTTGCATGTATTTGGAGAATGAACTCTAGTTCTAATTGTGGAACACAATTCATCTATTGAGAGTGGTGGTAGGGGGAGGGGGGTTGAATCACTAGAAGAGATAAAACTAAAATAACTAATGAATTAAATTTTTTTATCTTAGTTTAACAAAAACTGAAAGATTGTAACTTAGAAATTGAAATATGAAAGAGATGTGACTGCACATTGGAGCCAATGCACAAGAAATACATAGAAATCTAAGATGGGAAAAAAATATAGTGATAAATATTGCTAGGGTCTATTATCCTTACCTAGCCCCATAGATGAAAATGATTTACAATGCTTTATGTGTAGCAGCATTAAGGAATCACCCAATCCCCTGCTAAAGAGAACCAACTCTTGCTATGACAATCTCTTCAATATGAACACCAACCCAACATTCTTGAGGCACCAACCAAAGGATGTTATGAACAAGTTTTTACAACATTTAAGTCTACAACTTCAAACTTTACAAAAATGATTATAAATTATAAATTACTGCAAATTGAATTACTCAACCCTTCAGATATCTTTGATTTGAATTGCAAGGCACAAACAACTTCAATCTTCAGATAAATTTGCCTTCGACAAGTTCTATTCATAATTGCTTAGTTAACCCCACCAAACACAATACAAATCATTGCACTATCAAATATTGTTCATCAATTAAGACAATATATACTTTAAACTGTCAAAATTAATCATTTGCATGTGCGTGCACACCTTATATACCTTAGATTTTTTTTAATGTTTGTAGCACTGTATACCTTCGATTATCTATATCTTCATTATTGTGTACTTGATCTTGCAGACCATAGTAATTTGAAGAATATTTCTCAACAATCAAGAATTCTATAGACAATATATCTTGAAAGGCATGTTTCTTTCTACAAAGAAATCAACATTTAACCACTCATATTTCTCCCAATGGTAGAGATACTTTTCTACATACCAAAAGTGATACATGATCAACATACATTTTTCATCACTTCAACATTCACACTCCACTTTCCATTGAAACCCCATCTACCTTTTATAATTTTCCATATCTATTTAATAGGTATAAGTTGGTTGCAACTTCTGCCAACCTACCAACATAATTATGCTAACTATACACCAGATCATTGTATATACTAATAGCCCAATGAATTATTCATTGTCACTGCACAATATACAAGTAACACTGATTTAATATAAACTAAAGTATGACCGATAACCATAATTTTCAATTAGTCATACCATAATTAAAATCCTTCATTACAAAAGTATTTGAGATGGCATATTTCAAATGATATTTCATATTCAATCCAATGATGCCTCTACCTAGTGACCAATTCAACATCTTCTAACCCTTGACTCAAACTTTGATTTATAGCATAATGTAGTATTAGTCATTGATGGTAACAAAATATATAGAAATCAAGTTTGATACATAGAAATCAAGCTTGAATATATCCTAAAGATATACATGACCCTATGTGGTAGATAAACCTCATCTTTCTTTGCAAACCATATGACTAGCATTTCTCTATAAATCATGGGTTTCATCTTTAGCCTTATATATTACTACAAATGCAAACATCATACTTTAATAATAGATCCAATGATGATAAACAAAGAATAAATGAAACCATTTGTACATACCATTGTTGTCATTATCAAAACTGTAAGTATTTGCACAATACCATTTTATCACTATGTGATATGAGATAATATGAATTGCATAGGTAAACTTGTGTATTAGTTCTTGACATCAATGAAAAATATGCGCCTAACACTAATATGATTCTTCCTTCTTCATCAAGCTCTAGTGATATTGTTTGTATAGGGATGTGTAGACTACGGTTTATTTGTGTCTCTTTTGAAAGGTGTAAACAAGAAAATGTTAGGTTAATCCAAACATTTATATCAGTTCAAAAGCATAAACATAGAAAACCAAGCCACCTCAAATTGAGCCAAAACAAATGCGTTCAAGCATTGTTTGATTTTCTCTTATTATGAGGGATGTGGGTGTGCTCTCTAAGCACTTGGAGCTTGTCACTAATGTATTCTAGGAAGGATTTGAATGATGCATAAATGATTTAGAAAATCTTGAATAAAAACTAAGTTCAATCCATTAAGCTTATTCTAGGACGTGTGTAAAAAAGCATGAAATCTAACAAATATGCTAAATGCTTAAGCTCTAGAATGAATCTAACATTATAACATTACTCAATGTAAAATATGTGAATTGATATTTTTCTCTTAGAAGAGGAGGGTATTTATAGGATTTGAGGAAGGGCTTGGGTTAGGAAGGAGAGTTAGGGTCAGAGGTAAGGTTTGGGGTAGAGTTAGGGGTAAGTTTAGAGGTATGGTAAGGTTTAAACTTGGTCAAGGTTGCTCACACATGTGTGAGAAGCACTAGGGAAGTGTGCAAAGGGAACAAGAGTGGAAGAGGAGACATGAGCTTCATTAATGGCTTGTAAGAGTCATTAATGAGGATGTAAGAAGTATTTATGAGGGGTTTTGACCCAAAGTCAAAGTTTGAAGGGTTAGGCTAAGAAATGTAGGAATCACTTTTTAATCAGGTTTAGAGTGAGATTAGGAAATTCTAGAAGAGGTTAGGGATTTCTAGAAAATTTCCAAGGTTTTAGGATTTAAATAAATATTTTATTTATTTAAAGGATTTTTGGTCAATTTATCAATTAATAATTAATAAATAGAGGAAATTCACTCAAATTTGATTTAAATGATTTGGGGAGGGATTCTTTAATTAAATATGTTTAATTAAAATAGGAGGATTTAATGGCATAAAAATAAATAAATTAATAAAATAATTAATTAATTAATAAATGATGATGTCATTAGGGGTTTTAGGAAAATAAAAATAAAAATATATTTTCTAAAGGATTTTTAGGTGTCTACATTTTGCCCCTCTTTGCTGCGATGCCACAAGTGGTGTGGCATCAAAGACAAGAAAAAAAGATGCCCCAGACTAGAATTTAGAGGAATAAGGGGATGTGCCCCCTCAAGAAAATAATGTAAAGAGGAAACATTGTGGAATTTTCTCGAAAGGAAACATAAAGTAAGGAAGAAGGGAGGATAAATAACCATACTTCCAAGAGCAAAGATGGAGGGATGCAAGATGAGATGGAATGCAAAATTTAGGATGAAGCTATATGCAAATATGTAAGATTAATCTATATGATGCAAGATGGGGGATTTTCAAGAGCTCCAAGTGTAAATGTGGAGAGCACAACCTAGTTTGATATAGAAACATTAGAGACCTACCAAGGATATCGGGATCACAAGGCCTTCTCACAAGTCTTGCATAGGACTGTCACGAAAAAGACATGCAAGGTTGCCCCAACATCACGCATGAACCCAAGAGGAAGCATGGTAGAAATGATGCTGGAGAAACCACATACAAATGAAATTGCCCAAGTGCACCATGTAACCCAAAAGATCACATGTGTACCGTGCAAGGGTCATGTCTGACTGACTCATAGGTAGAAGCAAGAAATCAAAAGACCTTGCCCTAGATTGTCCTCATTCGCAGCGCACCATAATATAAAGGATCATGGTGACTTTGAGGAGAGGAACAACGAGAAGCCGTTAAAGATTAACAAGATCCAAAGGACAAAATCCAAGACCAAAATGATAACTCTAAAAGACATCCTTTTCCAAGGAGAGAGATTGATTTGATTGATGGTGGGAAGATTGGTCTGAATGTGTGGGAGGATACATCGGCATGGACCTAGTGTGAGTGGTGGAAGATTAGGTCTGACATGAGGAAGGATACATCCTCAAGGACCCACTGATTGATGAGAGAATGAGTGTTTTTGTTCGCTGGCAAATGATGAAGTTCAAGGATGATCATTGTGATCAAGGATAGTTGACAATTGATGTTGTTGAAGTGCAAGGCTGGGTGGGACAAGATTTCTGATCAAATGTCGCTGTAGGACTGACAAGGATATGTACAACAAGAAGGGACAAGATGTCCAATGGATGGGAAGATATTTACACTGGATATGTACAAAAGCTTAGGATTTGGGATAGGAAGATCTCACTATACAAGATATATACAGGATATGTACAAGAGTATATAAAGGATTGTATTATATAAGATATAAACAAGAAGCTCAGGATTGGGGATAAGAGATGATTGCTGTATTGGATAGGCTTGAGGATAGAACACCTTGGGATTGAATGGGATGGTGGTGGGGATGGGGATTGGATAAAGAGGACTGGGTTTGGGGATGGGGGGGATGGGAGTTTGATAGATAATGACTCAATCCACTATGTATGGTGCCTATTTCTAGGTTTTCACCAACATACTTATCCAAGGCACTTGAATTGCCAAGTTTTCACCATTGGATGAATGATTTTTTCTTTGCTCTTTTTTTTTCTCTTTTTTTATTTTTTTGATCTTTTTGTATTTTTATGCTTTTTCCAATTTTTATGGATTTTATGGATTTTTTAGGATCTTGTTCAGGCATAGAACCTCTTCAGATCTATGATTTTGATTGGATCATTCAAGGGCTCACCTTCTGGTGTTGATAGTTGATAGGCTCCTGAGCCAAAGCATGTTGTGACAATATAAGGCCCCAACCAAGTAGGTTCAAACTTGCCTTTATTTTCTTGATGTGCTTGGACTTTATGATTTTCCTTTAGGACCATGTCGCCTACTTGGAACTATCTTGGATGGACCTTCTTATTATAACTCCTTTTGAGTCAATTTTGGTATGTAACTAGGTGATCATATGCTTGTTGTCTCTTTTCATCTAGCAAATCTAGTTGTGTGAGACATGCCACATGATAGTCTTCATTAGTGGTATAGTTCTTCATGGAGACTCACAATGATGGGAGCTCGACCTCGATGGGTAGAACGGCTTTAAAACCATATACAAGGGAATAAGGGGTGGTGCCTGTGGGAGTGCGATAAGAAGTACGATAGGCCCAAAGGAAAGGATTTATTTGGAGGTTCCAGTCATGACCAGAATCATTGACAACCTTCTTAAGAATTTTTAGAATGGTTTTATTGGTTGCCTCAGCTTGGCCATTTCCTTGAGGAAAGTATGGACTGGAGAAACGATGGTGAATTTGGAGTCTGGCACAGAGATCATCCACATGATGGTTTTCAAAAGGTGTGTCGTGGTCTATGAAGATGGTAGATGGTATGCCAAAGTGGTAGATGATGTGATAAATGATGAACTTGGATATTTGGATGCCAGTAGTGAGGGTGAGTGAAATTGCTTCAACCCATTTTGTGAAGTACTCTATGGTAGTTATGATGTATTTATGTCCATCTAAGGAAAGGGGAGTAATTAACCCAATGATGTCAAATCCCCAACATGAAAATGGCCAAGGTGGCACAATGGGCTACAAGTTTTGTATTGGTGCATGAATCAGATTTGCATGCTACTGACATGGTAGACATTTCCTAAAAAATTCACAAGCATCATGTTCCATGGTAGGCCAATAGTACCCGACTTGAAGCAACTGCTTTTCTATAACCATGCCACTCATGTGGGCATCACAAATTCCAGCATGGACCTCTTGTAAGCTAGGATGACCTTGTTTGAATCTAAACACCTAGAGATGATATTATGATATCCTCGAAGATAAAGGTCGTTGGCTACAAGAGTGTAGCGGGAAGCTCCACGAATTGAGTTTTGGTGTTGGCTGTTGGTGAGATGGGGAGATATGATACCATTTTTAAGATATGCATTGATGTCATGGTACCATGGGGTTTGTGGACCAACCAAGACACACACCATTTCTGAATCAACATTCTCATAAGCAGGCGTATGTAGTTGCTCGACTAAGAATTTGTATTGTGTTCAGTCATGAGGGATTTCTAATAAGGATCAGATGGTCACCATTGCATCGGCCTCTTTGTTTTGAAGCCTTGGTATTTGTGTGGGCTATAGATTCAGGAAATTCTCTTTTAGTTTGTCCACCAGTTCTTTGTAAGGTAGCAACTTGTCATCCTTTGTCTGATATTCATCTAGGACTTGCTTGATAATTAGTTGCGAGTCTCCAAACACTTGTAATTCTATGATATCCCATTGGATAACTATTTTGAGGCCTGAGATGAGTGCCTCATATTCTGCAATGTTATTAGTACATGGAAATCCTAATTTGAATGATTTTGGAATATAATCACCTTGAGGTGTGACGAATAGGATCCTTGCCCCTAATCCATGTGATGTATAGGAGCCATCAAAGTATAGCTTCCATATGGGTTGTTCTTTGATCATACATAGATGCTCATCAAGGAATTCCATGATTAGTGGATAGGCATCCACTAGAGGTGCTTCTACTAGCTAGTCGGCAATTACTTTCCCTTTGATGGCTTTTTGATCTATGTATTGGATGTCAAACTTGTTGAGTAGCATGACCCATTTTGCCATACGACCTATGAGAGTTGTCCTTGATAACATATACTTGAGTGGGTCTACTTTTGAGATGAGCTTGATTATATGGCTGATCATGTAATGTCTAAGCTTTTGAGTGGTGAAGACCACTGCAAGGCATGCTTTCTCCATTGGTGAATAATTGAGCTCATAGCCAACTAGAGTTTGACTGATTTAATAAATGGCTCTCTCTTTATTATCATCATCATGCTATGCTAAGAGTGCCCCCAGTGTTGTAGTGGTCACCAGGATGTAGAGTATGAGAGGGCATCCTAAAACTGGTGGTACAAGGATGGGAGAGTTGGCTAGATATTCCTTGAGCATGTCAAAGCTTCTCTGATAGATAGGATCCCATTTAAAGCTTATGTCCTTTCACAATAGATGTGTGAAAGGTTGGCACTTGTCTGCCAGCTATGAGATGAATCGACACACTAATTGGAGCTTTCCTTGCAAGCTCCAGAGCTATTTGAGTGTTCTTGGTGGAGGCATTTCTATTATAGCCTTGACCTTTTTGGGATCAATCTCTATGCCGCACCATGATACTATAAACCCTAGAAGCTTTCTAGATTTTACACCAAAGACACATTTCTTTGGATTCAGCTTCAAGCCATAATGATGTAGATGATCGAACACACTCTCAAGGATGTGTAGGTGTTCAGCTCATGTCTTTAATTTTGCAAGAATATCATCCACATAGTCTTCCAGGATTTTATGTATCATATCATGGAAGATGGCTATCATTGCCTCTAATATGTGGCTCCTATGTTCTTTAGCCTGAATGGCATCATGTTGTAGAAGAAAGTACCCCATGGTGTGGTGAATGCTATTTTGTGTTGATCTTCTTTTGTTATTTGGATTTGATTGTAGCCTGAGAAGCCATCCATGAGTGACAATGTCTCATGGCCCGGTGTAAGATCTACGATCATGTCTATGTTGGGCAATAGGAAATCATCTTTCAGACATGCTTTGTTGAGATCTCTAAAGTTAGTACATATTCTGATCTCTCCTGAAGGTTTAGTGACAGGCACCATGTTGGAGATCCACTCTGAGTAATCAATGACTCTAATGATCTTTTCTTGGAGGAGCTTCTCCAACTTTGTTTTTACCAATAAGGCTACTTTTGGATGCATCTTACGTAGCTTCTGCTTTACTAGCTTGACATTAGGATCCATTGCAAGATTGTGTACTACTAGATCTGGATCAAGCCCTGCCATGTGTGCATATGACCAAGCAAAGTTGGTAGAGGCTTCTTGGAGTAGTGAAATGAAAGCTATTTCTTTACCCTCTATTAGAGATGCTTCAATGTAGGTAATTCTTGGACTTTCATATGTGCCCAAGCTGACTGGTTTGGTCTCTTCAATGATGATAGGTGACT
This sequence comes from Chamaecyparis obtusa, assembly GCA_027943335.1. Lineage (NCBI taxonomy): Eukaryota > Viridiplantae > Streptophyta > Pinopsida > Cupressales > Cupressaceae > Chamaecyparis > Chamaecyparis obtusa. The sequence goes on along the minus strand of BSBK01002128.1, from coordinate 1,199,899 downwards.
GCTCTAGTCTATAATCTTGGATAGGAGAAAGAGGAAAGTCTCCATCTTCTAGTGCCTCAAAGAGGTTTTCACCAGAAGATACGCCCTTTATTTTCTCTTTTTTGGAATCAGAATGTGCCCCAGAGGGGTTTTCACATAAGGACTCATTCTTTTCTCTTTTTATTTCAATTTTGTGACTAGAGCTTTCCTCCTCCCTGAAATATCCTTTGGGATCGAGCTTGTAGACATGAGTTGCTTCTGGATCTTAATATATTTATTAGCATGATGCTCCCATGAACCTTAGGAGCACTTTTGTGCTTTGGAACTCATCAGTATGTGTGATGCTTGGTTGATCCCAATTTATGAGTTTAGGGTGGATGAGGGGAAGTTCTATGACATTAATGGAGATCTGATGGAGGATAGAAGTTCCCAGGAGGGTATCATCATCGAAGATATCATCATACAATTTCTTTTCTTCCTCTTCAAAGTTGTCTTCGATCTCTATGAGGTCATCATGGCTATTCAAGAAGGGAATGTTGGTCATGTTGGTGCCCCCAGTTGTGGTATTGGGCTCTTGTATATGAAAGAGAGGGGTATTAAAGCCAAGACCTTGATACTTTAGATTCTTTGATGTGGTGCTAGGGTCTTTGCTTCTACCTTCTTGTGGTCCTAGACCACCACCTTGATATTTCCATTTTTTAGTGGCGTACTTGTGTGATTGCAGATATTTGTCTTTGAAGTAGCCAAGCAGTTGTGTGTCAGGTGGTGGGGGATCTTTGTACATCCACCTATTGATGTTAAGGTCCATCTCTTGATTGTCTATGTTACCATGGGAGAAAAAATTCATAGGTCTCATTTACTTGATTTCATGATTTGCTTCAGTGGACTTTCTTTGGTGACTTGAGTGCCCTTGTGTGTGTGGATCAAGGGGTAGGGCCCCTACTGCAAAGGTATCGGTCAATATGTATTCACCATAGCCTTGATTATTGATCTTGATGGAGGAGAGGGTGGATGCTAGGATTGTCTCTAGATCACTATGGGATTGTGAGGAGTTGGTGATAGAAGTACCAATATTGGTTCCAGGACAATGGCTGGCATAAGGGAAAGATGCTTCCATTGTACAACATTATACAAAGGGTTGGGGATCGGCATTGATGGTAACCTCAGTGCCTTGATGTGGAAATTTGATGCCCTCATGGTAAGTAGATGATACAGCCTTGATGGAATGGATCCATGGTCAGCTGAGGAGGATGTTGAATAGTAGGTCAAGATCAACAACATGGCAGATGGTGTCTTGAGTTGTAGGGCCTAGCTTGATAGGAAAAATAATGGTACCTTCAGAGGTAAACTCCAATTTGTCATATGCCTTGATGGTGATGTCTTCATGTGATATGTCAGCCTCAAATGTTGAATGAATTTCAAAGTATACAAGTTTAGGGCTGAGCCATTATCTATCATGACCCTTTTAATAGCAAAATATCTGACCATGATGACGATGTGGAGAGGGAGATTATGGTCAGGTGCAACAGGTGGTATGTCAGATGGCTTGAAGGATAGAGCACATGATGTAGATAGATGTCCCATAAGGTTTTCAAATTGGATGACATTTATGTCTGTGGAGACATGTCCTTCTTGGAGGGCTCTGTTGAGAATCTCTTGATCAAGGGGTGAAGTGCGGAGAAGGTCGAGGATGGAGATTTGGGCAGGTGTGTTCCCAAGATGTTCTATGAGGTTGTATTATGCATTGTGTGATGGCCTTGGATTGGCACTGGTGACAGATATCTGACCTCGGTGTGTGGTGACTACACACTGACTATCTGCTCCTTTAACATGCATGGCATGGATTATGGGCTTGACTTGGGTTATACATCCAACAAATTTGTCATAATTGATATAAGCAGCAGTGTAATATTTGTGGTCAACATGATCTCCTTGTTTTCCTTTTCCTTGGTTCTGAGGTGGGGGATTAGCATTTACTTGGTTCTTCCTAGCGTTGTGTTGTGGGAACACATTCTGATATATTTGTAAATTGGCATTAGGCGAGACTTGGGCTAGTGTGTCCACTTGGATCTCCTTTCTATCAATGAGATCTTGGATGTAATGCTTTAGTTTCATACACCTTAGGGTAGTCTGTCCTTTGACACGATGATAATCATAGTACTCATGAGCTTTGTACCAGTTAGGCTTGGGAGTGGCATCATCAAATTATTGAGTTGGTGGGTACGTGATTAGGTTGGCCTTGGCCATGTGATGAAAGACTATGTCCAAAGGTTTGCCAAGAGGTGTGAATATTCTCTTTTGGTGAGTCTGGGCTTGAGGCTTATTCTAATTGGGAGTTGTTGATATGGCATTGACCTGATAGGTTGGATTTAGGTGTTGTTTTTGAGCTTGCAACATGGGTTGTTGATTGTTTGGTGCTTGCTTTTGATATTGGTGTTGATTGTTTTGGGGTTGATATTGTTGCATAGGTTGCTGATTGATTTGAGGCTGATGTTGTTGATATGCAGGAGTTGGTGTAGGACCGACCATGACAATTTGGCCATGATTGGTGTCAGTGGCTTCATCAGTGACTACATTTTTGTTTCAATTCTAGTAATGAGGTTTTTCATTGCTATATTTGTTATGAGAATCATCTTTGTGATGTCAAATTGTGCCTTCATCTAAGAGACCTCTTTCGATATCTATCCCCTTGCCTTTGATATCTTGATACATTTGGATGCAGTTCATCCTCATAAAGTGGGATAGTTTGGGATGTAGGTTATTGATGAAGATCTTTGTGAGATTCTTCTCAGGGGGTTGATATGATAACCTAGTAGTAAGGTCATGCCATCGTTGCAAGTAGTCTACTAGGATTTCTCCTTCTTTTTGTTTTGAGTTGCAAAGGTCTAGTAGGGTCAACTCATTCTCGACATTGTGGGCATATTGGGCCACAAAATTCTCAAAAAGCTTGGAAAATGTTGTGAATTTCCTATGGGGTATCTTATAGAACCACTCAACAACAGTTCCTCCCAAGATTTTGGGGAATAGGCACATAAGGTAATTGTCATTGTATGCTACCTCTTGACAGGCCATATATAATTCTTTGACATGGTTTACAGGGTCTCCTTTCCCTCGATATTTGTCAAATTTTGGTGTTTCAAAGTGTTTTGGAAAGGGGACTATTGTGATTGATCTGTCAAAGGGATAGGGGCATATCTCATCAAACTTGAAGGCCTTGCTAGCTGTTCCGGCCTTTAGCTCCTTAAGAGCATTCTTCATCTCTTCTCACTTGGTGTTGATTGGTGTTGGAATGGGTACTCCCATGGGAAATGGATCTAGTGGTGCTGGTGAATAAGGGTGATTTTACAGTGGATATTGTGGAGTTGGATATGGAGATTGACCAACAAGATAAGCGGATTAGAATGGATTTTGAGGTGATGATTACTAGGGATTATTGTTGCTGAGGTGCAAGAGCGTATTGTTGTAGGGGATATGGAATGTCTTGCTACTGGGGTACAACATGAGTTTGTTGGTGTTGCGCAAGATATGAGAAAGTCTATTGTTGCTGGGGGATGATGGGATGTTTTTGGGATGGAGGAGGTTGATGGAATGGTGTAGCTTGTTGATAAGCTTGGTTTTGGTGTACTTGGATTTGCACTTGGTTGATGTAGGCTAGATGTATTCCTGCATTGCTGAAGGGTGGAATAGATGTTGGGAAGCTGGAAGTAGGAGGTGGTTGTGTAAGGTAGCTCATTAAATGGGAGGAACTTTATTGTTGGGGTGGTGGAACCACTTGAGATGCAAAGGGTGGAATGGATAGATAGTTGGTGTATGAGGAAAAGAATGAAGCTGGCGGAGGAGAGGGACAAGGTGGCTTGTTGGTTTGCTAGCATGGATGCGGAAAAGTGGGTTGGTATTTTGAAAGCTTGCATTTCTTCTTGAGTAAGGCCCCAATGAGAACCGGCTCACGGTGGGAGCTGCGATGCAGAAGATGTTAGAAATGTAGATGTGATGGGAGTTTAAGATGTGAATGGTGGATTTAGAAGTCCCATGGAAGGCATGCTTGTTGTGAAAGTAGTTTGTTGGGCTTATGTATTGGAGATGAAAGGTGGAGGTGGAATGTATGTTTGGGAAAATCCTAGTTGCAAAATAGAGGAAGATGCTTGTGTTCCCCACATAAAAGGTGATGCTGATGTGGAAGCTTGCAGAGTAGAAAAGGGGAATGATTGCATTGCCCCTAGAAAGAATGGTGTGGATGTAGAGGCTTAATAGGAGAAAGGAGGGAATGATTGAGTTGCCCTCGAAAAAAAGTATGCTGCTTGGCTCATGGATGGTGGAGGAATTGCTTGTGTGGTGGCTTGTGTAGGAGGTGAAGGTTGGTTTTGTACAAATCTTTGGGCCTGGGTAATGGCTTGAGATGCCATAGAAGATGATGGTGTTCCCATGATGTAAAATGGAGTGGATTGTGTTATGGCTTGTGTGGTGGGGCTCATGAAACTTCTTTGTAAGAAGTGGGGGATGGATGTAGTTTCCTGAGACATGTGCAAGTTGGGATTAGGGATTTGTTGGATGATGGGGGTGTAGACTTGTGCTGGTATTTGGATGGATTTGATGGGTATAAGGGATTGGAGATGTGGTGGAATGGGAGTACCCTCTTGTGGAAAGTTGGCCAATATGGCTTGCCAATTCTAATCAATAAGTGCATTGACTATTTGTGCATTCCCTGGATGGCTTATGAATGTCTCCATAAAAAATGGAGTTGGGGGGCTATTGGGATCATCCCATATGTTATCAACTTGTGTGATTAGTGGATTGTAGGTTATCATCACACTAGTAGGATTGCTAGGATCATATGAGCTAGTGGCCCAATTGGGATCCATGTTCCTTCTCTTTCGGGATCTTGTCTCGATAGGCATGGAGTGTAGATTAATGGATGAAGATGCATATGCTAGATGGATGCAAGATGTTTCTAAGGACTCTAAAAATGATGGATGAAAGTCTAAGAAACTTCTAAGGATGGTGGATTTCTAAGATGGGATACAATGATTTGGAACAACTAAATGATGGCACGATGATGACAAATTTGGTGAGATGCTCTGATATGGGTCAACAATAATGGGGGATTGGTAGGATGCTTTGATTTGGGTCAATGAGGATGATGGAGGATTGGTGGGATGCTCTAATTTGGATCAAGGATGATGGAAGATTGGTGGGAGATTGTGGAAGATTTTACTAAGTGTTGGTCGAAATGAGTTGTTGCTTCCTGATGTAGGATCAATGGCAGGATTGTCAACCTAGGATAGACTGATGATCTTCGGCTAACAAGATTCTTATCAATGTAGGCCAATCTCTTTCTCAAGATGATGAGGCTTTACAAGGACAAGTGAGGATTCCCTTGACAATGCTCTGTCATAGGGGGAGATTTCTGATTTTGGATAAGGATTGGAAGCAACTCAAAGATTTTGGACACTAAGTTTGTAGGCTTTTGGATCACTGGACTTGGTGTAAGGATGGTGGGTCTTGACTCAGATAGTGGATGTTGGATTTGGATCAAGGATGATGGAATAAGGATTATGGATTTGCTCATGGAAGGATGATGAAGGATGACTTTGAATGATGCTACCCCTAAGAGGATGAGCTAGATGCAGTTGGAAAAGATGCTTTATGATGCAGCTAGGAAGATGATAAAGCATACAATGATGCAACTATAAGTGATTTGGAATGCAACTAAGGACGAATGGCAATGCAAAGATGAATCTAAGAATGGTCTAGGATGAAAAGGATGCCAAGATAAGATCTATGGGATTTTGAAGGAATGAAGGATATAAGATGGGCCAAAGTAGTCCTCTCTTTCTTGATTGGCATAGCGATAATTAACCTAGAATTGGTATGCAAACTATTTCACTCTTGTGTTATACTCTATATTGTCTAGTCTCTTTTGATTCTTTTCTTCTGCTTGGATTGCTTTGAGGGAAGGTTGGTGATTTTTTAGATTTCTCTCAAAAACTTTCTTCTCCTAATAAACTTGGGAATTGGTAAGCCTAGCTTTTTTGTGGTGGGTCAAATCTGACATAGCTTGGAGAGATTTTGGGAAAGTGTTTTGAAACAAGGTTTTTGGGTGTCTGATTTTGAAGGATCTCTTCTACAAGGTTTTGTTTGAAAGCTTGTGATCAATTTTTGGATTAGTTTGATGTCTCCAAAGGCAAAGGACAAACTTGACAAAATACACTCTGAAAACAATCCTGACAAGGGACAAGGCAACCTTGTGGGATACAAGTAATGATTTAGCCACTAAATTTGAAAGAAAGCTTTGAAAGGTGTATATTCCAACAAGTGTTTTCACTAAGCTTTTGACTGTGCAAATCACTTCAAGAAGATCTACCTAAGGGGAGGTGAGTATCAGAATCCTTGCCCACAACTTGATACACCCTAAAAGGGGATACATATGGTGAGTGTCTTAAGGCAATCTGGGAAACCATAGGGATCGGTCCTTGCACAAGGATTGTGATACTTTCGGGGGTAGATCGGGTAGCTTATGTTTTAACACATTTGTAGTTGTTCCTTAGAGTCCTCCCAATTGGTTTGTAAGTGCATGACTCACTTAAGAGCCTAGTTGACCATGCAAAAATAGTAGGGATATTCACCTACCTCGGGCTACCATCAACACGCATCACCCGAGCTTGAGGGGATGAAGCGAGAATTTTCTCAGTGCTTTATTTCTATACTGATCAGGGAAGGTACCGGTTTGAGGTTGTTCTCCAAAGAGGAAGCACTTTTCTCTCTGGACAGGCCTCTCTAGAAGTAAAATGAATGAACTAGTCCAAGCTTAAGCATTTTACATCATTTATTTAAAAGGATTTTACTGAAATGGGAAACTTTTAAAGACACATCATGCAATTTTGTTCTTTCCTAAATTGATTAAGTGATTGAAGTGAATTCTTGCAAGCACAAATGTTTAAGCTTTTAAGTTTTTCTTTTCCTTTGAAAACAAGAAATTTTGAGCAATTTTGCAATTTTTTTTTGTTTGGGCATTCAAGATTGAATTTGCGCGCTTTTAGGAACTTTGAATTTTGAACTATGAAGGAAGGGAATAGAGATTCTTTTATTTCACTTTTAATTCATTCAAGAATGTGTTTGATTTGGACTCAAAATAAAAATGACTTCCTTTGGACTTTGGTTCATTTCCTTAGTTTCATTCAAGATTTTGTGTGCTAGAATTCAATTTTATGCCCAAAAAGAGGTGTTCCTAGATTTGTTTGATGCATGAAACTTTGAAAAGCACTCAAGATTGAATTTGCAAAATGACATTATTTTTCATCAAGATCAAATTTTTTTGGACTAAAAAGATTAGGACTCTTTAGGAACCAAATATGAAAGTTTTTAGGAAATATTTGTAGACTTTGTTCCTAATTTGCATGAGATTTGGAAAGATATTTTAATGCAAATGAGACTCACTTTTAATGATTTCAAGATTGATTTTGAGAATGATTTTTAGAATGATTTAGGACTTATTTTTAGGAACCAAAATAAAGATGATATGCAATTTTGTGGTTCTTTTTAAGCTCCCAAAGTTTGAAGTGTTCCTAGTTTGCATGAAGCTCAAAACACCTATATTTTGAAAGCATGATGGTTCTTTTTAGCCAAATGAAGAACACTTAGAAGTTTGTTTGAGTTTTTTTTTATGAATAATTAGGCATGATTTGATTTTATTAGGATTTTATTGATTTTTTTATCTTTTTAGGCCTTCAAGAGTGATTTTGAGGTTCATTTTAGACATTTAGACAAAGTGTGTTAATTTTTTTTTTATCATTAATTCACAATCCCACTGACTCTTCTTGATTTTCAGGATAGAATATGATATATTTGTCTATATATTTGGATAGAACTCTAAACCATCTTTTTGGTGCTTTTTGAATCATCAAAAATGGAGCTTGTATGCAAAAGTTACAAAGGTTTTCGTGAAAGTGCCTCTTTATGGTTTTTTTTAGAAAATAAGTCAAGATTTCGCAAGAAGAAGAAGAAGAAGAAGTAGACAAAATAGAAGAAGAATAAAGATAAGAAGAGGAAGAATAATTTGAAGTGCTCCCTCCACCTACAAGCTTGAAAAATAAAAAAATACTCCAAAACCCATCATAATGTTTGCAAAGAACCCGTTAAGTGGGTCCCACCGAGCGTGCTAGAATGTAGACTATGGTTTATCTATGTCTGTTTTGAAAGGCATAAAAAAGAAAACATTAGGTTAATCCAAACATTTATATCAGTTCAAAAGCATAAACATAGAAAACCAAGCCACCTCAGATTGAGCCAAAACAAAAGCGTTCAAGCATTGTTTGATTTGCTCTGATTATGAGGGATGTGGGTGTGCTCTCTAAGCACTTGGAGCTTGTCTCTAATGCATTCTAGGAAGGATTTGATATGATGCATAAATGATTTAGAAAATATTGAATAAAAACTAAGTTCAATCCATTAAGCTTATTCTAGGACGTGTCTAAAAAAGCATGAAATCTAACAAATATGCTAAATGCTTAAGCTCTAGAATGAATCTAACATTATAACATTACTCAATGTAAAAGATGTGAATTGGTATTTTTTTCTTGGAAGAGGAGGGTATTTATAGGATTTGAGGAAGGGCTTGGGTTAGGAAGGAGAGTTAGGGTCAGAGGTAAGGTTTGGGGTAGAGTTAGGGGTAAGGTTAGAGGTATGGTAAGGTTTAACCTTGGTCAAGGTTGCTCACACGTGTGAGCAACACTAGGGAAGTGTGCAAAGGGAAGAAGAGTGGAAGAGGAGACATGGGATTCATTAATGGCTTGTAAGAGTCATTAATGAGGATGTAAGAAGCATTTATGAGGATGTAAGAAGCATTTATGAGGGGTTTTGACCCAAAGTCAAAGTTTGAAGGGTTAGGCTAAGAAATGTAGGAATCACTTTTTAATCAAGTTTAGAATGAGATTAGGAAATTCTAGAAGAGGTTAGGGATTTCTAGAAGATTTCCAAGGTTTTAGGATTTAAATAAATATTTTATTTATTTAAAGGATTTTTGGTCAATTTATCAATTAATAATTAATAAATAGAGGAAATTCACTCAAATTTGATTTAAATGATTTGGGGAGGGATTCTTTAATTAAAGATGTTTAATTAAAATAGGGGGATTTAATGGCATATAAATTAATTAATTAATAAATGATGATGTCATCAGGGGTTTTTAGAAGAAGAAAAAAACAAAAACAAAAACAAAAAAACTTTTATTTTCTAAAGGATTTTTAGGTGTCTACAGGATGTTATTCCCCTTTTTTTTTAAACAAGAAATATGAAAAATTGGATGTATCTTGGTTGCTAGAGACATTTGTAAATTTTAAACAACACTACCAATCTTTTGCATGATCTTGTGGGCCATTATATTTTGGTGACAACTTATTATTCTTTTATTTTTGCTTCAATGATATTTTCTTATAACATTACAATCTTAGGGATACACAGTCCCCACTTCAAAGCTTCTTTCACTACGATGTTGATTTGCTTGCTACTTCATTCAATTTTGTGTCATGGCCAAATTCTCCTTAAACCCTGAAAGTACATTTTTTTGATGAAGCATGTGGTCTACCACAACTTGAACATTTGACAACACCCTCAATGATGATGTGATGTAAGGAGGAGGATATCCGTATAGTACTATAAAATGAGACATTTTTATGAGTTGTTGAAGGAAGTGTTATACCACCATTTTGCTACTGGTAGCCAATGTACCCATTGTGCTTGCATATGAGAAGTGACAAAAAGTAGATATCATTCCAAAAATTTATTAACAACCTTAGGTTTTTCATTAGATTGAGGATGATCTGAAGATCTATGAGCCAATTGAGTTACCAAATATGAGAATAAATTTGTACAAAAGTTACTTGTAAATGAACATTGACAATAACCTTAGGTGTTCCATGTAACTTTTGTATATTCACCAACAATGCTTTTTCCATTGTACTTATTGTAAAAGGATGTGATAATGGAAAAGAATGGGCATATTTAGTGAATGATCCAACACAACCATGATAACATCTTTACCTTTCAATCTTGGGAAATCTACAATGAAATCCATGGAGACCTCTTTGAAACACTAGTTCTAGGAATAACTAAGGGTTGCAAGAGACCCGATGTCTTAACCATTTCCTCTTTATTTCTTTAACAAACCGAACATTTAGCCAAAAAAAATTAACATCTCCCTTTAGTCCTTCCCAAAAGAAGTTTTGCTTCACTCAATATATCTTCAAAAATTGTAAATGACCACATATTGGAGACTCATGGAGTTCAATGGGAATTTTTTTTGAGAGTGGAATTCTTGCATAAATATAATTTCTATTTATACCACAAATCATCTCCCTTCCAACAAAACTTATTTGAATAAATCATATCATTTTCTAATTGTTGAATGAGATTGCTTGTAGCAACATCATTTTTCCACTCATCTTTGGCCTCTTCTACCCAATTTGCTTGTAATATTGAAATGGAACATAATAGAGCTTCATCATTTTCACCTTTCCATGATAATGCGTCTTCCACAATATTTTCTTTTCCTTCCTTGTATATGATCTCAAATTGATACCCCAAGATCCTACTGGCTCATCTGTATTGCTCTTTAGAGGATAATCTTTGTTCCAAAAATTATTTTAAGCTATTGTGACCTGACTTAATTTTGAAGTGTCTTCCTATTATATATACCCTCCATTTTTTTACTGCATGAAGAATAGCTGACACTCCTCATAAATACGCTTGAGTAGATTTTACACATTAATTAAAAAAATTCAAAAGAAATGGGTCAACCCTCCTACATGAGAGCTACTCAAATACTATTATTTGAAGCATCGCATTCCACTATAAAATCCTTGGTGAAGTAAGGAGTACCAAGAAATCAATTAGTGCACATAACCCCCTTTAACATCTCAAATGTCACATTGACTCACTCGTTCCATTCAAATGAGTCCTTATTTAAAAGACTTGTGAGTGGTGTTGTTATAAGACCATAGTTCTTCACAAATATTTTGTAGTATGTAGTCAACCCCAAGAAACCCCTTAATTTACTAATGGTTTTGGGAAAAGGCCAAACCATAATAGCTCTAATTTTATTAGGATCCACCTTTACTCCATGTGAAACTATGTCCCAAATACTCCACCTCTTCGAGACCAAAAGCATGCTCAAAAGGGTTGGCATATAGCTAGTTATCTTGAAGAGCTTGTAGTACTCAATCAACATGATGTAAATGTTCCTCCTATGTCTTGCAATAAATTAATATAGCATCAAAGAAAACTAACACAAAATTCCTCAAAATTTTCTTAAATATGGAGTTCATCAAAGTTTGAAATCTAGATGGTGTATCAGTAAGACCAGAAGGAATCACCAAAAACTCATAATGACCCTCATGAGTCCTAAATTCTATCGTGGAAAAGTTTTCTTCTTTAAACTAAATTTAGTGATATCTTGATCTAAGATCTAACTTTGTAGAAAAAATAACTTTGTTTTATTCATCTAATAAAACATCAATGACAAGAATAACAAACTTATCTTTGATGGTGTACATGGTGAGTACTTTTTAGTCTAGGCACATGTGCCATGTGTCATGTGTCATCCTTTTATGCACCATTTCAACTAGTGAGGAATAAGCAGTTTGGTTATGTCTGATAATTCATGCTTCTAACATCTCTCTAATAATATTTTTGTGTAACATCCAATATATTGAGAGGGGGGAAGGGGTGAATCGGTGTATTCTTAAAACTACTAAAGCCTCTAAATAACCATCCACATAACATATTTAAGTGTTGAATGTAAATGGAAGCATGTGAAATAGAGCATAACGCATAACACCAATATTTTATGTGGAAACCCCGAAATGGGTAAAACCATGAAGAGGATTATCTCTCAATATATTATAACTGGTTATAAGATATTACAGTGTGGCTCACTGTCCAAAATAAGGCTCACTGCTTGATAAGGACTCACTATCCAAAGATATAAAATGAACTTCTATAATTGCATCTTACATATGTATGGATTACAATTCCTTTTAAGTTCATTATATAGAGTTAATACAATTCATCCAGCTCTTGTTGCCATAAGTTATCACCACACTTCTTTTGCAAGAAAACTTATTTTTCTTAAAAGGTGTACAAGATGTTCATATTGTTTACAACTGAATGTGGATCTCTAATTCAGTCATAGACTTCAACATGGTCATTTCTCAATGATCATATACGAAGATGAACATGAATTATCCATTTTGCACACTCACATGAATTGACCTGTTGCCTCCTATTTAGGTGGGGTTTTGAGTCACTCTCAGAATTGAGATCCCAACAACCATAGACCAGACTCTAAAATGGAGGATTTAAATGCTAGAGAGATTGAATTGAAATGAATTAAGCTAGCATGAGAATGAAAAATTAATCTAAGAATGAGGATGCAAAGTTAATCTAAAGCTTGTAATAAATGAAATTACTCTACTAACATAATAAGCAAACTAGATTAAAGCATGAGAATGTAACATTATGCTAAAATAAGACTATTCTAAAATGCAACATGAAAGTATCTTTTGAATGCAAAGGTGAGACAACAATTCACTATAGTTTCGATACTCAAAAATTGCCTCCTCAAATGAGAAAAGAGAGGTCTCTAATATAGAAGAGCCTGGGTGGAGACTGAAGAGTTTCTTGCAAAGAAACAGTCGACTCTTCATCTCCTTGGTGGGAGGTGAAACAATTTGGAGAGAATTATCTAATTAATTAAATGAAATATTGCCACATGGGTGGCTTTTCAAATTATTTGAATAATTAAATTCAAAGGAGGATATTTCACTTAAAGAACTAAATAATTATTTAATTCCTTTAGATGTGTATTAGCTAAAGGGGGTGGAATTAATTTAATAAAAGCACTAGGACTTTGTAATTAAATTAATTAATCATAGGGTTCATTAGGCCAATAAATGTTGATATTTAGGAATTAAATATAGTATTTAATTAATGCAAATTTGAGGTTTTCTACATTTGACACCAAGTCAAATAAAATCAATTAGGGGACAAAATTGCCTAGTACAATAGGACTTCGATGATGTAGAAATTTGAAGAAATGAGACTAAATGCACCAAAATTGGTTAGGATCACAAGATGCCAATTTTTGGGGATTACATTTTGCCCCTCCTTGAATTGATGTGCAAGCAATGCGTTGATTCAAAGAATAGTCTGATGTGATAATTGATGAGGTTTTTAGGATCATCTCCAGAACAGAGCTTAATCCTCAGAAGTCAGGGTTAGATTGCCAAGACACTAATCAGATAGAGTTGCAGAGTCATCTCTAGAATGAAGCTTGATTCTCTGAAGTCTAAGTTAGATTGTGAAGACATCGGTCAGATTACCACTTTTAGATAAGATTGTCCCCAGAACGAGGGTCAATCTTTAGGAATCAGGGTTAGATTGCCCCAATACCCATTGATTAAATGATAACTGATGCAAATTTTTAGGACTATCTCCAGAATGAAGCTTAGTCCTTTGAGACCTGGGTTAGGTTTCCCAAATACCGGTCAGAAAGAATTTTCAAGAGCCATCTCCAGAATGAAGCTTGACTTTCAGGAATTAGGGTTAGATTTCCCCAATACCTAATGAGATTTCGAGAACCATCTCCAGAACGAAGCTTGATCCTCAAGGATCCAAGTTAGATTGCTCAGATACCTAACAAATAGATGACAAGATGACAAGATGACAAGATGACAAGATGAGAGGCCCAAAGATGACCCTAGTGATGAGATGCCCTGAACAATGAGGACTTTTGATTTAGATCAGACTGATTCAAGAATTATTCGATTAGATTCAATGATGCAATCATCCTACCCCCTCGGGAGAGAAATTGAAAGATGACACGTCATAAAGATGATTGACAATAAAAGGTTGCAGATAGAGATAAAATCATAGATCTAGTGAAACTCAGAACAGATTACGAAAGGATCGAGAAGATGCAGAAGCGATCCGAAGTGATTTGGAGGTCCTGTTGACCAAGTTTGACCATGGTTGACCAGATTTGGTTAGAGTTGACTTTTGATGAAAAAGATGAAAGATTTGATAAAATAATGATAAGATAAGATTTCGGCAAGAAAATGTCACCAGAAGGTCCATTGCACAAGCGTCCGATCATGTTGATCCTAAAAATTTAAAACATGATTTTGAGCTATCTAGAAATGTTAGATTTTGATTTTGATCCCGAAAATGGATTCAGAGCAGTTGATTTAGCCAAGGGTGAAGTTTTTGCACAAAACAAAGCACTTTTGAAAATTAGATCAAAACCTATATAAGGCCCGGAGGGTCATTTTCAATTCATTATTCACTTTTGTCTTTAGCAATTTTGAGAGCTCTGAGCGAAATGGAGAGTGTGCCAGTGAAATCACATCAATTCAAGAACTCCCGACGACATAGCCGACTGATGGACTATGACCCACCTATTAGTAGTAAAAAACTTAGCTTGCATTTCAAGTTTTAACGCTTTTTTAGAGATTTAGGTAAGATTTAATGCTTTTAGGAAGTCGTTCGTCAAACTTTGCGCGAGGAAACAATTTCCTCACGTAGACCTAGATCACGTCTCGCATGAGGGAATAGCCAGAGAGGGCTTCCTCATGTGGGGTCCCTCCGCAAACTCGCGCAAGGTGGTCGTCAACACTGTGCGAGAAACCCTCCTCAAGGGGATCTCTTGTGCGGTCGCAAAATCTCGTGCGAGGACCCTACTTCCTCGCGCGAGAAAATGCTACAATTTTTATTTTTTATTTTTATTTTTTTTTAGTATTAGCAAGGTGCCTATTTACCAAGTTTTCACCAAGATAATAGATGCATCAAAGCGTCTATTTACCAGATTTTCACTAAGATGATCATTTTTAGGACATTTTGCAATTTTTAAGGATTTTTCAGAATAGAGTATGTATAGGAGCACACAAAAAATGTCTCACATGTAGAATTGCTTTAGATACAGAGCATTGATCGGCTCTTTGAGCTGTTCTCCTTGAGTAGTAGAGTTGATAAGCACTAGACCCAAACGTTGCAGTGATAATGTACAGACCAAGCCAATTTGGTTTGAACTTTCCCTTCTGGATCCACTGTTGTTGATTCTTGGGATTCTCTCTCAGGATGAGATCACCCACTTGGAATTCCCTTGGTCTGACATTCTTATTTTAGCTCTTATAAATTCTCTTCTGGTATACTCTGAGATGATCAAACACCACTTGCTGATGTTCATCTAGTAACTCTAGCTCTTGTAGCTGAGATATTCTAATATCTTTATCAGTAATGAGGCCCTTCAGAGAGACTCGTAATGTAGGAATCTCGACCTTAATAGGCAACACAACATTCACGTCATAAACTAAGGCAAAGGGTGTGGCCCCTGTTGGTGTTTGAATGCTTGTTCTATAGGCACATAAAGCTGGATTAATCTAGAGGTGCCAATCACTACCAGATTGTGAACTGTGCGGTGTGATGGGCTCCTAAATAGCCATCTTTTTCACTACTTTTTATGCTCTTTCTAGAACAAGTTGATTGCACATAGACATGAATTTATGGTTTTAAGCATATGAAATTATGGTTTCTATGTATATGTTATATATGTGTGTGTGAACATAAGTTGGAAATGTGCATACCTCTAAAGACATAATATCTACTTAAATTCATGGACAGGAATGGTGAATATAATAGTTATACATGTTAATGGATGTATTCTGTCCTAAGCTATGTTTTGGGTAGTTACCTCCTATAGCCATAGGATTTGCAAGAGTGATAATTAAGACTTACACCTTTTCCTAATATTGATGATGTGGATATATATTTATATGCTTGGATATGTGCACATTGATTGTTTTGTAGGAATCATTTGGGGTGTCCAATTCTGAAATAGGCAGTCCATTGCTCTAGGTTTCTGATACTATTGTTTGGCCAAGCATTTTTGGTGCCACTGCTGGGGATGGTGTTAGTTCAAACTAATCCTTGTAGTTGCAGTCTCAGTTTTTTAGTACTTAAGTAAGCATTTTTATGCATAGAAGGAGAGATCACCTTGGGAGAAACTACCAAGGAGAGCCATTTGATTTATTTAATCCTCAAGTTGAAGAACCACAAAGTGAGAATGCAGAAGAAGAACCCTTTGAAAATCCATTTTCTGATGCTCAGGAACACATATCCTCTTCATCATCTAAGGAATCATTGCATTTAAATGACCTATTTGTTGAACCTAAATATCAAGATAATCCACTTGCTCTTGTTGTATATCAGCCACCACCACAAGGTCCTCCTCCCAGAATGGTTGCTCAGGTTCCCTTTCCTTTTCCTATACCTCAACAGCAAGGCAACCAAAATTTGAAAAATATACCTACTACTGCACTTCCCAAATTTTATGGCCTCCTTACAGAGGACCCTGAGACCTTCCTCTTTGAATTTGATATTCTTTGCCAGAGTTATGACTATACCACTGATGCCCACAAGCTGAAGTTGTTCCCATCAACTCTAAAAGAAGCTGCTTTGAGATGGTTCATGGGGTTAGGTGCCAATGTTGTAGCAAATTAGAATGCCATGCGCACAATGTTTCTTATGAAGTACAAAGAGTACTGTAGAGGTCAAGATTTGAAAGGTGATGACATTTTTAAAATGTCTCAGAAGGAAGATGAAACACTGGAGGATTATGTATCCAGATTTATGTTCAACCTGTAGTGTAATACACAACACCAGTTAGATGAGGCATCTCAGAAACACCTCTTCCTAAAAGGTGTGAATGATGGAAGTATTGAGGCTCTAGACCTGATGGTAGGAGGAGATATCACACAAAAAGGTTGGGATGACATAAATAATATATCTCAAAATTATTCAAGGGCCACTATGAAGAAGGGTAGGGGACTTAGAGACCTACCATATAAGTCCAATGGTGGTTCAGGAGTATCCAAAGTGAAGTTGTCTAATTTTCTATCTGACTTCAAGCAAGACATCATTAATGATGTCACTACCCAACTGGATACTATGCAAGCAAGGAGGAAGAAGGAAGAGGCAAATGCTGTGCTTTCTGAGTTCTATTCTCATTGTAGAGAGAAGAAGAGAAACTGCAAATGTAAGATGGTTGCATTTGTGGACGTTAACCCAATGCCCATCGAGTTCAAAGATATAGATGAGGAGAATGGAGAAGTTTTCTATGTATCTCAAAGGTGTCCATGGGCTCAGAGACAAGGTATGCCTCCAGACCCACTGACTAATTTTGGTTATAATAATAATAGCTATTGGCCAAACCAAAACCCCCAAAATTCTGCTCCTTAGGGTCAGAATTGGAGTCATAATTGGTCCAATCAATAACCATACTATAACCAAGCCTATCCACAGCAACCACCATTTAACTCATACCAACAGTAGTATAACTATTATCAGCAACCGCAGTAGAATAGCCAATGGCCACCTCAGGGTAGCTAGCAACCACAACCCCAGTGGGGACCCAATCAGCCTAATTAGCAACAAGCACTAATGCCTCCACCTCAAAAGCAAGCTATTATGCCGCTGCCTCCTGTAGTAAATAGTAATCCTCAAAAGCCAACTCAAATTCTAGCTCAGCCCACTCCAAATCCTAATAATAAGGAATAAGCTTATTCTTTGCACGTAAATGATATTCATCTTAGATCAGGAACTACACTACCTACACCCAAGGAGCCAATAATCAAAGAAGTTTTTGATGCTGAAGACATACTATGAACAAGCCTATTGATGTTCCACATGTTGCTCAAACTGCACTAGTGGCTAAGAATCCTCCTTATCCGCAAAGACTATCTCAGGTTGTTCCTCTAAAAGAGAATCTTGTAGCCACTAATTTGATTGATCAGCTCAAGCAAATGATAGTGCAGATTCCCTTGTTGGATGCACTTAAAGAAATTCTAGTTTATACCAAATCAATTAAAGAAGCCTATATCAAACAACCTGGAAGGAAAAAGAAAGACCCTGATACTGTCCATGTCTTAGGCTAGCTCTCTGATCTCATGCTAAGAAAAGTAGTCATGCCCAAGTATTCAGATCCAGGAAGTCCAGTGCTAACCATCTTCATAAATGGTACCCAAATTTAGAATGTTCTCATTGACTTGGGAGCATCAATTAATGTTATGACAAGAGAAGTTCTGCTGAAACTTAGTATCATTGGTTTGTGGGACACACCAAAAATATTGTAGTTAGCTGATAATTCCATAGTTAAGCCTGATGGTATGGTTGAGGATATTATTGTTACTTTGGATTCCTTAGATTACCCTTCTAATTTTATAGTCTTGTCATCCAAAGCCACCCTAGGAGGATATCCATTAATCCTAGGATGGCCTTGGTTAGCCACAGTTGATGCTTGCATTGCATGTCATTTAGGGAAGATGACCATATCAGATGGAATAAATACCAAAAAGTTAACTCTGTATTCTCCTGCAAAACCCCAAAGTGAACTTGATCAAATTGTCTAGCCAGACTTAGGAGATGTTGCCCTTGAAGTAAGCTCTGTGCAAAAACTAATGGTCATTGACAAAAATCCATTCATGGTATCACAAGAAGAAGATGATATACTAGTAGCAATTCTTACCAACCAATATGGTTCAGAGGAGTCATCTTGTGATGATCCAAATTGTTCCCTTCAAACAATACTGCCCAAGCAACCCACATCTCCACTTCCTGCAACACCTGATTATCTCCATACCTTGCTACCCTATGAGATAAAGTCTCCATCCATAGCAGAAATTCAGATGTTAGCAACAATTAAGAAAGTTGAGATTGCTTCAGGAAAGGAGCTGAATGTTAATAAAAACCTCACAGAATCCCAGATGTCTAGTCTTATCAAGCTTTTACAGGATAGTCAGCAAGCCTTTGCATGGAGAGTTTGTGTTGACTACAGAGAACTTAATAAAGCCACTAAGAAGGATCACTTTCCACTACCTTTCATTGACCAAGTACTTGACAATCTTGCGGGTAAAAAATACTTTTCATTTTTAGATGGCTTTAGTGGGTATAATCAGATACAAATAGCACCAGAAGACCAGGACAAAACAACATTTACCTACCCTTGGGGAACCTTTTCTTATTCAGTCTTACCATTTGGACTATGTAATGCTCCTGCTACTTTCCAGAGAGCAGTGCTTGGTATTTTCTCTGACATAGCTGCTGATTGTGTTGAAATCTATATGGATGACTTTACAACTCATGGCACAACATTTGAAGAAGCACAAGAAAACTTGGAAAAGGTTCTTAAGAGATGTCAAGATTACAATCTCTCTCTTAATAGTGAGAAGTGCTACATGATGATGGAGGAAGGTGTAGTCCTAGGATGCTGCCTTTCATCTTTTGGAATTCAGGTTGACCCTACAAAAATTGTAGTTATCAACACACTCCCCACACCAGTTAAGCAGAAGGATGTCCTAATTTTCCTTGGTCATGCGGTTACTACAGAAGATTCATAAAAGACTTTAGCCAACTTGTAGCACCACTATATAATTTGTTGAAGAAAGAAGCTGAATTTGCATGGACGGAGGAATGTGAAGCATCATTCCAGAAGTTAAAAGATGTGCTAACAACAACACCAATTCTCAGAGGACCTAATTGGAAGTTTCCATTCCATATCCACACAGATGCATCTGACTATGCTATTGGTACAGTTCTGGGACAAAAAGAAGGTATTATTGAACATGCAATTTACTACATTAGTAAAAATTTGCAAGGGGCATAATTGAATTATACTGTTACTGAAAAAGAGTTGCTAGCAGTTGTTTATGCATTAAATAAATTTAGGCACTACATCACAAGCTATGAAGTATTTGTTTCTACTGACCATTCAGCTATCAAGTACTTAATGAATAAACCTACCATTAGTGGTAGACTAGCACACTAGTTACTCATGCAGGAGTTTGATGTAAAGATCATAGACAAACCAGGAAAGGCTAATGTAGTGGCCGATTTCTTGTCACAACTGCAAGTGCCAGATGATCCTACTGTAATACCGCAAAAATGGGCTATAAGTTCATTAATCTCCTACATCGACATATTGAACGAAATCGACATCAAAGTCCTAACCTAAGGCACATCTAAACATCATCAAATCATAATTGATTATCTTAAATTCTGCATCAGGGAATATTCCTAGCAATATTCCTAATTATCATAATTATCTTTAATTTAATGATTATTTGGCGATAAATCTCATTTATCCTAAGTTTGATTAATTGAATATTTTCATATTTAATTAATTAGATTTAATATATTGCCACTTAATTGTGTAATTAAATTTAATTCTATCTATTATTAACTGTATTATTTAATTTTGACAATAAATCCAATATCCTATGAATAATTGATTAAATTCTTATTTAATTGATTAAAGCAAGTTGTCATTATTTAATAATATAGTTTTTAATAAAAGTTTGATAAAATAGTTAATTAACCCATAAATTAATTATTTTATTTCAAAAATTAGTTAAGTTGAGAATAAATCACTTTATTTATTTATTAAATCATAATTATCCATGTGCACATTCAAGGACCAGTTAAACTCAAATTGGAAAATCAATGCAAGTTGTTAGCTTTTTGAAACTCAACATCTTTTTGAGTTTTAAAGTTGATCTAAACTTCTAATTCGAGTTGAACTGTGCTTTTGCATTATTTTTGTGACTTAATTATCTGTTATTTAAAAATAACTCAAAAATCAACCTGAGTTATTTGAGTGATTTATGGCTTTTTCTCATGCACCTCCAAAGCCCTGGATTTCTATAAAACCAAGGCTCAGCTCTTCATAATTCATCTCGCAAATTGCAAACTTACTCTACAGGAATCATAGCATATCAGATTTGGAGAATTTGCACAATTGGAGCTTGAAAGATAAATTTGAGGATTCGAAGCTTTGTGAGATCAATTTCAAATTCATAGCTTTCATATTATTGTTAGAATTTTCATTCTCATATCATATCATTTTTAGATTAGCATTGCATATCAATTTCCATATTAGCATTGATTCATATCAGTTTTTCATATCATTGCATAGAAAATATCAAAAATATAGATTAATTGCATTCATATTTCATATCAGCTTTGCATTCAAATCCTTCATTTAGGTGTCGTCTAGGTCACTGATCTCGATAACAATCTGAGAACATTAATCTCGCACCTACTAGAAGGTAGTAAATCACTTGGTTAAATTAGATTTCAATTTTGCATGATTTTAATTTTGCTAACCTCTAATGTTTTACTGAAGTGTTGTGTCTACAGATTAGGTACAATTTTCACACGCCATTTCTGGCACCCACTGTGGGGCCCTGAAATGGGTTTCCAATTCAATTCTATCAATTTTTATCTTTTTCTCCTTAGTTTTTGTGCAAAAATATGATTTTTATTTTTTGTCCGTACAATCTTCGTATGAGTTTCTGACAAAAGTCATATGATTTTGAACCCACTATCATACGATAGTTGACCGAGTGTCATTTCATCAGGCACCCACTGTCGTTTGGAGGCTAGATCATCATTTCATCAGACACCCAGTGTCATACGAGTTTCTGGACTATCGTCTGGTAATAGACCCAAGGTCGTATGAGTTTCGGCATCAGGTTCCAACTGTCGTCTGGTAATAGACCCACTATCGTACGAGTTTCGATACCAGATTTCAATTGTCATTTCATTTTTGCAGGCAATTTGTCAGATTTGATTTTTGGATTTTGACTGACAGCTAACCCTAACAATTGAAATTTACTATTTCTGATTGATTTCTGCTGGTTTTGATTGGAAAAAATGTAAAGTTTGCTAAAATCATGGTAAAAATCTACTAAGCGCATTGCGAGGATCTCAAGTATTCCACTTGTGCTGATAATATTTCAATTTGGGGCTTAAAATAAATCTCTCATGTGTCTAGCTTGGGTGATTCTTTTCATGCTTTTGTTTTACACACTTGCATAATTGATACTAGGTTGTGACCCCTTAAGGATTCATTAAGTAGTCTTAGATACTTGTGATTGATCTTGATTGCTATCTTGGGTTATTGGACTCGCTAATTCACCGGCCCCTCATTCCACCCCGTGGTTGCAATCTCAGTGCCATAAAGGGGAGGGGTCAATAGGACAGAAGCATTAAGTGTTCCACTTGGCAATCCTTTTGTTGGAAACAATTGTCTGAAGGAAATTGCTACTCAATTATGTATTGTCTTTGATGTCACACTATGTCATAGTCCGCAGCAATCAGTTTCTACCGAGCTCAGTCGGTCTGCCAGATAGGAATATTAGTGCGTACCGAGTCCACTTGGTTATCAAAGAAAAGATAGTGTTTACCGAGTTCAGTCGGTTATCGAAGAAAAGATAGTGTTTACCGAGTTCAGTCGGTTATCGAAGAAAAGATAGTGTTTACCGAGTTTAGTCAGTCATCGAAGAAAAGTTAGTGTTTACCGAGTTCAGTCAGTTATCGAAGAAAAGATAGTGTTTACCGAGTTCACTCGGTTATCGAAGAAAAGTTAGTGTTTACTGAGTTCAGTCGGTTATCAAAGGTAAAGGATTGTCAGTGTTTACCGAGTTCCCTCGGTCACCGAAAGATTATAGAAAGTTATGATCACCGAGCACTGTCGGCCCTTGAAGGACTTTTGCAAATCGAGTTTGCTTAATTCAGCCGACTGTTATACTAAATAATGTCGATTTGAAAAATCCAAAATCATATAAATAAAAGGTCAAATGTGAAAAATATATATCATACAGCAGAAAATCTACAGAAGAAAAGAAGGAAAGGTATATGCGAATTTGTGAAGGATGTTCAGATATCCTTGAGGAGCAGTAGAGATTTATTCGATCAGAAAGGATCAGAATTATGCAGAATAGAGATCTGTAATCAGCAAGACAGTTGCATTATTATACAGGTTACTTTTTCATTGTTACCTTCTTATCATTGTAACAGTGAATTCTAAATCTCTTAACCGAGTTGGTTTAACAACCATAATGTAAATCCTCTAACAAGGTGACAATTCCATTGAATTGTTTTCAAGACCTCTTACCAGGCCACTCCTTGCAGGGTGTTTTTAAATCCTCTAACAAGGTCACACCTAATAGTGTGTTTTGTAACCTTTTACCGGGTTGGCTTCTAACCGGGCATCACTTCAGAAAAGTGAAAATCAGTATCTAGATACATTGGTGGTTTTTCCCATATTGGGTTTCCACGTTAAATCTTGTGTCTCTTGTGTTCTTAATTGCTTTCTCAATCATATACATGTGCTGATGAATATCTAAAGATAATATTGCTAATACTTTCTGCATCTTCAAAGTTACTGCAATCTATTTACCGAGTGCTAAAACAGATAATAGTGTTAAGATATCCTAAGGGATCTGCAAAGAATTAATTGTGAAGTGTTTTTATGGTTGACTGATTCACCCCCCCCCCCCCCCTCTCAGTCACTTCATCCATATTCCATCAATCGGTATCAGAGCATTTGGTGCTTGCAGGAAGGGTTTCAAGGACCTAAGCTAAAGATCAGGATGTCTTACAAGAGGGAAATTCCAAAGCTTAACAGAGATAACTTTTCAGCATGGCAAGGTCTCATGCGACTTCATCTGGCTTCCATTGGTGATTCAGGATGCAAGTACATTGATGAAGAATACACAATTCCTAATGGCGCATTAACTGTTGAAGACATTGCAGATAAAAAGACTCACAACACCATGATGATAGACATTGCATCTGCTCTCAGCTATGAAGAATTTGATGATATTAAAGACTGCACTACTGCATATGAAATGTGGGTGGCACTGAAGAAAATATATGGTGGTGATGCAAATGTGAAAAGAGCCAAAGCAGAAAGCCTAAGAGGACAGTTTGACAAGATGAATATGAAGGAAGATGAAAACATTGCAAAATATGTTGAAAGAATCAAAGCAAGTGTAAGTGCAATTAGAGCTTCTGGAGGAACAATCTCAGATGAGAATGTTATAAGTAAGGTACTCAAAACACTACTCCCTATCTATGGAATAAGAGTATCAGCTATTCAAGAAAGAAGATGTGAAACAAACCACAATATAACTTTGGATGCTTTAGTTGGAAGATTGACAGCTTTTGAATTAGACAACTATGATAACTATGTTCCTAGTTCCAAAAATATTGAATCAGCATTTGAGGCCAAGGTTTCATTAAAGAAGAACAAGAAAATTAAAGAAGTTCAGTCAGAAAGTGAAGAAGAATCAGAAGAAAGTTCTGATAGTGATCTTGAAATTGTAGAAGCATTACTTGCAAAGAAATACTCTAGAGGGAAAGGTAAATATAAAGGTAAAACTCCTTTAATCTATTTTTCATGTGAAGAAATTGGACATATTGCAGCTAGGTGCCCTAACAAGCAAGTCAAAGAAGAAAAGAGAAGTCACAAGTACTATGGCAAAAAGAATTTCAAATCATATAAGGATAAAGGTAAGAAATCATGTTTTATGGCTAAAGATTCTGATGATAGTGAAGAAGAAATTGTCTTTATTGCTATAAAAGATGAATCTGATGATGATGAAGATAAGATGGCACTTATTTCTCATATAAGCAAAGATGATATATGGATAATAGATAGCAGATGTTCACACCACATGACTGGTGACAAGACAAAATTTGAATATCTAGAAGACTGTGACAATGGTAATGTAAGATTTGGAAACAATGAACCTTGTTGTATAAAAGGAAAAGGAAGAATCTCATTAACCAAAGAACTCATATGTGATAATGCTTACTGGGTTGAAGGACTAAAACATAATCTTTTAAGTGTAGCACAGCTAATCAACACTGGTTTCAAGGTTGAATTCATGAATGGTCAAGCAAGACTGCTGGATGGAAAAGGAAAACTCATTGGATCAGGCAAACAAACAAAAGGTAACTTATTTTATCTTGATCTCAATGAATATTCATGCTTTATTGCTCAAATAGAAGAAAGTTGGCTATGGCACAAAAGGTTATGTCATGTGAATTTTGATAACATGATAAAAATAAGCAAATTCAAGAAGGTTAGAGGCATTCCTACTTTGAAGAAACCTGACACTGGTCTATGTAAGAATTGTCAGATTGGCAAAATGAGTAAAACTATTTTCAAGAGTAAGAACTATCAGTCTAAAGAAATTTTGGAAATTGTGCATACTGATTTATGTGGACCTATTGGAATACAAAGCTATACTGGAGATAAATTCTTTATTCTTTTCGTTGATGATTATTCTAGAATGATGACTGTTATGTATTTAAGAGAAAAATCAGAAGCATTTGAAAAGTTCAAATGGTACTTAGCAAGAGTAGAAAAAGAAACAGGGAAAAGATTGAAATGCTTAAGATCAGACAAAGGTGGTGAATTCATCTCCCATGATTTTAACAACTTCTGCATTGAAAGAGGAATCAAAAGACAGGTATCAGCTCCTAGAACTCCTGAGCAGAATGGAATAGCAGAAAGAAGAAACAGATCTATTATGGATTGTGCAAGGACTCTAATGATAGAAAAGAACATTGCTATAAAGTACTGGAAGGAAGCTATCAGCACTGCAGTTCATACCTTGAACCGAGTACAATTGAAGAAAGACACATTCAAAACTCCTTATGAATTATGGTATGGCTATAAACCTAATGTAAGTTACATGAAAATATTTGGTAGCAAGTGTTATATCTTAAAAGAATCCAAAAGAAATAAATTTGATGTGAAAAGTGATGAAGGAATATTCCTAGGATATTCTAGCAAAAGCAAGGCATACAAATGTCTGAACTTATCTACTCACAAAGTCATAGAAAGTATACATGTAAAATTTGATGAGTTTGCAGAAAAGACTGAGGAAGAAAGCAAAAGGGAACCTGAAAACTACAGAAGATTCATTTACATTGAACCTAAAATATTGACAGACACAACTATCAATAAGGAAGCTATATCTACCGAGCCGAGCACAGTTATCGAGTCACAAACCGAGTCACAGGAAGAAGTTCAAACTGAGTCACAGGAAGAAATTCAGACTGAGTCTTAGCCTGAAGTTACCGAGCAAATATCTACCGAGCCCGAGCAACCTGAAGAAGAGATCCTAGAAGACAACAACATGAATCATTCAAAAGGCAAGGAACCTATACTAGCCAAATATGTCAGAAGACATCATACACCAGACCAAATCATTGGAAACAAATCAGATGGTACTATGACAAGAAGCAAGTTAAAAGGTACATGTCTGCTTACTGATTTTGAACCTAGAAATATCAAAGATGCATTGGAGAATGAAAGTTGGATTGAAGCAATGAATGAAGAATTAGAACAAATACAAAAGAACAAAACTTGGACTCTTGTACCCAGACCTAAAGATAAGAATGTAATTGGAACAAAATGGGTATTCAGGAATAAGCTGAATGAAGATGGTCAAGTATCTAGAAACAAAGCTAAACTGGTATGTAAAGGTTATTCTCAAGAAGAAGGTATAGATTATGGAGAAACTTTCGCTCCTGTTGCAAGATTAGAAGGTGTAAGAACTCTACTTGCTTATGCAGCACACAAAGGATTTAAGGTATATCAGATGGATATAAAATCTGCATTTCTCAATGGAATTCTTGATGAAGAAGTCTACATTGAACAACCTGAAGGTTTTGTTGATCCAGATAAAAGGGACATGGTCTGCAGGTTACACAAAGCATTGTATGGTTTAAAACAAGCTCCTAGAGCATGGTATGAAAAACTCCATAACTATTTGATCCAGATTAATTTCAAAAGAGCTAATGATAACAGTAATCTGTATATTAAAGAAGGACCGGATGACAAAATTGTATTGGCAGAAATATTTGTGGATGATACTATATTTACAGGGAATGAGGATTAGTGCAAAGAATTTTCAGAGAAAATGAACAGAGAATTTGAAATGTCTATGTTTGGTTTAATAAAATTCTTTGTTGGTCTTCAAATTCAGCAAAGCAAGAATGGTATATACATTACTCAATCCAAATACATTAAGGAGATACTTAAGAAGTTTGGTATGGAAGATTCAAAACCAGTTGGTACACCCATGTGTACTGGACTGAAACTTACCAAAAATGATGATTCAAAAGAAATTGATCAGACCCTATACCGATCTATGATTGGAAAATTGTAGTATGTAGTACATACAAGACCTGATATTGCCTTAGCAGTCGGTATAGTAGCTAGATTCGCAGCAAAACCTAAGGAAAATCACATGATGGCAATCAAAAGAATCTTAAGATACTTAAAAGGAACTGAAGAATATGGTTTGTGGTATAAATTTGGAGGCAATCTAGACTTGAAAGTGTTTACTAATGCTGATTGGGCAGGAAACATTGATGACAGAAAAAGTACAAGTGGTGGAGCATTTTTTCTTGGAAAAAGACTGGTATCCTGGACTAGTAAAAAGCAGAATTGCACATCTCAATCCACAGCTGAAGCAGAATATGTTGCTGCTGCAGTAAACTGTTCAAATATTGTTTGGTTTAAACAGCTATTAGAAGGTATGAAGGTTGAAATCAAAGAACCAGTTGTTATATTTTGTGACAATACCAGTGCAATAAACATTTCTAAGAATCCAGTGATGCATTCCAAAACCAAGCACATTGCTATTAAATATCACTTTGTCAGAGAATTGGTGCAGGACAAGGAAATCAGATTAGAATATATTCATACAAAAGAACAGATTGCAGACATTTTCACCAAACCATTACCTAAGGATGCTTTTATGTATCTAAGAGGTAAGTTAGGGGTCATTCCCCTATCCGAGGCTCACTAAATACAGTTTTAGTGATGCATCAACCAGAACATGATTGAAAATCAACTTGTTGATGCAGCATATTAAAGGAATCATTGCATATGAATCAGTACTTGAGGTACATTAATTTTCACCGGTAATATGAGAATTGTCTTTGGCATGTGTTGTCAAAGAGGGAGTGTTTGCTATGTCTTTACTATTACTTCAAGAAATTTTCAATAGTCAGAAGGAAGAATTTTCAGGATACAGGAAGTTTGCTGACAGAGGGAGATTTGAATCTAAACTGAGCTAACTCTTTCAAAATTCTTATGATATGACATATTGTGTTGCCATCAATGCCAAAGAGGGAGATTGTTGGAAACAATTGTCTGAAGGAAATTGCTACTCAATTATGTATTGTCTTTGATGTCACACTATGTCATAGTCCGCAGCAATCAGTTTCTACCGAGCTCAGTCGGTCTGCCAGACAGGAATATTAGTGCGTACCGAGTCCACTCGGTTATCAAAGAAAAGATAGTGTTTACCGAGTTCAGTCGGTTATCGAAGAAAAGATAGTGTTTACCGAGTTCAGTCAGTTATCGAAGAAAAGATAGTGTTTACCGAGTTTAGTCGGTCATCGAAGAAAAGTTAGTGTTTACCGAGTTCAGTCGGTTATCGAAGAAAAGATAGTGTTTACCAAGTTCACTCGGTTATCAAAGAAAAGTTAGTGTTTACCGAGTTCAGTCGGTTATCAAAGGTAAAGGATTGTCGGTGTTTACCGAGTTCCCTCGGTCACCGAAAGATTATAGAAAGTTATGATCACCGAGCACTGTCGGCCCTTGAAGGACTTTTGCAAATCGAGTTTGCTTAATTCAGCCGACTGTTATACTAAATAATGTCGATTTGAAAAATCCAAAATCATATAAATAAAAGGTCAAATGTGAAAAATATATATCATACAGCAGAAAATCTACAGAAGAAAAGAAGGAAAGGTATATGCGAATTTGTGAAGGATGTTCAGATATCCTTGAGGAGCAGCAGAGATTTATTCGATCAGAAAGGATCAGAATTATGCAGAATAGAGATCTGTAATCAGCAAGACAGTTGCATTATTATACAGGTTACTTTTTCATTGTTACCTTCTTATCATTGTAACAGTGAATTCTAAATCTCTTAACCGAGTTGGTTTAACAACCATAATGTAAATCCTCTAACAAGGTGACAATTCCATTGAATTGTTTTCAAGACCTCTTACCAGGCCACTCCTTGCAGGGTGTTTTTAAATCCTCTAACAAGGTCACACCTAACAGTGTGTTTTGTAACCTTTTACCGGGTTGGCTTCTAACCGGGCATCACTTCAGAAAAGTGAAAATCAGTATCTAGATACATTGGTGGTTTTTCCCATATTGGGTTTCCACGTTAAATCTTGTGTCTCTTGTGTTCTTAATTGCTTTCTCAATCATATACATGTGCTGATGAATATCTAAAGATAATATTGCTAATACTTTCTGCATCTTCAAAGTTACTGCAATCTATTTACCGAGTGCTAAAATAGATAATAGTGTTAAGATATCCTAAGGGATCTGCAAAGAATTAATTGTGAAGTGTTTTTATGGTTGACTGATTCACCCCCCCCCCCCCTCTCAGTCACTTCATCCATATTCCATCACCTTTTGTGCTTTTAGGAACTCACTTGCTTTCTAAGTTGGGGACTCATTTTCAGCTTGTGTGAGGTGTTAAGTGTTCCACCTTGTGGACTCATCTCATATTCACTTTAAGCGTTAAGTGTTCCTCTTTTTTCTTTTTGGATACTTTTGGTAGATTTGCTTTTGGAAACATACATCTATGCTCACATAGTAATTAGGCCCTATGAACACTATTTGTGATTCTTGAGAGATTGGATTCCCAGCGAAATCCTTCTTGACAATAGAATCCTTGTAGGTAGGGAGGATACTTAGTGCGTTTCACATTCAACTTGGTTAGTGCGTCTTCTCTTATTGATTGATACATTCTCTCCTAGGAGAGGTTGATAGATCACGTGGGGTAGACATCACAAGCTTTGGTGAATCAAAATTGGTTAGTGCATCTTCTCTTATTTGATACATTCTCTCTCCAGAGAGGTTGATAGATCATGTGGGGTTGATATCATAGACCTTGGTGAGACAAACTTTGTCTTAGCATGTCGGATTAATCTACTTGCTTTGTTTGGGTTAAAAGTGAAGAGGTATCAAAACCTTGGATCTGGAGCCAAGTCCCCTTGTGGTATACTATTGTGAGTCACCTTTAGAGAGGGTTAACCGTAGCGGACAATCCCTTCACAGGGTAAACTACATTGATGGAACCTCAAGTGGTAATAGCCATTTCACCATGGTAGTGATAGCTGCTATATAAATGTCCTTGTGGAAGAAATCTCCACAAGTATGGTTCATTGTTGGGTTGTCAGATCTCCCTAGCAGCTCCTGAAGATTAAGTTCTCAGACTGTGTCAAAACCCTGGTGCGTCGGGATTGGAGTTCACCCCTTTGGATCATAAAAGTTGTAGATTCAAACCATTACTAAAAACCTTAGCGAGGCCAAATTTTCATTTTCTATGGTATATGTGCGTTATTGCAAAACATTTTTGGAACATACACAATTAGCGCTTCTAAGGATTAGAACGAATAAGTCACTTGATTGTTCATGTGCAAGGTTTGTTTTACCCTTGTTCATTGTTTTCAGACATGCTTGAAATCACTTGCTTGCTATTTTGCATGCTTGTTTATCTATCTGGTTACTGAAAATGAACAAATCTATTACAATCCTCAAATCTGGACATTGAAATTTGCAAACAATTCAAATCTGAAAACTCAAAATTTGCAAAATCTAAAGTAAAATCCTTTTCTGGAGTCAAAAGTCATCTCAGGAGGTCAGAAAGTCATACAAGTTTCCATCAAGTGTCATTTCATTACAACCCATTTGTCGTATGATTGAGTACCCAGTGTCATACGAGTTTCCATGCTAGAAA
Source organism: Chamaecyparis obtusa (assembly GCA_027943335.1). NCBI lineage: Eukaryota > Viridiplantae > Streptophyta > Pinopsida > Cupressales > Cupressaceae > Chamaecyparis > Chamaecyparis obtusa. Next base: position 1,169,243 of record BSBK01002128.1, on the reverse strand, counting down.
ATTCTCAAAGCCAAAATCTTGCAACTGTCGTATGAGATTTTCAACTGTCGTTTCATTGCTACCCAACTATCGTATGAGATTTTCAACTGTCATTTCATTGATACCCAACTGTCGTATGATAACCAACCCAGTGTCGTACAAGTTTTGATGCCAAAAAATTCTAAGAGTCAAAATCTTGCTTGCAATTGTCATATGAGTTCTGCAACTATCATTTCATAGCATACCCACTATCGTACGAGTTTGCAAAGTGTCGTTTGGGAAATTTTTGAAAGTTGTCCAAAAAATTGTCAAAATTGCCAGATATTTAGCTTTTTCAGCCTAATTTCAGAATCTGTCGAAGGAATCACTGTGTCAGGAATAGAGTAGTAGCTATTGAGAATCCAATCATTTTCCTAAAGTGGCCTTTTGAATCTGATTCAGCCTTCTGTTTAATCGAGTTGAGTCCTTATCATCCTGTGTCAAAACCTTGTCATAACTATCAATCTTCAATCAATCATCAAAATGACTAAGTGTTGTGATATCTTGTCCGCTATCTTTTGGGAACCTACCCATACATCGAGGGCACAGTATCCTTCATCCACGTCTAATCAAATCTTCAAATCAATCAAACCTTGACAAGGTTGTGTCATCTGATCATCTTGATTCAATTCATTCTTCGATTATCTGGATCTTATTCTTTTTCACTTGAGGTGAATGGTGGAAACTAGAGCTTCCTCTCACAAGAAATCTATCACCACTCTCCAAACTCCAACTCTTGCACAACTCATCAATTCTGGTCTTTATGAGGATGACGGTCTTGGAAACTATCGATTGAAATCTAGTTACATACCTCCTCCATCAACTCACGGAGGTACTCAACATACCCCCCATCAATCTAATCCAGGGAGTCCACACTCTCCTACCATGTCTCAAGCCGGGACAAACTTTGGCTCTCAGAGAGCTCAATCTCAACATGGTGCAGATCAGGAACCCACACCTGAAGAAATTGCTCGCTATCAAAATGACGATGAATTTAACAAGATGATGAGGCATTTCTTGAAAGAAAATAGAGAAGCATACTTTTTACAACTAGCTCATCAAGGAGCTAAACTTCCTCCCAACTTTAATATTGAAGATATCATTATGCATGAGGAAGAAACTCCACTCACAGCTATGACAAAATAGATACATGCTTTACAAGTCAAATTTAATAGCCTTGAGAAAGAAAAGGAACACAAAGAGTTCTCCATGGAAGCTCTATGCCCTTTTCCTTTTGACAAAAACTTGTATATGCCACCATTTCCAAAAAGAGTGGAGATGCCAAAGTATGACAAGTATGATGGACACTCTGATCCTCAAGATCATGTCAGAGAATTCTATACGCAATCAATGGAGTTCATGCATGAACCAACCTATCTGATGCGTCTCTTCCCTTGATCTCTAGGGGGAGCATCCATCCACTGGTTCTCTAGACTACCTTCTACTATCAAAACTTTTGAGGAGTTGATCAAATTGTTCTACCAGCAATACTCCTACAATATTCAGCACCCGGTCACCATGATCGATATCTGTAATCTCAAGCAATATCCAGGGGAACCATTCCTAACATTTCTCAAGAGATGGAGGAAGAAGTTCTCTCTATATGCCAGACCTATTCCAGAAATAGAAAAATTGGAAATCTTCATCAACAATCTTGTTCTAGAAATCAATTATCCTCTACAAATGCAAGATCATACATCTTTTGACAAGATGGTGGATAATGCTATCAAAATCAAAAAAGTGCTTGTAAAAAAAGGAGAAATCACACTTCAAAAAGACAAGTACGAATCAGGATCCAGTTCTAAAGACAAGAACAAGAATTGGAACAAGAATAAAGGCATCATCACAGATGGCATTGTTGACACTGTCTATGCCCCATCAAAGGCACCAGCCTACAATCTCACTCTTGGTACTCAAGCCATTAAAGCTTCAGAACAAAAGTCTTCTCAACCATCTCAAAGGAAGCCAGAATACAAAAAATGGGATAAACATAAAAAATTTACTCCTCTAGGAGAGTCTTTAGAATCAGCTATGAAAACTCTACTGGCTGATAACATCATCTCTTTACCACCAATCTGATCGAATAATCAGGACCCTAAACCGATATGGTGGAAGGAAAATGAATTTTGTGATTTCCATCGGAGTAAAGGTCACAAAACTAGTAGTTGCTACCACTTGAAGCATACCATTCAAGATCTGATCGATAGTGGAGACATCACAATTGGAAATCCCAAAAGAAATCATGATCATACAACATTCACAAAACCCTTTTCGAAACATAGTGAAGAAGTTTCAAATTCTTAGCCTAATATGGGGGCAAAAGTCAACTATGCCTACCCTGGAAATAATGTTGTCATCAATATGGTTGAACCATGTCTCTCTAAAAGTTGCAATGTCATCACAATTGTATGAAGAGATAGAGATCATTCCTTAGCTAACACAGTTACTCAATCACAAGCTCAAATGCATCTGAAAGGACAAATCCCAGATTCATCAAATGTCCCTAATGTGCCCTTCAATCTTTCATCTGCTTCTAAATAGAAGGCTACTTCCAAATCTTCCAATCCAAAGGATACAAGGCCTACATCTTATAGCATTGTTTAACAACTCCAGCACACTAATGTGAAAATCTCCATGTTTGAGTTGCTTTGAATATCTCCAGCTCATAGAGCCATTCTCGATAAAGCTTTGCTCGGTTCCAATGTTCCTTATGACCTTGATTTAGACAGGTTCCAGACTATTGTTGGACATCTTACATCTCTGCAATATATCTCCTTTTCAGAGGAAGATGACAACTCCTTGAGTCACCCACATAATCAACCTTTGCATATAGAAGTCTTGATCCAGAACCATAGAGTCAAATGTGTGTTGATAGATGGGGGCGCTGGCCTAAACATTTGTTCTTACAGCTTGATCACACAATTGGGATTTTCAGAATTGGCTATTGATCCTAGAAAGAAAATAACTATCAAGGCCTATGATGAACAAGAAAGATCTTCTAAAGGCACCATTGTCTTACCTATCAGAGTGGGTCCAGTTATCAAAGATACCATCTATCAAGTGCTTGATCTACCTTTGGCCTACAACGTCCTTCTAGGGAGACCATGGACACATGAAATGCAAGCTATTCCTTCTACATACCATCAATGTTTGAAGTTTCCTTATGAAGGAGTAGAGGTTACTATCCCTGCAGATCTGAATACAACTTGCAACACCTTGAAGGAAAGTGCAGATAAGCTTGTACCTGATAACAAAGAATCTTCCATTGAACCAACTAAGGAAGCATCCACATCTAAAATGGAAGATCTTGCAAAAGAGGTTAATATCAAAGAAAATAGTATGGGAGAATATACTATCGAGCCAGTCTTATCTTTGACATCTCTCCCTATGTCACCTAAGTCTTACGGGCAATCTTTGAAACAATCCAAACCAGACTCTAAAGCACCTCTTGAAGCATATAAAAAGAATTTTGTAGCAGAACAAGTATCCAAGAAAGAATTTGAAGAGGATGAGGCTATGCTATCAGGGATGTACAAAGATGAACCTGAATCTCAAGTTGTTTAAACTGGTGACTCTACAGTCTCCAAACTCCCTTCCAAGTCATATGGTCCAGGAGATAAATTAATAGCTAAGATGGGATATTTAGGTAAAGGACCTCTAGCAATCAAAAGAAAAGGTCTTGAGGTACCTCTCCCACATACTGGTAGAGAAAATAAAAACAAAGTTGGCTTAGGCTTTAAGAAGAAACCATATCACCTCAAAGGTAATTGCTCTCATGTCATAGAGCAGATCGCACCAGGGGAACATCTTATTGAGAAAGAAGAAACAGAACCATCTGATAGTGATTCAGATAGTTTAGAACTCATCCCCTATGAAAAATTGCCTAAAGAGATCAAAGACCATCTTGATGATAAAGATGATCCTATCAAAAGAATTAATGTAGTAGAAACACAAGAACCTACTATCAATCAAGAGATAGTTGCAACACAAGAACCAGCTAATCTTGAAAACAATCAAGAAGAGGGAAGTGGTAGTGATTCTGAGATAGATTCTCATGAGTATGAATACAAATCAGAATCTGAGGGTAACCCCCTTCTTGGGGTATTCACCCTGACTTTACTCATGTTCTAAGATTTCCTAGAGATCCTGAATCAGAAGATGAATCTAATGACTATGAATGGGGATTCATCCCAGAACCAGATGAGCTTATCATAGAGAAACATGTTGATGTTATTCACCAATATGCACCTCAAACCAACGTAAGTCTAGAGTGAAATGATGAACCTATCGAGTCTAATCCACCTATGGCTGAATTGGACTCCCACGATGACATTGAGCCTATTCACAAATTGGATGTCTTAAGTTGTAGTATCACCTTTGAAATCGAGCATCAAGTTAGGACCAATGATGACTGATCCATATCCATAAACACTATCTCCTAATCTTTCCCTACTTTGACTATCAAATATCCAGAACTTATTGATCAAACCTCCATGAATCCGAGCCATGGTATTTATACCTTCCCAAATGACTATGCCCTTGCTTGCTACCTTAATGAAATTGAGCCTATGAGTACTTCCATCAGTGCACCGAGCATTAGCATGACTGAGTTGGACATCAAATATCTTAGTCAGAAAACCAAGAATAAAAAGAAAAAGAAAAAGAGTTCTGAGGGTGAAAACCACTTTGTGGTAGTCTCAGAACCTACAAAAGTAAAAATAAAAGACGTATCCAAAGGTGAAAACCTCTCTGAGGCACCTAAGGATGAGATATTTGATGTCCTTCTGAGTCATTTACAGGATAGATCTCTAGTTCTAATTGAGCCCACTCAATCCATCAATTTGGGTACAACAGAGGAACCACAATTGGTACATGTAGCACAATCATTATCAGAAGAAGAGAAGCAAAAATTTACAACATTCCTAACAGAGAAGAATATCAACTTTGCATGGAAATATTCAGATATGCTAGGATTGGATCCTAATGTCATAATGCATCATTTATCTATCGCTCCAAATGTCAAACCTGTCAAACAAAAATTAAGAAAGATGCATCCTCATGTTGCACTCTTGGTAAAAGCTGAATTAGAGAAGCTCCTAAATGCCGGATTCATCCGAGTTATTGACTATGTAGAGTGGATCTCTAATATTGTACCTATTTCTAAACTAGATGGATCAATCAGAGTGTGCACAGACTTTAGAGATGTGAATAGAGCATGCCCTAAGGATGATTTTCCACTACCTAACATTGATATGATAGTGGACATGACTGCAGGTTTTGAGATGTATTCCTTAATGGATGGTTTCTCTGGGTATAACCAAATAAAAATTGCTCTAGAGGACCAAGAGAAAAATGCTTTCACATGCACATGGGGCACCTTCTATTGGAATGTCATGCCATTTGGGCTCAAAAATGCTGGTGCTACATATCAAAGAGCAATGACATTTATTTTCCACGACATGATGCATCGAACTATGGAAGATTATGTTGATGATACTTTAGAAAAATCTATGATCAGAACTAAACATCTAAAGGACTTGAGCATGATCCTAGACTGAATGGAAAATTTTAGTCTCCGACTAAATCTTAAGAAGTGTGCTTTTGGTGTCACTTCTGGAAAGCTCTTAGGATACATAGTTTCAAAGAAGGGCATTGAAGTTGATCCGGCTAAAGTCAAGGCTATAATAGAGATGCAACCTCCCATGAATATCAGTCAAATGAGGACGTTGCAAGGAAGAGTTCAATCTATCAGAAGATTCATATCACAGCTAGCAGACATATCACAGCCTTTTACAAAAACATTACATAAAGGTGTGACCTTTGCATGGAATGAATAATGTGAGAACAACTTTAACCATATCAAGAAGTATATATCAAATCCACCTATCTTGATGCCTCCTATTCATGGGAAGCCATTGCTCTTATATGTCTCCGCAATGACCACATCACTGGGGGCATTGCTAGCGCAACATGATGAAGAGAAAAATGAAAGAGCCATTTATTATATAAGCAGAACATTGGTGGCGTATGAAAAGAACTATTCTATGATTGAGAAAGCTTGTCTCGCGATGATCTTTGCATCACAAAAACTGAGACACTATATGTTAGCTCATACCATGCATCTAGTAGCAAAAATTGATCCACTAAAATACCTACTAAGCAAGGCTACCCTCACAGGTAGACTGGCTAAATGGGTCATGCTTCTAAGCGAATTTGACATTGAATATGTTGAAAGAAAAGCTATAAAAGGTTAAGCTATTGCTAATCAACTAGCAGATGCACCCATGTTTGATGACAAACCAATGCAAATGGAATTTCCCGACTCCTCTATTATGCACCTATATTCTAGAGAATGGAAATTGTTCTTTGATGGCTCCTATACACAGAATGGATCTGGAGCAGGCATATTGTTCATAAATCCTCAAGGATACTCCATCCCAAAAGCATTCAGACTAAAGTTCCCCTACACAAACAATATTGTGGAATATGAAGCCCTTTTGAATGGTATGAAAATAGCAATTGAATGGAGAGTAACAGAGCTACACATTCATGGAGACTCTCAACTTGTTATTCATCAAGTCAATGATGTGTACCAAACTAAAGATGAAAAGCTCATTCCTTACAAGAGAATGGTAGATGATCTTAAGAAATATTTCATATCTATCACATTTGAGAAAATTCCTAGAATGGAGAACAAGGCTGTCGATGCAATGGAAAGACTATCTACTTTATTACAATAGCCTGCACATGAGCTACGCTACGAGTTTCTGGTGGAAGCACTATCTTATCCTGCATATGACTCCCCTAAAACTTGCATGATCTACACTATTGTAGGTCATGATTCATCCCGATATAAAAACCTATTTTCCTATCTCCGAGACCAAATCATCCCCGATACCTTCAACCGCCATGAAAAGAGATACCTTATCCATAATGCCTCCCGATATGTCATCATTGGTAATGATCTATACAAATGAGGTCTAGATGGTACGCTACTTAGATGTTTAGAATGGGAAGAGTCTCAACGTGCATTAGAGGAAGTCCATGATGGTATTTGTGGGTCACACTCGAACGGTTTAACACTAGCTCAAAAACTTATTAGGGCTAGGTACTATTGGCCTAAAATGGAGAAAGAGGCTATCAAATTTGCTAAGAATTTTCAAAAGTGTCAAGTACATGGCAACCTAATTCATGCTCTAGGGAGGGATCTAATCCCCTTTACAACACAATGGCCTTTCCATCAATGGGCATTTGATCTTATCGGGATGATTCATCCTCATTCTTCTAACGGACATACCCATATAATCACAGCCATAGATTATTTTACAAAATGGGTAGAGGCGGTCCCTTTGACACAAGCAACAGGGAAACAGATCTCTATGTTCATATTGAACTATATCATATGCAAATATGGGATACCTCATTCCATAATCATAGATAACAGTGGGCAATTCAGGAATAAAGACCTAGATGATCTATGTGCCAAATTCAAGATCACCCAACATTGGTCTTCTATCTACTATCCTCAAGGGAATGGACAAGCAGAGGCTTCTAACAAAAATCTATTAAAGATCTTGCATAGAACAGTAAACAAAATTGGCAGAGACTGGCATCTCATGATTAATCCAGCTCTATGGGCCTACAGAACAAGTATCAGAACACCTACTGGGGCTACACCTTTTGCTTTAGTTTATGGGTCTGAGATGCTACTACCTATTGAGGTTGAAATCCCATCACTAAGAATCAGAATGCATGGTCTAGTAACTGATGATGACTACAGAGTGTCTAGGTTATAAGAACTGGAATGACTAGATGAGCGTAGACAAGCATTGTATGATCATCTTAGAGTATATCAAAAGAGAATGTCTAGAGGCTACAATAAGAAAGTCAGACACAGAGAATTTCAGGTTGGCGATCTAGTCTTGAGAGAAAATCCTAAAAATCAATCCCATTGAGAATGCAAGGGGAAGTTCAAACCCAACTGGCTGGGTCCCTTTGTAATCACTGCTACTTTTGGCTCTGGTGCCTATCAACTCTCAATGACTAAAGGAGAATAGCTCTGAGAACCAATCAACGTTCTCCATCTAAAGAAATTCTACACCTAAGGCATTCAGTCTATGGTAAAGTGTCCTAAAAAAATCGTAAAAATTGGAAAATGTCCTGAAAAAATGAACATCTTGGTGAAAACCTAGCAATAGGCGCCTTGATGATTCACAAAAAAATAAAAAAATATCAAAAGTACAAAAAAAATTGAAAAAATGAAAAATACAAAAAAATGAAAAAGAAAAAAAAGTGCCTTGGTGAAAACCTGGAAACAGGTGCCTTGGTAGCAAAAATAGAATCTCTGCCAAGATGGTGAAAACCCAGCAAACGGGTGCCACTTGTTTCAAAATGCTCCATCTATCAGCGCAATCTTGGTCTTTCCCAGCTTTCAGTCTTGCTTTAGTTTGTGCATATCTCCCAGTTTGTTTTGCATTTCTAATTTTCAATAAGTTGGTCTGTACACCAAACAACTCAAGCGTCTGTATCCTATCAATGCTTAACACTTGGGGGCAATCAATGTTATATCCTATAGCCTCCAGTATATCTTAGATGTGTCATATCTAGTTAGAGTCATTTGAAGCTTCATTCGAGTCAGTCAGTCAGTCTCATCTCCAAAAAGGATTTTGCATCTACAACAACATCAAACACAAACTGAAAATGATATGTGCTTCATGCTTTTATCTCCTTGTATGCTTACTAATTCACATTGAGATTTTTTTTCATATTGTGTCCCTTCAAGCTCTTCGATGATGTCCTTTACAGGATTTAGAGAGTGATGACTGGGGGCATAATCTTTTCTTTGTCTTCTTCTTGTATGTGAAAATCTAACAACTTGGAAAATTCTGGATTGAAATGGTGTCCGACTGTAAGAGCCTCTATCTCGAATTGGATGGCCATGCGTACCTCGACCATTGATACCTAGATGATTCAAAGAAGTATTGATCTAACTATTTTTGAGTGAGTTCTTTCTCCTACTGTGAAATGCAATCTTACCTAAGGCTGTGAATGATAAAGGGTCACTACGGGTAATTCACATTGGATTTAGAATAATCTCTTAGCTGTTTGATGTGTTTGTAATGCAAGGCGTATTCAGGTCATCACGACATTCATGTTTTGATGCTTATACAAATTGCTATATCAAAATGGACAAGATATTCAGGTCATCCTGGCGTTTGTGCCTTGGTGCTTATATCTAATCTGACATTCTGAAAACAAAATCAATATTCATATGCCCATGGTTTCATAATCAGTGGGTGTTGTATTGATTCTTGTGCATACAAATCAATATTCATGTCTATGGTTCCATAGCTAGTGGGCATTGTATTGATTTATCCGGTTACCTAAAAGTTCAATGATGATAACAAATCGACATATGATCAGTGACTAGGTCCTAGGTCTTAAGTTGCATTTTATTTTGCATGTCTCTTTGCATTTTGCATGTTGCATGATCTCACACTGACTAAACGAACTTCAAAAGCTTACACAATTCTTCCTATCAATTCTTCACATCTAACGAGAGCTGAGTCTCACTCGAAGGTCTCTTCTTTAAACTGCAAGCAGTAACCCTCCAGGGTTAAACATCCTTTTGACATAATACTGAGTACTTGTCTTCATCAACTTGCAAAAACATATCATGTGTATCGCTGCATTTACATCTTATATCATTATCATTTGTTGCATTACATTACATTCATTGCATAAGCATAAACCATACATACATCTTTTCATAATCAATTACATTTGCATAACATTCATACATATGAAAGAAATTATTCCATTGCATCGATCCATACATACATTCTACACTAATCATAGCATAAGCATAGCATGATATCATCATAAATCCACATCATGACAAGTACAAATGAAGTCACAATCAAAACATCGATCTCATATATATCAAAAATCTTGAAATGTGTCAGGGGTGCACTACTGGCACAATGTACAAAAGAATGAGCTCCGAAAAGCTATCAGAATCAGAATGGTATAAAATGATAAAAAAGAATAGAATATATCAAAACATGACCACAGGAATCAACTCTCAGCATGCTCCTCGATATCTAGTGGAGGAGGTGGTGGTGCATCTAGTATGACCTCTACCCTCGCTGCCCTAGCTCCCTCTGAGGCTACCATGTACTCAGAGTATGTAGGTACTCTCTGCTCAGCAGGAACAACAGCATAGTACGCAGACACATAATAGGAGGCCCGTGAGGTCTGATGGGTCACCTCTATCTATAGTCTCCGAACCTCTGAGTGAAGCTCTGCACAAAGCTTAGTGCGCTACCTATTTACCTCCTGAAACCTCTCCTCCCATTTGGCACTCTGTACCTTCAGGTCCCTGACCTAAGCTCTGAGCTGTCTAATCATCTCTGCTGAAGTGAGAGGAACAGTAGGCTCTGCTGCAGCTTTTGGCATCTCTGTATCCTATGTTGGCTGCTCTAGCTACTGTCTAGTGGTCTTTGATCTACGTGCCTTACGGTGTCTAACCTCCACACCCAAATCAAAAGTGGTGTCTACCTGTGTGGGATCTGCATCACCACCTACAAATTGCTCACCTGCCAACACCTCATCTGTCACACCAACACTGCCCAAAGTACCCCTCTCACCCCTGGATCGTCTATGTGACCCTGTGGATGTACCTATGGGAGAAGTAGAAGGATGAGGAGGCCTCATATGCCTAGATGATCTCTGTAATGGAGTTGTCACTCTCTGTCTGGGCGGTGTAGGATGCACTACCTATGGTCTCAGACCCTATACCATAGGAGCACCTGTAACATCCATCGCCTCCTCCTTGGAGGGTATCAACTCCGTAGGATCTGAGAATCTATGGATGGGATGATCTTGATGCAGGAGCATCCTGGGTGTAAGAGCAATCTTGCATCACCCAAAAATATTTCTGTTTTTGTATTCAATAAGGGCTATTTTGTGCAGAGCTGCTATTTATGGAAAGTTACTATTTTTGGTAATTTTCGTATGTACTCAGAATGATCTGATTTCTTTCTTGGAGGTTCATTTTGGTCATATAAGTCTGCCAGTAAAGTTTCATTGCCAGATCAAGTGTATATTGGAAGATATTGAAGATTTTCGGTATTGGCAGCAGGGTACAGAAATTTCGAACTCAGTTTTGAAGGCTTTAGAGGCCCCGGATGAGGTCGAATTTTGGGCTGAATGAAGCTTGCTTAATTCAGGCGTTGTAGAGCTCCTCGCGCCCTTTCCGAAATGGGGTTACAATAGTCAATCGGGTCAACTGGTGATGACTTATGGTCTTCGGAAGTTGGTTCACTTGAAATGGCGGAAAATGATTTTTTTTCTTCAAAATTTCTATTCGGGTTTCAAAATTTATTTTGAGCCGACTATGATGTAATGAAATGTAAAATAAAAATAATTCTAAGTTTGGTCGGCCTTATTGGCTAAAATTCTGGAACCTTCCCAGGCGGTGGAAAATTGCCTATATAAGGAAGGCTGTATTATTGTCTTAGGCAGTTCAGAATAGTTCTGGGTAGTAGATCTGGGTATTGATTCGAGGCTTTGTCCTACAGAATATTGTAAGGGAATGCCCATGTGGCTTTGCATATTGTAATTCTGAAAGTTTGTAATTCCACATTTGTGGAGATAATAAGAAGCCAATTTTCTGTTCTTGCATATTGTTGTTGTTTCTCTATTTCTGTTATGTGTTTGTGGTATTAAGGGGAGCACCCTTCATCAAGTGGTATCAGAGCAGGAGTTCTTGAGTGTGTAAACAGATCGCCGACTGTGAGGCAGTTTGCACCAGGACCGTGGCTAGGGTTTCAGCGCGCATCGCGAAAATGCCTCCACGAAGGGAACGTGGCGGAAGAGCTGGTGTTGTAACACCTGAGGTTAGAGAGCTGCAGAGACAAGTGCGAGCATTGCAAGAAGAGATTCGTAGAGGAATGAATCTTAATGTCAGAGACGAAAGCGAGGATGAAGCCGAAGAAGAATATCAAGAAGGAGAAGTTGAAATTGTGAACCATGAGGAAGAAAGACTTTTTCGGGCCATTTCCAAGATTGGGAAAAGACCTAAGATTGAGGTTCCTACATTTTCTGGAAATCTTAACCCAGAGGAATTGATTGACTGGATCAATGAATGTGAGGAATATTTTGAGTACGAAGATGTTGACGATCTTGATAGAGTCAAATTTGCGAAGGCCAGACTGAAAGGTCATGCGAAGATCTGGTGGCAAGAAATTCAATTGGAGCGAAATAGAAGAGGGAAAGATAAAATCACAAGATGGGATCGGATGGTGGATAAATTGAAGCGGCAGTTCATTCCTGTTGATTATGAGCTTGACCTACTGAAGAAAATGCAGAGTTTGAAGCAAGCAGGAAGATCTGTTCAGGAGTATACAGAGGAGTTCTATCGACTTCTCATCAGAACAGGCCATGCAGAAGCTGATAAGGAGAAAGTTGCCCGATACCTTAATGGGTTAAGGCCAAGAATTCAAGAGGAGCTGAATCTAGTTCGAATGAACAGTATTGAAGAGGCATACCAGTTTGCCCTAAAAGTAGAGGAAAAGCTAAACAAGAAGTTTGAGAGCAGACAAAACGGAAGAGGTCGCGGTGGACGATCTGGTGGACGGTCATATGGTGGCCGAAATGAAGATCCGAAAAAGAAGGATAAGGCCAGTAGCAGTCAGAATCAGCGTGGAAATAATTCCAATCGCTTCCAGGATCAGAATAATAGAGATCAGAGGGGAAGAGGAAGAGGACAAGGATCTGGACGAGGAGGCTTCCGTGGAACATGTTTTCACTGTGGAGAAGAAGGTCATAGGGCATTTGAATGTCCTCAGCGCCAAGGCAGAACAGATAGGAGAAATGAAGGCCAGGCCAGAATTGCACATGTAGATGAAGATGCTAGACCATCAAATTCTGAAGATGCTGAAAGAGGAGAAACGTTGATTAACAGAAGAGTCCTGTTGAGTGGTGAGAATGAACCTGAGCAAAGGAGAAGCCTGTTTCGCACCAGGTGCAAGTGTGAAAGTAAATGTTGTGATGTGATTATCGATAGTGGAAGCACTGACAATTTGGTGTCAGAAGAGATGGTGACAAAGTTGAAGCTCAAGAGACGGAAACACCCACATCCATATCGGATTGCCTGGGTACAGGACGACCACAAGGTCATGGTCAATGAACAATGCCTGGTGAGGTTCAAGATTGGCGGATACCAAGATGAGGTATTGTGTGATATCATATCTATGGATGCATGCCATATGTTGTTGGGTAGACCATGGCAGTTTGACAGATGTGCTGTACACGATGGTCGTGCGAATACCTATTCCTTGACAAAGGATGGAGTGCGACATAAGCTAAAGCCATTGAAGGAGACCGAAGAAAAGGTATGTGGTAATGCAAGAATAACATTTGTTGATGGAAGGAAATTCCTAGATGGTATGAGGCATGAGCATGTATGTTTCGCTTTAATTCCAAAAGCTGGTAAAGAGGAAGTAGAAGATGTTCCTGTAGAAGTTGCAGATTTGTTGAATAAGTTTCAGGATATTGTATCCGATAACGTGCCTGATGGATTACCACCAGTCAGGAAGATCAGTCATCAGATGGACTTGATCCCAGGAGCGAGTTTTCCGAATAAGGCAGCACACAGAATGACACCTGCAGAAAGTGAGGAGTTGAACAGACAAGTACATGAACTGTTACAGAAAGGATTGATCCGTGAGAGTCTGAGTCCCTGTGCTGTACCAGCGGTATTAGCACCAAAGAAGAATGGAGAATGGAGGATGTGTACAGATTCTAGGGCAATAAACAAGATCACGATCAAGTACAGGTTTCCATTGCCACGAATGGATGATATTATGGACTGTTTGAGTGGAGCTGTGTATTTCTCAAAGATAGATCTGAAAAGTGGATATCATCAGATTCGGATCAGAGAAGGAGATGAATGGAAGACTGCATTCAAGACAAAGGAAGGACTATATGAGTGGTTAGTCATGCCTTTTGGGCTAACCAATGCACCGAGCACTTTCATGCGGCTCATGAACGAGGTTCTGAAAGAATTTCTGGGTAAGTTTGTCATTGTTTACCTAGATGATATTCTGATCTTTAGTAAGACATTGGAGGAGCATATGATGCATATTCGTATGGTATTTGAGAAGCTGAGAGAAGAGAAATTGTTGATTAATTTGAAGAAGTGCAGTTTTGTGAAGAAAGAGTTGGTGTATTTGGGGTTTGTAGTTTCAGGAGAAGGTCTAAAAATGGACCCAGAGAAGGTACAGGCTATCCTTGAATGGCCTACTCCAAGGAATACTACTGAGGTAAGATCTTTTCATGGTCTAGCTAGCTTTTACAGAAAGTTTATCAGAAATTTTAGCAGTATTTGTGGACCCTTGACTGAAACAATGAGAGGGGATAGAAAAGAGTTTAAGTGGACTAATGGGGCAGAAAAGAGTTTTCAATTATTGAAACAAAAAGTTACAGAACAACCTGTTTTAGCACTTCCAGATTTTAATAAGGTGTTTCAAGTAGATTGTGATGCTAGTGGTACTGCAATAGGAGCTGTTATGAGCCAAGAAGGTAAACCTATTGCTTATTTCAGTGAGAAGTTGAATGATGCCAAGAGAAAATATTCTGTTTATGATCAGGAATTCTATGCTATAGTTCAAGCATTAAAGAAGTGGAGACACTATTTGCTTCCTAAGGAGTTTGTTTTGTATACTGATCATCAAGCTTTGCAATATTTGAATAGTCAAGGAAAGTTAAATCAAAGGCATTTGAAATGGGTTGAATTTTTGCAGAGTTATACATTTGTTTTGAAACACAGGAGTGGAAAGTCTAATAGGGTTGCAGATGCTCTTAGCAGAAGGCAATTACTGCTGACAGAAATGCAGATTGAAGTGGTTGGGTTCAAGGAGCTCAAGAATTTGTATCCAGAGGATCCTGATTTTGGTGAAGCTTGGAAAGCTTGTAAAGAACCTGTTACTCTAGATAGGACGAAATGGTTGGATTTCATCATCCAGGATGATATGCTATTCAGAGGGAGTCAGTTGTGCATTCCACGAAGTTCTATGAGGGAGAATCTCATCAAGGAGAAGCATAGTGGAGGATTGGCTGGACATTTTGGTCGTGATAAAACCCTTACTTTGGTTGGTGAGAATTATCATTGGCCACAATTGCAGCAAGATGTGAAGAAGTTTGTACAGAGTTGCAGAGTATGTCAGATGGCGAAAGGAGTGACGCAGAATACAGGGTTGTATCAGCCATTACCTGTACCAGAGAAGCCTTGGGAGGATATCAGCATGGACTTTGTTCTTGGTTTACCGAGGACTCAGCGGGGACATGATTCAATTTTTGTGGTAGTTGACAGATTTTCAAAGATGGCACATTTCATTCCCTGCAAGAAGACTAATGATGCTGTTCATGTAGCAGAATTGTTTTTCAGAGAAGTAGTGAGACTTCATGGTTTGCCAAAGACCATAGTTTCAGATCGGGACACTAAGTTTGTTGGATATTTCTGGCGTACATTGTGGAAGAAGTTGAAGACAGATTTGAAGTTCAGTTCATCACATCATCCACAGACTGATGGACAGACAGAGGTGGTGGATAGAAGTTTGGAAAATTTGCTGAGATGTTTGGTTGGAGATAAGCCAACAGGATGGGATTTGATTTTACCACAGGCAGAATTTGCATACAATAATTCTGTCAACAGGAGCACTGGTAAATCACCATTCCAGATTGTATATGGAAGTACTCCAAGAAATGCATCTGAATTGAGGAAGATAGATAAAGGAGAAATAAGTAGTGCTGAAGCTGAGGATTTTGCAGAACACTTGAAGAACATCCATGGGGAGGTGAGGAAGCATATTACCAAGATGAACGCACAGTATAAGGCTAAGGCAGATGAGAAAACGAGGTATAAGGAATTTCAGGTTGGTGATGAAGTCATGGTTCATTTGCGGAAGGAGCGGTTTCCAGTTGGTACATATAACAAGCTGAAAATGAAGAAGTTTGGGCCATGTAGGATACTGAAGAAACATGATTCAGGAAACGCATATGAGGTAGAATTGCCTACTGAGCTAAATATTTCACCAGTGTTTAACATTTCAGATCTGACAGAGTATCATGAAGGAGGTGTTGAAGATGAGATCACAACAGCACAGTGGAGTATTCCAGCAACTAGTTCAGACACTAAGGAGATCGAAGATATACTGGACAGTCGTGTTGGCAGAAGCACAAGGAACAGGACATATGAAGAATATCTGGTCAAGTGGAAAGGACGACCTGTTGAAGATTCATCATGGCTGACAAAGGAGGAGGTTAGCCGTCTCGGTTTTCCTCTGCACACCTGAGTCGTGACAGGGTCACTTCTCAAATTACCCCGGGTGTCTGATGCAGGAGCATCCTGGGTGTAAGAGCAATCTTGCATCACCCAAAAATATTTCTGTTTTTGTATTCAATAAGGGCTATTTTGTGCAGAGCTGCTATTTATGGAAAGTTACTATTTTTGGTAATTTTCGTATGTGCTCAGAATGATCTGATTTCTTTCTTGGAGGTTCATTTTGGTCATATAAGTCTGTCAGTAAAGTTTCATTGCCAGATCAAGTGTATATTGGAAGATATTGAAGATTTTCGGTATTGGCAGCAGGGTACAGAAACTTCGAACTCAGTTTTGAAGGCTTTAGAGGCCCCGGATGAGGTCAAATTTTGGGCTGAATGAAGCTTGCTTAATTTAGGCGTTGTAGAGCTCCTCGCGCCCTTTCCGAAATGGGGTTACAATAGTCAATCGGGTCAACTGGTGATGACTTATGGTCTTCGGAAGTTGGTTCACTTGAAATGGCGGAAAATGATTTTTTTTCTTCAAAATTTCTGTTCGGGTTTCAAAATTTATTTTGAGCCGACTATGATGTAATGAAATGTAAAATAAAAATAATTCTAAGTTTGGTCGGCCTTATTGGCTAAAATTCTGGAACCTTCCCAGGCGGTGGAAAATTGCCTATATAAGGAAGGCTGTATTATTGTCTTAGGCAGTTTAGAATAGTTCTGGGTAGTAGATCTGGGTATTGATTCGAGGCTTTGTCCTACAGAATATTGTAAGGGAATGCCCATGTGGCTTTGCATATTGTAATTCTGAAAGTTTGTAATTCCACATTTGTGGAGATAATAAGAAGCCAATTTTCTGTTCTTGCATATTGTTGTTGTTTCTCTATTTCTGTTATGTGTTTGTGGTATTAAGGGGAGCACCCTTCATCAGATCTGCAAGCCACGCAATGTATCCGTCTGTCACTCCTACATCGACAACCTGTGGCCGGTAGCCCCAATCTCTACCTATAATGGCACTGTACTCCTTTGCACATAAGGAATAAGAGAGCCTCGGTGTCCATCTGAGCCTGATCTCACACACAATGCGAGCATATGTAGTGTACTCTCATGGGGTATTCTATCTACGTCCATACTGATGCCACACTCTGCTAATCAAAAATCTCTCCAGAACAGTGGGAGAGTGGCCAATAAGTACTCGACTCTGAAAAAGAAAACTATACTGCTCCCTCGCAGTGGGCCAGACCTCTATCTGCAAATATGGCCTCCAATGAACAAAAGTCATGTCATCTAGACATCGTCGGAAGTACTCAGTATGACCCATCTGGACCTGTGTGACATAACTAGCATATGTATATATCACTGGCTCCTGTGGCTGTTGCTGTGTCTGAAAAACTGGTCTCAATACTGGGATATGCTCCCAGGCCCATATCTATAATACAAGAGCTCCTGAAGCAAAGCTCTTGCAATCCTGATAAACGATCTCATGCATCTCTGAAAACATATGTGCCAAGAGGCACTAACCCCAGGCAAGCTCAGTGGGTGTAGCCATAAGAAGTGCTACCATCGGAGCCCATCCCATCAAAAAGCCATTTTGTTGATAGCCTGGCATGATGAGCTCCCCGATCATACCAGTAATAATGCACTCTAAATGGTGCGTCTGACCATATCATTGTACAAGGGTCTCCCAGGAAATGGACCCCGTCAACTGTGTATCATCTCCAAACATACGCCTAAAGGCATGAAGACCACCCTGACCAGAACTCACATACTCAGGACGCCGACTACTATGAAATGGAATGCGCAGTATCCTATAGACGTCCTCTAGAGTCACGATCATCTCTCCAGTAGGTAAATGAAACATCTATGTCTCCGAATGGAATCTCTCAATCAAGGCAGTTAAAAGGCCATGATTTACCCTAATGTTGGGTAAATGAATCAAATACTCGAATCCACAGGCAACAAGATGAACCCTCATCGGATCCGGAAGTGCGACACATAATCTCTGGGTAGCTGGGTATGAATGTCGGACGTGGACATCTGGCTATGTCACCTATATCATACAAAAATAGGGTATTCTATCAGAAATTGGGTTCAATAATAGGCTAATAGTATAGAAATTGGACAGTCAGGTACTTCAGAAGGTAGGTCAACTAGTCAGATATCAGCATCAGGCATCAGAAAAGTCAAAATTTGGCCCTAAAAGTCAGTTTTCAACACTCTATTTTTCATATGACAGTCCAGACTGGCATCAAATGTCGTACGACACTCCACAGTATACCAAACGATAGTTCATGGTCATACGACACTGCGCCCGGGATCATATGAGTTTCGAGGGACCCGGTGAAATGTCGTACGACACAAGGGTCCCTCTCATACGACACTTGGGTGGACTTGAAACGACAAAGGAAATTTAAATGAAGTGTCGTACGAGTCTGGGTTGAGACTCGTACGAGTTTTCAAACATGCAAAAATTAAAAAATCAAAACGCGTACGAAAAAAATTTAAAAATGCTAGGAACATGAAAAATTTGCATTTTCAGAGGGGCACAGAGGTCCACCTACCGGATGTCCATACTGTCGGGGTCTCTGGTATCTTCGGCTGCGCTCATATCGATGTGAACTCACAGGAACCTTCAGATCTCGTTGTTCTACCATTTTCTTGCTCAAAGGGCTCTGCACAACTTCCAAAGTCAAATGGTTGAAATGAATTGAAAATGACCCTTTAGGCCTTTATGTAGCATTTGACCTAATTTTCAAAAGTGCTCCATTTTTCATGAAAATTGCACCCCTAGCTAATTTCGATGTTCTGAATCCATTTTCGGGATCAAATTTCAAATTTGAGATCATTTAATATGTCAAAATTGCGATTTAAAATTTTTGGGCCCAGGACGATCTACTACTTGCATATTCAACTTTCGATCATCACAGAAATCCAATATTCAACTTAACTAATTATCTTACATCAAACTATCAAAATTTCAACTTGGTCAACTATGGTTAACTCATGGTTTAACCTAGTCAAATTTGGTCTTTTGGACCTCCAAACGATGCAGAATGCGTTCTTCAACGTGTTTAACCACTTTTCCAATCAATTTACATGCTTCTAAACTATCAACGCTGACTTTTCTTGTCAGATTTCAATTTTAATCCCGAAGGGGGCATGGTATTGCACATCATTCAAGTCTGTAAATCTAATTTTATTTAGAATCTGTTATCTTTCATCAGTGATCAAGACAACAATCACATCTAGTTGCTGATTCATCAAAAGTCCTCATCGCTCGGGGCAAATCTATCATCACTTGGGGCATATCAAATTCATCGATCCATATCAATCTGGTATCCTCCTAATCTTGTAATCTGTATCAGTTTTTGCAACCATCAGATCATAGTGTTCTTTCCTTGGTTCTTCGGCAATTGAAGGGTTCGGATGTGATACCTGCTAGTTCTACTAAGACAATCGAGTCTAGAACCGGTCACTCACTTCTTTGCAATCCTAAGGTTTGGAATCAGGCGTTTTGACACTTTTTCACAATCATAGGTTCATTTGCTGTTACAGTGAACATTATCTTTGGTCATTCAGGACCTATTATCTCCATATCAAATCAATATCAATAAGCTTCTGTCTCATATCAATTATCAATTTCGAATTAGTTTCATATCTTTATCAAACACAAACTATCTTTGAACCACTGTGCTTCGCACAGTAATTCAAAGAGGGGCAAAATGTAATACCCCAAAAATGGGTTATAAGTTCATTAATCTCCTACATCGACATATCGAATGAAATCGACATCGAAGTCCTAACCTAAGGCACATCTAAACATCATCGAATCATAATTGATTATCTTAAATCCTGCATCAGGGAATATTCCTAGCAATATTCCTAATTATCCTAATTATCTTTAATTTAATGATTATTTGGTGATAAATCTCATTTATCCTAAGTTTGATTAATTGAATATTTTCATATTTAATTAATTAGATTTAATATCTTGCCACTTAATTATGTAATTAAATTTAATTCTATCTATTATTAATTGTATTATTTAATTTTGACAATAAATCCAATATCCTATGAATAATTGATTAAATTCTTATTTAATTGATTAAAGCAAGTTGTCATTATTTAATAATATAGTGTTTAATAAAAGTTTGATAAAATAGTTAATTAACCCATAAATTAATTATTTTATTTCAAAAATCAGTTAAGTTGAGAATAAATCACTTTATTTATTTATTAAATCATAATTATCCATGTGCACATTCAAGGACCAGTTAAACTCAAATTGGAAAATCAATGCAAGTTGTTAGCTTTTTGAAACTCAACATCTTTTTGAGTTTTAAAGTTGATCTAAACTTCTAATTCGAGTTGAACTGTGCTTTTGCATTATTTTTGTGACTTAATTATCTGTTATTTAAAAATAACTCAAAAATCAACCTGAGTTATTTGAGTGATTTATGGCTTCTTCTCATGCACCTCCAAAGCCTTGGATTTCTGTAAAACCAAGACTCAGCTCTTCATAATTCATCTCGCAAATTGCAAACTTACTCTACAGGAATCATAGCATATCAGATTTGGAGAATTTGCACAATTGGAACTTGAAAGATAAATTTGAGGATTTGAAGCTTTGTGAGATCAATTTCAAATTCATAGCTTTCATATTATTGTTAGAATTTTCATTCTCATATCATATCATTTCTAGATTAGCATTGCATATCAATTTCCATATTAGCATAGATTCATATCAGTTTTTCATATCATTGCATAGAAAATATCAAAAATATAGATTAATTGCATTCATATTTCATATCAGCTTTGCATTCAAATCCTTCATTTAGGTGTCGTCTAGGTCACTGATCTCGATAACAATCTGAGAACATTAATCTCGCACCTACTAGAAGGCAGTAAATCGCTTGGTTAAATTAGATTTCAATTTTGCATGATTTTGATTTTGCTAACCTCTAATATTTTACTGAAGTGTTGTGTCTATAGATCAGGTACAATTTTCACACACACACCTACGGCAATTGATGATAGTTTCCCTGATGAGCACTTGTTTTCTATAGATTCTTTTAATCCATGGTATGCAAACTTAGCCAACTACCTTGCTATAGGGAGAACGCCACCTCACTTTTCTCCTAAACAGTATCGTCTGTTAGTTGAAAAGAGCTTTAACCTCTCTTGGATTTCAGGGTTCATGTTTTATATAGGACCAGACCAAGTCACAAGGTGATGTGTTCGAGAGGATGAAACTTATGACATCCTTCGGGCATGCCATGATGAGCCTTGAAGAGGACACTTTGCCACAAAGAGGACAGCCTACAAGATTTTGACAACTGGATATTACTGGCCTACATTGCATAATGATGTAGCAAAACATACTTGACACTATGACAGGTGCCAATGTATGGGACGAACTACAAAGACTGATGAAATGCCCATGCATCCACAGGTAGTTGTCACACCCTTTGACAAGTGGGGTATTGACTTTGTTGGACCTATTGAGCCTTCTTCTCATGGAAAGTCTTACATCTTAGTATGTACTGATTATGCAACAAAATGGGTTGAAGCCAAAGCTATGAGACATGCCAAAGATCACAAAGTTGTTGAGTTTCTTTATGAATGCATATTCACCAGATTTGGAGTACTAAGGGAAATTGTCACAGATCAAGGTGTACGATTCACCTCTAACCTTATCACAGAGCTAATGCAGGAGTACATGGTGCGTCATGGAAAATCATCAGCCTACCATCTCAGGCTAATGGCCAGGAAGAAATCACAAACTGGGAGATCGAATCCATTCTGACAAAAATAGTAGTTGTGCATAAAAAGGATTGGGCTACCCGTCTTCCTGAAGCCATATGGGCTTATCACACCACATGGAAAACCACCATAGGATTTACTCCTTTTGAGTTAGTATATGGAAAATCAGCCTCTATGCCAATTGAATTCCAACATAAAACACTTCTCACTACTTTGGAATTGGATATAGATATCAACAAAGCACAACAAGATAGATTACTGCAATTAAATGAATTGGATGAATATAGGAAATATGCTCTCCACAATACAGAGTTGATACAGCAGCAAAGAAAAAAATGGCATGATAAGTTCATCCATGAAAATAAATTTTCTATCAGAGATTGGGCACTGTTATATGATTCCAGATACCAGAACACACCTAGAAAATTCCACACCAGATGGCTTGGGCCTTATAAGATCATATTAGTATTTGACAATGGAGCAGTGCAGCTTTCAACAATTGATCCTATTCAATTTAAATTACTTGTCAATGGGCACCGTCTAAAACTTTACCACAAACCTATCAGCCATGATGAGTTCCTGAAGTAGTTCTAGAGCACAACTGAAGTAAGCGATCTTGTAGCCGAATAATCTAGGTCTTCCACCCAGGATTCTGTCGATTCTTGATTCCATTCAAGAGCACCATAATAAAAATTTCACATTTTG
The DNA here is from genome assembly GCA_027943335.1 of Chamaecyparis obtusa. NCBI lineage: Eukaryota > Viridiplantae > Streptophyta > Pinopsida > Cupressales > Cupressaceae > Chamaecyparis > Chamaecyparis obtusa. The sequence goes on along the minus strand of BSBK01002128.1, from coordinate 1,146,428 downwards.
TGGAATCCTTTCTCCATAATAAATTTTTCATCTCACCTTCTCTCTTTTTCCACCCATCCACCCCATCCCATCACTTCACATGCAGGTTTAGTTTTTCAAACAACTCTTCTTGCAGCGCTTCCAGGTTCGTGCCACATATACTCGTACATATATTATTTTTATTCATTAATTTTTAGGATATCATGTCATTTTAATTTTTCACTCTTGCTTAACCTAGCTTGGTGGGACCCATGCCATTACTTAGTTGGGGGGGGAATTATTCTATTTTATTTTAAAATCTCAAGTTAGCATGTAAAATTAAAGATCGTGTCTTTGAATTATGTCTGCGACATGACTTGATGACTTGTCCTTTTGTGATTGTATCATCACATTTAAAGAGAATTAAAGCTATTAAAAATCGGTCTTGATTTCTAATGATATGCTATGACGTGTTTAGGGTGGCAGCCTTGGCACGTGTGAGCTTTTATGAGATGTTATGTAAAACTCAAATCATTAGATTTCATGCAAACAAATCTTTAATTTTATGAACCAAGTTGCCATTTGTATGCCATCTTTCCTTCTGTAACATTTTGCTCCATAATGCATTGAGGTCTATGACTTGCCATTGTTGAACTCTGCAAGAATTGTAGTTCTTCATATTCAAAAATTTGTTTCAGAGTAGTAATGGGGGGTGACCTTCAAAGGCATGAACCAATGGACCACAGGGTTTTATTAAATGATGCGCCCACCTGTGAAATGTTTAGAAGGAGAGGATGGTTGGATTATTGTCTAAGCCTAAAAGGGTTTAAAGAGGAAGTTGCTCTACAATTTATGTCCACCTTGAAGGATGGGTTTGTAGAAGTTAAAGGTTTGAAAATTGAGTTCACAGAAGAGGTAGTAGCTGAAGTAACTGGTTTACCTCAAGAAGGTGAACAGTGGGTGAAAGATTTCAACATATGTTCAGCAAGAGCACAATTCACTTTGCAAGGTGATCCTCAGTTAGATGTTGATAGGAAGCAAGGGACATGGCGACTATCTTTGCCTTTGGAGTTCATCCAGCCAGCCGCATTTGTTATTCAGTACTTCACTTGCGAGGGACGCTACAAATACCTACATGCTTTGCACTTCAAAATTCTCAGTCATCTCTGGAATGATAACAGACCGGTAAATATTCCCAGCTTCTTATTTAATATTGTGAAAAAACAAGCATTATTAGTCCAGTCAAGAAGCAACCAGTCTATTTCACATCATTGCTTAATAAAATTAATTGTAGAAAGGGAGTTGAATAGACAAAAGGTTGGGACATGGGATGAATTTTTACAGATGAATGAAGTTGAACCTCATATAGTCAGCCCTAGAGGTCATGGTGTTGGTCGTAGAGAGAAAACAACTTCTGTGGTTCGTAAAATTGTTCACAGAATTGAGAATGATCCTGAAGCCTCTCCTTCCATTTCTAGGTCACCTAGAAAAAGAATTTTCAATACTGGAGCCTCTACTTCTCAGAGGAAGAAAAAAAAAAGGCAGAAGCTCCTAATATTCCTGAATCTTCACCGTCCGTAAGGACAAGGTCTGCATCTAGGAAGGGTAAGGGAAAAATACCAGAACCAGAAGAGGAAATATTAGAACCTCAGCCTGGTGATAATACTAATAATATGGAAGAAACCCTACATTCCCCTAGGGAAGAGAATCCTGAATACCCTCCTATAGAAAATCTTGAGAACCCTCCTGAAGCAGTAGCAGAGGAGGTAGTCACCAAGAAAAAGAAACGGAAGAGTTCTTCGAGCTCATCCATACCCCCTAAGAGAAGAAGTAGAAGGCTTTCGGAGAAATATGTTGAAGCTTTTGTTCCTATCATTAATGTTGAGTCTTCTAAATTAGTAGAGAATGAGTCTTTGGAAAATTCCTCTTCTGAGGAATTGTTTCATCAACCTGCAGCCAGTGACACTATATTAAGAGAGCAGAGTCCAAAAATAGAGGTTAATCTTGGAGTTGGATTTAACTACATTCTGATTGATAGTGACAAGGACTCTAAGGGCATAGAGGAATTTGAGGATAATACTACCAAGCAGGACATTAGTATGGATTCAGAAGAAATTCCTGACTTTGGAACTGAAATTATTGAAGAAGTACCCCAACAACGCAGTCAGGATAAGTTAGAAATGTTGGCTAAAGTGGCAGCTGATGTTAGTGAGGAAACCAATGAAATAAGGGCAATTGTTTTATGGAAGGGGAAGTCATCTACACCAAAGAAAACAATTAAAAATCCTCCATTTTCATCTGGATGGGTAGACATAGTCAATCAAGAACCTTTACCCCCACCAGATTTATCTACACCCCTTGTTGCAGGGATCAATTTATACCAGTAGTTGTTATGGGAAAAGACACAATGGAATTTAGAAAAGGAAAAATTGAAACGAGTCATAAGTGAGCAGAATTCTCAGTTGGAGCAAAAATCAAATGAAATTGAGATATTGAAACGGAGGATTGATCAAATTATAGGGTTAATTCCACAGCTGATGGAATGCAGATCACCTTCACCGGTGTATGCAATATTCCTTCAAGAGAAACTTGTTAATTTTAAATTAACAAGAATTGTAGAAGGCCTCAATCCATCCATATCAACTCCCCATGAATTTTACTATGCCTTTCAATTTGCCCCAATGACTTTGAAAAACCTATTGTGTGAATTATACTTGCATAACTTGGCAGTACCTGATGACACAGAGTGGAATTCAATCCTCTATGTAGGGGATGTACAGTTGCGAGTAGTCATGTCATGAATGCAGAATGAGATAAGTAGAGAACACCAGGCTGTGCCATACAAAGAAAAAGAAATGTCAGCTCCTTTAATGATGAGGCCTGAAGTTCAACACTCCAGGCGGCCATACTTTGACTAGCTTTCTATCACAACAAACACTAGTGGAGCCAATAAGATCTATCCAGTGAGAGAACAAGCCTTTGCAGACTGGGACCAACATTCCTCATGAGATGTTGCTACAACAATTAATGCCTCCAGGCAGAGGTGGATAAGGATGTCATAGGATTTTAAAAAATTAGAACCTCATTCACCACAGAATTTGACCCTTGCCACAAGAAGGGCTCCATGGTACATTATGTTAGGAAGGACACTCCTTAACTGTTGGTTTCCATTAAGGTTTCAGCCTCCACTTTTCCTTCAGCCATTGCTAGCAATGAATGATAGTGCACCAGATTATGACATGGCCTCTGAAGTTCCACACTGGGAAAGATTCAAAGAGACTCATGAATACTTTGATTATGTTCATGATGAGTCTAGATAGAGAACAACTAGTGATTTGAGGATCCGTGCCAAGATTCAAAACTTTATGATTACTGGAGAATAGTAATAGTTCAATTGGGGGGAATGATGGGCTTCTAAATAGCCATATTTTTCACTACTTTTTATGCTCTTTCTAGAACAAGTTGATTGCACATAGACATGAATTTATGGTTTTAAGCATATGAACTTATGGTTTCTATGTATATGTTATATATGTGTGTGTGAACATAAGTTGGAAATGTGGATACCTCTAAAGACATAATATCTACTTAAATTCATGGACATGAATGGTGAATATAATAGTTATACATGTTAATGGAAGTTTTCTCTCCTAAGCTATGTTTTGGGTAGTTACCTCCTGTAGCCATAGGATTTGCAAGAGTGATAATTAGGACTTACACCTTTTCCTAATATTGATGATGTGGATATATATGTATATGCTTGGATATGTGCTCATTGATTGTTTTGTAGGAATTGACCGTGGATATTCAAAGACCAGCATACTGGTGCGGGAGTCATCAAAGCCAACTGTAGATTGCAAAATCTTTGCAAGCAAGTCAATATTTTCTATTGCATGCAATGCGTAGATTTAGTTTGCGCTATATTCTAGGAATGTTTATAGTCAATAATGTTTCTGTTATGAAACTTTATGAGTTGTAACCGATCCTCAATTATGAAGTGATCCTAGGTTTAGGAGTTAGTTGTTGCTTTCTTTTAAATAATCGACTGTTATAACTCTTTTGGAGTTAGTCGAACAAACTAGTTTTTAATAGAGCTTTTGCATACTATTTCAATCAAGTGTAATCATTTTATGGATGAATAGAATGTTCAGTTCAAGTTTGCAACTTTCATCTTTATTGTACTTCTCATTCACTCATTCAAGGGGGCCCACTTGATGAGTGAATTGCTTTGTTAGTATAGAGTTCATTTTCCTGTTCATTTATATGTTTTAGAACTCTGTTATTCCTACAGCTACTGATACCAGAATCAATCAACCTATTCCTACAACACAGTCAGTTGGAGTAGTTCCTAACTATAATTTCCTGCTTTGATTAGAATACATTTGCTTACCAGTTTTAGTATAGTTTTCCTAAAGCATAAGCATTTAAATTCCTAGATAGAATTAGAAGAGGAGGTTTGAAGCATATACTTTGTAGACACCATTCCAAGTTTACGTCCCTGGTCGATAATTAAATGAGACCAAATAATGAATTTAGGAATCATTTGGGGTGTCCAATCCTAAAATAGGCAGTCCATTGCTCAAGCTTTTTGATACTATTGTTTGGCCAAGCACGGTGTAGGATCTTGAGAATCATCTTGCTAGATGCTTCTGCCTATCCATTACCCTAGGGATAATAGATGGAAGACCAGTGCTAAATGATTTTGAACTTAGTGCATAATTCTTTCATATCCTTGTTCTTGAACTGCCCCCCGTTATCAGTGATTATTGAGGAGGGTACACCATATCTGTAGATGATGTAATTCAGTATAAACATGGCTACAGATTTTCCATTAGCTATGGTCAGAGGCACTGCCTCAACCCACTTAGTAAAATAATCTATAGCAGTGATAATGAATCTGTGTCCTCTAGAGGAAGACATATGAATCTGACCCACCAAATCAAAGGCCCATTGTTGAAATGGCCAGAAACTGATGAAGGGAATGAGCTCCTTGGTAGAAGCATGAATCAGATTTCTATGGAGCTGACATTATTTACAAGATTTGGCATATTGTGTAGCTTCTTTTTCCATATCTGGCCAATAGTAACCAGCTCTAATAATTTTATGAGCTAATGTGAGGCCGCTCGAATGATAACCATAGATGCCTTCATGCACCCTTAGCTAACACACGTTTGGACTCGTCAGACTCTAAACACCTAAGGTGGGTACCGTCTAGACCTTGCCTATACAAGTTGTTAGCCACAATGACATAGCATGAAGCACTACGGATTAGGTGACATTTTTCATTCCAGGTGTAAGTGTCTAGAATAATCTAGTCCTAGAGTTAGGAATAGATATGATGGTAGGGGGATGAATCATGTCCAATGACTGAATAGATCATCCTAGATTCAGGGGTATTGTAGGCTGGGTAGCATAATGTATCCACCAGGAATTCATGTCTGAAGTCATTTTCTAGCATCTGTAACATAAAGGCAAGAGTATCCATGGCATCAGCTACTTTGTTATCTGCTCTTGGGACCTACTGGAAAGTGATATGCACAAAGTACTTTTTTAGATCATCGACCATCCGTTTATAAGGCACCAACTTATCATCCTTAGTTTGATAGATGTCATTAACCTGATTGATTACCAATTGTGAGTCTCCAAAGACTTTAAGTTCATCCACACGCCATTCAATAGCTATCTTTATGCATTGATTAGGGCTTTGTACTCAGTAATGTTGTTTGTGCAAGGAAACAACATTTTGTAAGCATTAGGTAAAGAATATCTTTGTGGGGTAATAAATAATATTCTGGCACCTGACCCCTGCTGGGTAAATTATCCATCGAAGAACATATTCCATGTTTGATGTGTGAGAAGCATTATGGACTCATCTGGAAACTCAATGTTTAATGGTTGATGATCCTTGAGAGGAGCTTCTACCAACTGATATGTGATCACTTGTCCTTTGATAGCCTTTCTCACTACATACTCAATGTCAAATTCACTGAGTATCATGACCCATTTTGCCAGTCTACCTATGAGGGTAGCTTTGCTGAGTAGATACTTTAATGGATCAATCATAGCAATGAGTCTTGTGGTGTGAGAAAGCATATAGTGTCGTAGTTTCTATGAAGTAAACACCACTGCTAAACAAGCTTTTTAAATGACAGAATAGTTCATTTGATAAGAGATCAGAGTTTTGTTGATGTAATAAATGGCTCGTTCTTTGTTATTATGATCTTCTTGAGACAACAGGGCACCAGAGATGTGTACGTAGCTATGATATAGAGGATGAGTGGCTTCCCATGAATAGGAGGCATCAAGATTGGTAGATTTGTAAGATGTTGTTTGATCTAGGTAAACCCTTTTTCACAGTCTTTTTTCCACTCATAAGTCACACCTTTATGTAAAGTCTTGGTGAATGGTTGTGACTTATTGGCCAGTTGTGCAATGAAGCACCGAATGGATTGTAGTCTACCCTAAAGTCCTCTCATCTGACTGATGTTCTTTGGTGGAGGCATTTCCATGATAGCTTGAGCCTTCTCAGGATCTACCTCGATGCCTTTAGCAGATATGATGTAACCCAATAGCTTGCCAGAAGTGACACCAAATGCACACTTTTTTGGGTTGAGCCTCAGACTGAATTATTCCATTCGATCTAGTATAGGACCTAGATCTGTAAGATGTGCCTTCCATTGCATTCTTTTAGCCAAAGTGTCATCTACATAATCTTCCATTATTTTGTGCACCATGTCATGAAAGATACTCGTGACATCCCTTTGATATGTATCTCTAGCATTTTTAAGTCTGAAGGGCATGACATTCCAACAGAAAGTTCCCCAAGCACAAGTGAAGGCTATCTTTTCTTGGTCTTCTAGCATAATTTTTATTTGATTATAACCAGAGAAAATGTCCATTAGAGAGTACATTTCATATCCATCCATCATGTCCACAATCATGTCGATATTGGGTAATGGGAAGTCATCTTTAGGACATGCTTTATTCAGGTCCTAGAAATCTGTGCAGACTCAAATGGATTTATCATGCTTAGTAACTAGAACAATATTGGAAATCAATTCTGCGTAGTCAATGGCTCTGATGAAACCAGCTTTGAGAAGTTTTTCTAACTCTACCTTGACTAAGAGTGCCACATGTGGATGCATCTTATGAAGCTTTTGTTTAACAGGCTTAATGCCTAGTGCAATAGACAAATGATGCATGATTAGATTAGGATCCAATCCAGGAATATAAGAGTAAGTCCATGCAAAATTGATTTTCTTGCTTCGAAAGAAACTGGTGGACTTTTCTTTCTCTTCTGTAGATAGTGACTATGCCAAATGAATAATCTGAGGTGTAGCTTTCATACCCAAGCTCACTGGTTGGGTTGGCTCAATCAGCACTGATGATCTTTCTTGAAAATGACTAGAAAGTGTATCAAGTATCTCATCCTTGGGTGCCTCAGAGAAGTTTTCACCCTCGGATACGTCTTTTATTTTTACTTTTTTTGGCTCTGACACTGCCACAATTTGGTTTTCACCATCAGAGTGCCTATTCTTTTTTCTTTTAGTTTGTGACTGAGATACTTGATATCAACTTCAGTCATGTTGTCATTGTCTTCATTGGTGGAGAACATTACAGGTTCAACAGTGTTGAGATAATAGGCAAGAGTATAGTCATTATGGAACATAAGGACTTCACTAGATGGAGAAGGAGAGTTCCAGTTGATTAGATAGGGATAGAAGAGTGAAAGAGAAGTGGCAGGTTCAAGTGTATTCACAGTATAGTCATCAAAAGCGCAGACAAGAAAGTTGAGACCTAAAGCAATCTCATCTAGAGGTGTGTTCGATTCCTCTCGATTCCTCATAGCGGAAGGAGAGGGAATGTTAGCGTTAGTGGAATCACACTCAGTCATCCTAACACTAGACCCTTCACCTACTTTGAGAAGGTTTTCATACAAATGAACATCATCTATATCTTTATCAAAAGTTGCATCAGATAGAGAATCAACTCATACTCATGTGAATCAGTGATGCTTGATATGGGAATTCCATCAAAACTTGTTGTACCATCTGACTCATTTTCATCTCTTGTAGTATTAATGGTTTATTGGTTTTTTTCTTTCTTGAACTGCTCTTGAAAGGATGGTGGCATGTAAAACTCACCTGCATAATTAGGATCAGTAGTTTGAATTTCTATCAACCGCTCATATGTTAGTGGAGTACCCAAGATAGTTTCATCATAATCACTTTCAGTTTCTGCCATACTGACATGTGGTACAAAATCATCTGGTTATGCAAGGAATGTAGCAAAATCTGGAGGAATAGGATAGGGAAAAATATCTTCATCAGAGATGTCCTCAGGATTTGCGACTGTGGTGGTGTCTTCAGGTTCTAGCTAGAATTATGGTTCTGGTATAAATTTGTTAATCCCTAAATGAAATGGGATTTTCTTGAAGCCTAGACCTATGGTGTCTTTTGTTCGATGACCTGTGGCTTCAATTGGTTCAAGAAAACCATTAGCATTCACCCCTATAGGGCCACTTCCTTTATAGCTGAAGTGTTTCATGAGCTTGAAACCTTCACTATTTGGTTCATGTTCTATATCACGAGCAAGAGTGATTTTTTCAGATGTGTCCTTCCCCTTATATATCCAAGCTGTAATAGCTCTTTCCTCATCCTCATCTTCTAGTGGTGTTATGGCCCGTACAAAGGCACCATCATAGACTATTTGAGGAGCAATGTTAGAAGGTTTATTACTCTCAGAGGGTCTCCCATAGGAACACAGAGATGGAGGTAGAGCTACTAATGATAACACAGGTTCAAACTGATACCCCCCCATGCATGTATCTTTGAGGTTCAGAGTCTATTCCATTTCTTTGAGTTTGGCATCGAGGAATTCAGTAGACTCTCTATTAGTTGGGACAAAACTATCAACAAATTGTGTTAGTGTATTGTAAGAATAGTTTGTATTGGTAGGTACTATCACTTCTGCTCCATGGAATGGGAACTTGATACATTGGTGATATGTAGATGGAATTTCCTGCATTTCATGAATCCATGGTCTTCCTAATAGTATATTATATGCAAGGGGAATGTATAGAACTTGACAAATGACATCCCTCTCAACAGGTCCAACTTAGATTGGCAGCACAACCAGACCTTTGGATTTTCATTCCTCTTCATCATATGCCTTAACAGTGATTTTCTTGCAGGCATCTATGCAATCTTCATCATAGCCTAATTGGGTGAGTAGCTTAGCAGAGCAAATATTAAGGCTAACACCATTATCAATGAGGACGTGGTGGACACGCTTTGGGCCTATCATGACTTTAATATGAAAAGGGGCATTGTGCGGATGGCTCGGTGAATGGTCATCTTCTTCAGAGAAAGAAAGATAATGAGGTGAGGTCAGGTGACCCACGATGGATTGAAACCGGTCAAGATCCAAATATTTTGGGACATTTACCTCAACAAGGGCTTTATCAAGAATTTTCCTATGAGTAGGTGAGATCTTCAACAACTCAAAGATAGTGATCTGAGTGTTGGTACATTGCAATTGGTCTAGGATGCTATAATTAGTAGTACTAGGCATGGGAACCGATTTTGAGTTCTTGTTGGTAGGAACAACAACAGCTTTATCCATAGGCTGTTTCGGTGCAGATGTAGAAGGCTCGGGACCCTTAATGGTGATCTTCACACAAGATCAGGTAACAAAGTTCATACAATCCTGAGATGATTCTGGTTTGGAAGCATGAGACACAGGGCCTTGCAATAAAAATGAAGTCTTAGGCTTAGGAGCATCCTTGCTCCCCTTGATAGTGATCACATCACAATATTCGACCTCAACAGGTTCGACTATATTAATGACATTATCGTTGGTAGTGTATGTGTAGTTAACCTTGGTGTTGGCATTCTTGGTCTTGGAAGATTCACCCTTCTTGTGGGGAGGAAAGGGGTCTTTAAATGCTTGATGATCTGAGTTCTTGTTATGACTGCTCACAACAATATCCCCATTGTCGATAAAATCTTGGATCTTATGTCTAAGCTGAATGCAACCAGAAGTCTTATGACCCTTGTTTTGGTGATAATCACAATATGCAGTTTCATTCCACCAAGCAGGTCGCAGTTGCGGGTCATAGGGACGTAAATTTTCCAAAGTAGTGAGTATTTGGTTTTGTAAAAGATTCTTGTAAACCACATCAAGGGGTTCTCCCAAGGAAGTAAACTCACGCTTGGGTCGAGAGGCCCAAGGTTTGTCTCTGGAAAATCTTGAAGGTTGCTAAGTATCTGTCATAGCTTTCTCAATGGCTTTGGCCGCCTATAAATTGGAGGTAAGGTTGAAAACATACTTTGAAGGTTTTGGGGTCACATTGTCAACAACTCCATCATTTACAACATCTCTATTTTTGTTGACAAACTTACCTTTGTCTTTGTTCGAGGAGGAAGACCCCTGTTTGTTATCCTTGTTCAAGGTCAACTCTCCTTTCTTGATCATAAATGCTTCTATCCTCACAACTTTTTTAATCATATTATCCAAAGTTAGGGGACCTTGCAACTATACTTGATATCCAAAATCGGGGAAGAGATTATCTAAGAAGATATCGAGCTTTTCAGACTCAAGTAGTTTGTGAGGATATTTTGTACAGAGTTATCTCCATCTCTAGAGAAATGCCAAGAAAGGTTCCCCTTGTCGTTGTTTCAGATTAAAAAGATCTTGAATATTGACCAGATGCTAGATATTGTGCAAATAGTGTTGGAGGAACAAATTAGCAATTTCGTCAAAAGACTTGATACCACTGGGTAGTCGAGAGAACCACTCCATAGCTGACCCACCCAAGCTATGAGGAAAGAGGTGCATGAGATACATCAGATCATGTATGAACTCCATGGATAGAGCACCAAACTCTATTAAGTGATCTTGGGGATCAGTAGTACCCAGATATTTATCGTACTTGGGAAGTTCTACACCTTTGGGAAAATATGGCATGTGAAGACTTTTATCGAAGGGGAAAGGACAGATGCTTTCCAATGTGAACTGTTGTGCTGGTTTATCCTTCACAAGTTGACTGATTTGGTCTTGCATGTCTTGAACCATCTTTTGCAACTTAGCGGTCTCGGATTCCTCTTCTTTGACCACAAGTGTCTCTACTTTGAAATCTGGGGGTAGCTTGGCCCCTTGTTTAGCCAGTTCTAGAAAATATTTCTCCTTCTCTTCTACAAGGATAATTTCCATCATCTTGAGGAGACTCTTATGTTAGCTTGTGGTGAATAATCAGGAAAGTACTGTACACTTTTCCTCCCGACTACTTTTTCGATTATTTGGGCCGACTACTTATAACTCATTCTAACCCTAAAGCGGGAAAATATTGTATAATATGGCTTAGGGTTAGGGATTTTCATGATGTATGATTTTAGTACTTTCGGCAGAATTGGGCTGTAAGGGATTACGGATTGTAATCAAGTTGTAATCACTGGATAATAATAATATTGGACTCGTTGTTGGTGGACGTAGCCCAGGGATTGGGTGAACCACGTTAAATCTGTGTGTCTTATGTTCTATTCTGTGTGGTTTATTATTTTTTGATATTAGTTATATTTGCACATAATTGTTATTTCTGCCTTGTTAATCCTAACAAAGTGGTATCAGAGCGAGGTTATTTCATTCGTTCTTTCATCTATTCTCTGAAGTAGGTCTCATGAGTTAGTGGGAGAGTCTCTTGGTTAAGTGGGAGAAATGGCAGACGAGGGTAGGCTGAAGGTTGATAAGTTTAATGGGCAGAACTTCTAGTTATGGAAGATGCAAATGGAGGATTATCTCTATCAGAAGGATCTATGGCGGCCATTAGAGGGAGTAGCCAAGAAAGAGCAATCAATGTCTCAGGAGGATTGGGATATTTTGGATAGGAAGGCACTGGGGAGTATTCGTCTATGCCTGGCACAATCGGTGGCATTCAATATTACTGAAGCAAAGACAGCTAAAGATTTGATGGAAACCCTAGCGAAGTTGTATGAAAAGCTTTCAGTTTCAAACAAGGTATTTCTTATGAAGCGTTTATTTAATATGAAAATGGTAGAAGGTGGATCAGTTACTGATCATTTGAATGAGTTTAATACAGTTACAAGTCAATTAACCTCAGTTAAAATTACTTTTGATGAAGAGGTTAGGGCTCTCTTGATTTTGTGTTCTTTGCCAGAAAGCTGGAATGGCTTGGTAATGGCTGTTAGTAATTTTGTTTCTGGTTCTAATACCCTAAAGTATGATGATGTTATTGGTGTTATATTGAGTGAGGAAATTCGTAGGAAAAGCTGAGGGGCATCCACATCGGGTAGTGTATTAAACACAGAAAGCAGAGGCAGAACAAGAGATAGAGGAAACAACTCTGGAAATCGTGGGAAATCAAGAGGAAAATCAAAGGGAAAGAGGTCCGAATCTAAAGGGCCAAATGATTGCTGGTACTGTGGAAAATGAGGTCATAAGAAGAAAGATTGTTGGTCTCGGAAGAAAGATCAAGGAGACAAAAATGATGGAAACAAGGAGGCAAATGTGGTAAGTAACAAATCCGAGGAGGATGCTTTGCTCTTGTCCTTAGAAAGTATTGATGATTCATGGGTTTTAGATTTTGGGGCTTCATTTCATGCTACACCCCATAGAAGTTATTTTGTTGATTATGTCCAAGGGGATTTTGGGCTAGTTTATTTGGGAGATAATGAACCCTGTCAGATTGTTGGAAAGGGAAAAATTAAGATTAAGTTGCAAAATGGGAATCATTGGCTACTACAAGAGGTAAGACATGTTCCAAGGCTGAGTAGGAATTTAATTTCAGCAAGGCAACTGGGTGATGAGGGTTGCACAGTTACTTTTAATGATAAAAATTGGAAGGTTTCAAAAGGTTCCTTAGTAGTAGCAAAAGGTGTGAAAGTAGGCACCTTATATCTTTGTACAGGTCATACTGTTCCTTCTACTTTAATTGTTTCAGAAGATAATGAATGTTCAGGAACAGTGGCTGCAGTTGAGCAGGAAGAACATCAAACTGTTGCTGTAGATTCTGACACAGCACTGTGGCACAACAGACTCGGGCACATGAGTGAAAAAGGTATGAAATTACTTCATTCAAAGAAAATTTTACCTGGTCTGAAATGTGTCAATATGGATTTCTGTGAAAGTTGTGTTTATGGAAAACAAAAGAGAGTTAGTTTTGTGAAGAGTGGGAAGGAAAAGAAAAATGAGAGATTAGAGCTTGTGCATACAGATGTATGGGGACCAGCTCAGGTATCTTCCCTTGGTGGCTCTCTGTATTATGTTACATTTATAGATGATGCAACAAGAAAAGTATGGATTTATTTCCTTAGACAGAAATCTGATGTATTTCAAACTTTTAAGAAATGGAAATGCTTGGTTGAGAATGAGACTGGTAAAAAGTTAAAATGTCTCAGATCTGATAATGGTGGTGAGTATTGCAGCACAGAATTTGAAGAATATTGTTCCTCTAATGGTATTCATAGGCAGAAAATTGTACCAAGGACTCCACAAGAAAATGGAGTATTTTTTTTGAGGCCGACTACTTTTCGGTTATTTGGGCCGACTACTTATAACTCATTCCAACCCTAAAGCGAGAAAATATTGTATAATATGGCTTAGGGTTAGGGATTTTTATTATGTATGATTTTAGTACTTGCGGCAGAATTGGGTTGTAAGGGATTACAGATTGTAATCAGGTTGTAATCACTGGATAAATAATAATATTGGACTCATTGTTGGTGGACGTAGCCCAGGGATTGGGTGAACCACGTTAAATCTATGTGTCTTGTGTTCTATTCTGTGTGGTTTATTATTTTCTGATATTAGTTATATTTGCACATAATTGTTATTTTCTGCCTTGTTAATCCTAACATCTTATTGGCTTTTGCAACATCTATGTCATTTTGGGTTATCTCTTCATCGTCATTACCAAGAATTTAAAAAATTATTGGGGCTTGATCTTGATTCTAGTCATTTTAAGAGTGATAGTGATATTGTTGCTGGTTGGTTTGAGATTGATCATGACGTTGGTCATTTTGAGATTGATCATGACGTTGGTCATTTCAAGATTGATCATGACTTTTGTTGTATTCACCCTCTTGGAATTGGAATGGGTCTCCCATCTTGTCAATGTGAGATTGGGTAGCTTGTACAAATTCAGCACGAGTGTGCATAATATGTCAAGAGGTCATGGCAACAGATTTGATATGGTCAATAGGATCGATAGGGTCAATAGGGTCGAAAGGTTCAATAGGGTCGATAGTGTCAATAGGGCTGGTTCGAGAAAGTGACCTTTCAGAGTTTTGATGATCTTGGAACAATGGGTTATGTTGTTCTTGAAACAATAAGTTAGGTTGTGTTTGAAACAATGAATTATAATGCTCTTGGAACACTAGATTCTGATTCGGACTGATATCTATGCGAAATAAGTGTCTGACGTGAGGTTGACTGATAGGAGATGAGGATCGAGGTGGCCTCTCTTTCGATGCACCTGGTGAGGAGGAACATGAGGATCCCTCACAACACCCAGATCGTGTGATAGGTTCGGGATGACCTCTTCCTTGATTGTGAAGTCTACCTCTACCTTGTCCAGTACCACGTATGGGGAACATGTTGCCACTTCTATTCATAATAGTCATAGATGAAGATTAAGTAATGAGGGAGGATTTAGGATTATGCTCAAAACTCTATCTCTAGGATAGCAAAAAGATGATAAAAGTGAGATGCACCCGGCATGAATCATCGAGAGTAAGGCTAGAACAGCCAAGATGTGACTATCACATTGCAAGGTACAAGAACACAGTAGGATAGGACAAACAATAGAGAGACAATGTGAGTTTAAGCAGTAATCATTCGGTTCTCAACCTGAGACACCTAGTTTCAGGTAGTAGACAATAGGAGAACAAGCAGACAGACCCTAGGCAAAAACCAGATTAGGTAGAAAATTGACCAGTCAACGGGAAATAGCTCATTGTTTTGAAAATTAGGGGACAGTCTTGCACGAAGAAATGAAATCTTGCGCAAGGAAATGTTGAACTGTGCATGAGAATGTGTTGTCTTGCATGAGAAAATGCATAGGATCCTGAAATCTCGCGCGGGAAAAGACTAGGGTTCGACAGATTGACACAATTTTTGAGGCAAAAAATAGATTTTGAGACACAACGTGAACTGTTCTCTGGCAGAATTTCTAGTTTTCGGACTGATTTGGGACAGTTTGAATCAGAAAATCTCAGTTTAAATGTTGAAATCAATCGTTTACAAGCATAAAGTTTGGACCAAGCAATAGTGACGCAATCAGTAGTCGCAAACAGTTCTACCGAGGACAAAGCAACTTGGAAGAATCATTGGAGTCTTTGACAAGTTTGATCATGTTGGACAGTTTAACACTCGAAACAAACACTTAGTTATCCCTACAAAGAAAATGGTAGAGAAGACAAAATTCGTGCCTCACAACTTATGTGCATGCGTTCACCTCACACAGTCATGTCACCCCCCAGAGGGCGCCCGTATTTTTGGTTTTTCCAAGGACTCAATAATATATGTCCAAAGGTTACCCTTGAAGTGAGGGCCAGTGTCATATACCACCTTCAAACATCCAGGTGTATGCCTATGGTGAGAATCTAGGTGAGAGATTCTTCCCCCTCCCAGCACAAAAATTATGTCTCCTTTCAGAGGTGATCTGGGTAGGCAACTAACTAAGAGAGTGTTTAGTGGGCTTCCATTCACACTAACCTTCAGTGCCCTGATACAGGCCTAGGGCCTTGCAGCCACATTGACACCTAAAATTCATACACCCCCACAAGTAGGGCTAGGAGTGGCGCCGCTCAGTACAATAGATAGATATTTCTCAAGATGATAGTCATAATCAAGAGAAAGAAGTTAACATGGCTTTGGAGTCTTTAGACTCAACAAAGCTACTTTATTATAGTGAGGTGGAATCACCGGCAAAAGGTGTGTACTCACTTGGGTCGTTCTCGGAGGTTCAACTTTCGGCAGGCCCTCTAAAGATGACACAGACTTCGGCTTGGATCCAAGGGTCAGATTTTCTAATTCTCTAAAAGAGAGAAGAGCATACTTCTCTACCTCTTCACCTTACCCAAACACACAAGACATGTCTATCACCGAGCTAACTCCTCTTCAACCAATCCACAAGCTTTTGAGTTTCTAGTTCTCTCAAAGAGAGAAGAGCATAATCCCCTAACAAATGGATGTGCTAAAGATTTGTTACCTTTCCTTGCTTCCCTAGGCATCTATCATGCTAGCAAAATCTGGGTCTCGGATTCATCCATAGGCATCACTTCCAGGTAATGAAGAGCCTATTACCCTATCCTGCTATCAAGACCCTTAAGAAATCTTCACAGGGCCCTAATTAAACTATGTGAATAAAGCAATAAACAAGCAAAATGTTTTTAAATGTCTTCGACAACCGTCCTGCAAGAAAACCATCAGTAAGTTATGTCTTTTTCAAACGTCCTATAGCCCACTGTTATGATGTGTCAGAAAAATAGAGATATGAAGAACAACAACAAATGATAAATATCATAAAACAGTAACAGTAAATTACAGAAACTAGAATTTTTTAAAAAAAACTGATGGCAAGACTCGTGCAAGGAAGTGCAAGGCTCTGCATAAGAAAGTATTGTAGATAGCAAAACTTCATGTGACACGGTGAGAAAGCTCGCATGAGATTTCGTACACAGTGATGTACGGACGTATGACAGAGTGCAAAATTTTCAAAAAAGTTTAGAATTAATGAGGCCAGAAATCAATTTCCTACCCCATGGTGGGCGCCAAAATGTTTACAACTGAACATGGATCTCTAATTCAGCTGTAGACTTCAACATGGTCATTGTTCAATGATCATATATGAAGATGAACATGAATTATCCATTTTGCACACTTACATGAATCAACCTGTTGTCTCCTATTTATGTGGGGTTTTGAATCACTCTCAGAATTGAGAGCCCAACAACCATAGACCGGACTCTAAAATGGAGGATTTAAATGCTACAGATATTGAATTGAAATGAATTAAGCTAGCATGAGAATGCAAAATTAATCTAAGAATGAGGATGAAAAGTTAATCTAAAGCTTGTAATAAATGAAATTACTCTACTAACATAATAAGCAGACTAGATTAAAGCATGAGAATATAACATTATGCTAAAATAAGACTTCTAAAATGCAACATGAAAGTAGCTTTTGAATGCAAAGGTGAGACAACAATTCGCTATAGTTTCGATACTCAAAAATTGCCTCCTCAAATGAGGAAAGAGAGGTCTCTAATATAGAAGAGCCCGGGTGGAGATTGAAGAGTTTATTGCAAAGAAACGGTCGACTCTTCATCTCCTTGGTGGGAGGTGAAACAATTTGGAAAGAATTATCTAATTAATTAAATGAAATATTGCCACATGGGTGGCTTTTCAAATTATTTGAATAATTAAATTCAAAGGAGGATATTTCACTTAAAGAACTAAATAATTATTTAATTCCTTTTGATGTGTATTAGCTAAAGGGGGTGGAATTAATTTAATAAAAGCACTAGGACTTTGTAATTAAATTAATTAATCATAGGGTTCATTTAGCTAATAAATATTGATATTTAGGAATTAAATATAGTATTTAATTAATGAAAATTTGAGGTTTTCTGCATTTGACACCAAGTCAAATAAAGTCAAGTAGGGGACAGAATTGCCTAGTGCAATAGGACTTCGATGATGTAGAAATTTGAAGAAATGAGACTAAATGCACCAAAATTGGTTAGGATCTCAAGATGCCAATTTTGGGGGATTACACATATATACCAATTCATGTATAAATTGTGTTGGCCCATAAATTGTCCCAAAAGAAAGTCGGCCCCCAAAAAATTATCTTTGCCAAACATGAAATCATATGTTTTACCATCTTCTTAACCTTGACCCAAAAATTGTAGACCCTCATAGGCTCACACACCAAAATAAATTCACATAGATTGACTTACTCTATTTCTGAAAAATAGTGTTTTCCAAAAGCAATGTTCCAGGGCAATATCATTACCACCAAGAAGAATTGGTACTTGCAATCTCAAATATATGTACTTGTTTATCATATGAACTGACTACCAAAAAATTGTGATCATAGAGTTTTATGCAAAGGTGTGCAGAACAAAAATTTGACTACTTGTCTATCAAACTATCGAAAGAAACAAATGCAATCAATGACAACATTCCAACACTTTAATTTCACTTTTTTGTATATATGGGTACCTAGAAGGGCCGATGTTAGGTGGTTGGCTTCCAACTAGCACTATTTGTATAGCATGGTCATGATCCTTCTTAGGGGAAGTCTTTTAAGAATCTCTCCAAAAATCACTAGGTGGCAATCATTAATTTTTTTGTAGATCTAGATTGATAGGGCATTCAATTGTTATGCATCCAATGAATATTATTGGGCCACAAATCAATCGACTCCATCCTTAAGCGATTTTTGCATTTGATGAGAGCTTACCATTTGCAAGGATTTTACATGCAACCCTCTTAGCTCCATGATTTTCCCTTCAAATTTAAATATCATGAATAGTTATTTTAAAGTTAATCTCACTCAATGTATTAAACGATTGTGCTCCCAAAACAATATTTATTACACCCATGGCGATAGCATACATTGGGCGATCAAAATGATAGTCTCTCATGGATTTCTTAATGCTATGACATTTTCTAGAATAACTAATTGTACCACCATCTGCAATCAAAACTTGAAACTCTAGATATGGGTATATAAAACAATTTAGACATGTAGCTAACTTTTTGTTGATGAAGTTTTGAGTACTACCTTGAGTCTATCAAAACTATTACTCTCCCCTTCTTTAAGAAACCTATCGTAGCATCATGAATTATACAACTAAATTAGGGTGTCCAATTTGACACTCTTATAGATTCGTCTATGTATTTTAAGACCTTTATTAATTTAAATTAATATTATGTGTCTCCTACTAATTAAATCTCACCAAATTTCTATTAGGGCCATTTAATATAGGTGTGACCTTTAAATTATTTCATCCCCTCAATTTAAAATGTGTCCTAACTCATTTTAAAGTTCAGAACACATTTTCTACATCCACCAATATCACATCTTCATTTGGTGTGACTTTTTGGGAACTACATCCTATTATCTCACACCTCCTAAAATTTTGTTAATTTTAGAACTTGTTCAACTTTGGTGCCATGTTCCTACGAATGGGCCAATCAATACACCCCCATTGTTGACCTTTTACCCAAAATTTTAGGAGTGGGATATGGTGGACTTGCACTTCCTAAAAGGTGATTTCTCTTGGCATCACTATATAAAGTCCTCTCTCTCAATTCATTTCATCAACTTATCTCATTATCATCTTAAGACTTCAAGAGCATATCTAATTCAAGGAGCAACAAGTTAATTGAAGATGTCTTCAAGCATTGTTTAATGATTCCATCATGTTGTTGTATCAACACGTGGAGAATTTATCCTAAGAGCATTGCATCATCAATTGGATGCATAACACTTCATTTTTTAGATATAGCCTCTGCTATGCTAAATAACAATCTTTCAATTACATTTCCATTTATTTCCAATTGAAGGTTAATTCCTAAACTGGGGTTTGACTTAGGAAAATCCCTTTTCTACACAACATTTTCTCTTTTTGTGTGCAGTTAAAGGTGACGAACATGTGCAAAGAGATATATATAAAAAGATCAGGTGAAGAGCTATAACATGCAAGTCATTTTATCAAAAACTATCGAGACTCGCTCGAGCTAGGTGTCTTATTCCTAGGAATAGGTCAAGTAGGTGCCTTGTACATGTAGTCTATTGGTTTTAAATCCTTCCCATAATTTATTTGTCTATTTTCAGTGCCCCTGTACACACAAAAAAACTCTCAATTCCCTCCATTTGACTTCCAATATCATATTCTTCCATCCACAATTCCATAGTAGGCTTCCATATATACTGAAGGATCATTGCATTTGCCTAACAATTCATCTAACTTGAGGCCTAGTGGATCATTTTTCTTCCAATGTAAGGGAAAATAGGCCTAAGTTTCCTAGTTTATTTGGGCATCTAGGGAACCCTATTCCCCACATTACATTTTGGTGAACCCGACTCCTTACACCTTAATTATAATTCGAATAGATTTGATTTGTATACATTTCATTCAGCTATATTTACATCATACCATTGCTACATTTCACGCATTTAGAGATCTAGTTCATTCTTGTATTGCATTTTGTGATTTGCATGTTTCAAAATAAAAAAATATATATAAAAATATTTATTTCCATGCATTACTATTTTTAGACTAGTTTCTTTTTACTTTGTTTCATGAGATTGGCTTCTTTCATTACAATTTTTCTTTTTCCTAGATTAGAAAAATGTTGGATTTCTTTCTACAAAACTTTACTACCTTTGATGAACCATTTAGTATGTATTCCTTTGATATGCTTTATCCTCCTCATCATGACATGTTTGAGAAGACTATTAATAATATCTCTTACAAGGATATTTTATTACAAGATGATGCTCCTAGGCTACAAGGATTTAAGATATATGACAATCCCATTTGTGAACCTTCCAATGATTCCTCTCCCAATATTTCTCTCCTTCATAAGGACATATTGGTACAAGAATACATTTTTAACACTTCTCTTAATGGTCTCTCCCTTTTAGTTGAAACATTGAGGAATGATGTTGACTCTTCTCTTAATATGTACCTCCCCAATGAGAGAAACATGGTGAAAGAGGATGATATTGTGGTAAAGAGATTGATATGGTTAACAAATCCCTTAATGGTACTTTACCTTCTTTACATTGCAATGACCTTCCCTCTAGAGATGATGCATTATTGAGTTATGTTTGTCCCTCTCCTAAAGTTTTTCATGAAGATACCTTAGAAGAAGAGGATGATATCCTTGATTCTCTCCCTTTTACAAATGAATCCTTTTAGAAAATAGATCCTAATGAAGTCAATACCATTCTTATGCAATCTCAATCTCCTTCTTCAATTCTTTCTCCAATATAAAAAAACAAACCATCTCCTCCTAAAGAGGATGATTGGGGATCATTAGACTTCACTCCTTCCTTCCAAAGAAAAAACAAATTCCCTAATTTTGAGACTCAAACCCCTTACTTTAACACATGTGGATATTGATTGGACCTCTTTAAATTTCAATCCAATTTAACCTAAGAGTAACCCTTATCTTCCTGACATTTAAAAGCTTGATGGATATAGTGGACATGATTTAAGATGTGTGAAACAAAGCATTGAGACTCATGAGAAATATACATCACACTTTTCCAAAGTAGGTCTAGGTTTCCAATCTCCCCCTTAATCGACATCATGTCCCCCACTTGTCATATCAATCTATAAATTCTTCTCCTAATTTCTCATTGCAACAAGACAATCCTTCTATTTGTGTGTATCATCAAATTTGTGGTCATATAACAAATGAATGTCATCATTTGAAGTGTGTAAAATTCAACAATTCATTGATTGTGGTATAATTAAAATGATACGTAACAATGAATGGAACCTTTCTCATGATCATTCTAAATAACATCTATGTTCCTATTATGTTGCTCCTCACTATGTGAAATTGGTAGCTTATCTTTTGGGGTCTCATTGTCATCCATGGCGATACAATCTCAAGTGCAATCATACGTTGTGAGCAACATAATAGTCTTTCTTCTCCTTGTCTCCACCCTTGTGGGGAAAGGGTAGCATTTCAATCTTATACCTTTCTTACGGACATGGTATCCTTTCTTGCATGGAATTGTTTGTTCTACATGAGGATTCTCTTTTTTAGGAGATTTACATCCTTGTTTACATTCTCTTCCTTGCTCAAAAGTGTATGTTTGTCATAAATGATCTCTCACTTAAGTTACATAACATTTTGTCTTTCACCAAGTATCCCCTTACATAGCAATAGGGAAGGTGTGTATACTTCATTTTTCTTCCCCCTCTTCCTTGTCTTCATACTTGGGGGGCAAGGGTTTTCTCTTCAGTTCCTTATCCTTTTTAAGGATCCATTTTCCCTTTGTTTATTTGTACTTTTTATATAGGCAATATACTTTCTTTGCATGGAATTGCTTGTTCTACAAGAGGATTTTCTCCTTTTCAGGAGATTTCAATCATTGTTTAGAACCTCTTCCTTGCTCAAAAGTGTATGTCTATTATAAATGATCTCTCACTTGGGGTACATAATGTTGTTCTTCACTAAGTATCCCCTTAGCTAGCAATAGGGAATGCATGTATATATCCTCGATTCTCCTTCCTCTTTTTCTTGGTCTTCATGCTTGGAGAGAAAGGGTTGTCTCTTAAGTGTCCTATTCTTTTTAAGGATCCAATTTCTCTCAGTTGAGTGGTATTTGCTTATCATATGATTTCCTTTCTAGCACGAAATTGTTTGTTTTGCATGAGAATTTTCTCCTTTTTAAGAGATGTACATCCATGTTTATAACCTCTTCCTTTCTTGAAAGCATATTTCTATCATAAACAAATCCCCTGCTTGAGGGCTTAAAGTGTGCTATTGAGAATCCATTTTTATTACCTAGAAATAGGGGGGAAAGGTGAACTCTTGTTCCCTTCCTCTATTGGTCAATGATGTTATTTTTTTTCAAGGTCTCCTCTTAGACTTGTAGATGTATTTGAGCAAAGATCTCTTCCTCTTATCCCTCAAAAGGATCTCTTTACACTTGTTGCAAGATATTGTTTTAACATCTATCCCTTGACTTTAAAAGACTCATGCCTCTTTGGATAGGGTTGTATGTATAGTGTTACCTAAAGGATATCTCCTTGGTGTTGAATGTGGGTATCCTTGTTCTTCTTTCCTTAAGATGCCACCATAGCTTTTTGCTATCATCTTAACGAGGGGGCATATACACAACCTCCTTGTACATTATATAGTAGGTTTCCTTGGATACAATGTTTTCCTTGGACAATCCTTTTGCATAGTTTTTAGCAAATTTCCTTGGATCCAATGCTTTCCTTGGATGATCTTTTTGCACAACCTTATAGTGGATTTTCTTGGATACAATGCTTTCCGTAGATAATCCTTTTGCATAGTTTTTTAGCAAATTTCCTTGGATACAATGTTCTCCTTGGATAATTTCCTTTTGCCTAAGCTTATAGGCAATTTCTTTGGATAATCCTTTTGCATAGTTTTTAGTGGATTTTCTTGGGCACAATGCTTTCCTTGGATAATCTTTTTTAGCGAATTTTCTTGGATAATCCTTTTTAGCAGTTTTTCTTGCATACAATGCTTTTCTTGGTTCTCCTTGGGATCGGTTGACTAGCATAACACAATTTGGTAGATTATCAACTCCAACTTTACACCAAATGCTCTCTTGGGATGAGCGGACCTAACATAACCATTTGCTACTCTTCCTCCTCCCTTTTGTGGATCACCTAGCATAACACAATTTGCTAGCCTATGGAGTCTATGTTCATTTCCTTCTCTCTTTATCATGAACTCGTAGCATAATACGCTTTGCTAGTGTTGGATCATGGTACCTT
This sequence comes from Chamaecyparis obtusa, assembly GCA_027943335.1. NCBI lineage: Eukaryota > Viridiplantae > Streptophyta > Pinopsida > Cupressales > Cupressaceae > Chamaecyparis > Chamaecyparis obtusa. Next base: position 1,122,946 of record BSBK01002128.1, on the reverse strand, counting down.
ATCCCTTTAGTTGGTGTGCATCCTTGTTCTTATTATAAGTCCACATATGCTCTTGCAATGACATGTAGAGACTAATATTAGTGGTTGAGACATTTTGATTTATCGAGGTCTCTTCAACTAGTTGACTTGGAATTTTGTGTTTTAGTACTAACATTTTTTTTTTGTTTCATGAAGGTTACTTGTACGGATTGATGGGATCTATGCTTGGGGTCTTGATTGTCCCTCGGTGTTGTCTTATCCCTAGTTTTCTTTTCTCTCAGATGCTCTTTCTTCACTTCTACTTTACTATAAGTATGACCATAAGATCATACTCCATTAAAGTGGGCCTAAATGTAGTGTTGTAAATTGTACACCTTTAATTAGGGTGTCCAGTTTCACTCTCATAGCACTCATATTAGTATTTATCATTCCTCTATGCATTTTAAGACCTTTAATAATTTAAATTAATATTATGAGCCCCCTCTTAATTAAATCTCACCAAATTCTTGTTTGAGCCATTCAATATAGGTGTGTCCTTTAAATTATTTAATCTCCTCAATTTAAAATGAGTCCTACCTTAATTTTAGGTGGAACTTGTTCAACTTTAGTGCCAAGTTCTTGAGAATGAGCCAATTGGTGTGCCTTGTTCCTAACATTTTTTCCCAAAATTTTAGGAGCAAGAATTGGTGGACTTGCACTCCCAAAAAAGTTACCTAAAACGAAAATATCATTTTTCTAAGTCAACCTAAAGGTGATTTCTCTTAGGATCACTATATAAATACCTCTCCCTTAATTCATTTCATCATCTCATCTCATTAGCATCTCAAGACTTCAAGAGCAAATCTAATTCAAGGAGCAACAAGCTATTTCAAGACATTTTCAAGCATTGTTTTATGATTTCATCATGTTATTGCATCAACACCTAGAGAACTTATCCTAAGAGCATTGCATCATCAATCGGAGGCATAAACACTCTATTTTTCAAGCATAGACTCTACTATGCTTCAACACGCTTTCAATTACATTTCTATTTATTTTCAATTCAAGGTTAAATCCTAAAGTGGGGTTGACTCAAGTAAACCCTTTTCTACACAACAATTTTTTTTTGTGTACAGGTACTAGTGACGAACATGTGCAAAGAGCTACAAAAAGATCAGGTAAAAAGCTACATTTTGCAAGTTATTTTGTCAAAAAAATTTGGTACCCAATCAAGCTAGACACCTTATTCTTGAGAATAGGTCGAGCGGGGTGCCCTGTTCTCGCCATTTCTACCTCAAATTTAAATCTTAGGTCAGCTGTTGTTTGCTGGTTTCAAATCCTTCCCAAAATCTATATGTTTATTTTCAATACCCTTGTACACACAAAAAGGGCCCCAATTCCCTCCATTTGACTTCCAATCCCACATTCTCCCACCCACAATTTCATAGAAGGCTTCCATTTACAGTAAAGGATCATTACATCTGCTTGGCACTTGATCTCACTTGAGGCCTAGTGGATCATCTTCCTTCCAATGTAAGGGGAGATATGCCTAAGCTTCCTAATTTGTTTGTGCATCCTAGTGAACACTATTTCCCACTTTACACCTACTAGTTTGAGTCTTTGTGGGGTGATAAAACCAACAAGTACATGACAAGAAATGATTGGTTGAGTATCATCTAATTCCTTGTCATTTTCTTCCTCACTTGAACATTCAATATAGAACAACTTTTCATTGCATTTATGTCCTCGACTATATTTGCTATCACAATCAAAACATAAACCTTTTGCTTTGTTCTCCTCAATTTGTTGCAACATAATCTAATGAGTTGAGGATGACAAGGCGCTTAGATTCCTTTCTCTCTTATCCCATTAACACCTCATTTTTTAGAACTTAAATATTTCTCATCTATCTTGCATGCTAAGACAAAAGACTCATTTGTAGAGGTAGGATTAAACATGTGCACCTCATATTGAATGTGGCCTTTGAGACCTCCCAAAAATAAGTCATTCAAGTTCTCCTATGTGATTGTATCCATCTCATAGATAGGTTTTAAAACTGATGTGCAAATCCTTTACAAATCTTGTTTTTGAAGTTTAGCTAGTTAGTTGAAGAAGTTGTTGGTCACACTTGTGATATTGTTATTGTAGCTCCTCTATAAAAATTGATCATGAGATTGAGACTATTTTTCCATTGGCGAGTATATGGCCATCAATACCAAATGAAATGCTCTAGATCTAGACATAAGTATGCTAGTCACCTTTTGTCCACTTGGTATTTGATGCACATAGAAAAAATTCTCCATTTGATTTATCCATGTTAGTGGATCATTGTCATCAAGCTTGCATATATCCACTTTTAGTATCCAATTCCTAGATCCCAAATGAATATTAGAATTTGAATCAATAGTTGTTCACCTAAATGGTTAACCTCCTTTTCGTAAGAGATCCTTTCTTGATTTATTCATATAAGAAGCTACCATGCTCTTTATGTCGGATAAATATTCTCTCATATTCTACACATCTCCTTGCATTCGATATATATCCCCCTTAACTAATGAGATTTCTTCTTTAACATTTATTATTTCATTATTAGGAATCATATCTTCACTTGTTTGATCATCCTTGTCGGGAGTTTTTCTTGGTGTGGCAAAAAAAAGTTTGCCCCTTGTAGCAGGCCACATCATGATAGAAAATAAAATTTTTGCAATAAATCACACAAATTAAATAGAAATGATCTAAAACCTATATAGTAGACTCTTTAACAACCTTCTCGAAAATCCTTAAAGAATTAGGAAGGAATTCACTAAGATCTAAAAGATATGTGCTTTATAAACATATAGGGCAAAAATCCTAATTTTGCAATAACTCACTCAATCCTACTCAAATTGCCTTAAAACATGGATTGAAGATGATTCAATATGGTCTTCAAAAACCCTTTAAAAATTAGAAATTTTTTTTTGCTCAAATATGAAAGATATGCAATTTCCAAAATGACCTCCACAATTGATGAAAAGTCCTTGCCTTCACCGTGTCAAGATCATGCTTTGATACCACTTGTAATGAAATAACTTACATAATAGAAGATGTAATATAAAATATGCTACAAATACTTGATAATAATACGCCACTTTGAGGGGGCAACATCCTAATCCACTTCAAGAGAAATACCTCCAATAAGCTTCAATGAGATTTGAGTACTCAATATATAAAATAAGATTTGATACTTGCTATATACCCCCTCTTTATACATACTACATCACCAAGGCCAACCTAGATATGACTATATAGGGCTAAGGCTGACCTAACTAACGAAACACCAATCTAATAATGATAATGACTCTATTAGGGGTTAAGGTAACAACAAGCCGACTACTCATAACCATATGTATACTCTAGGATTAAGGACGTACCATAGTGGGTAGTGTGGGTTTGGGTAAGCTCTATCTCTAGAGTGATGGGGCATTTTGTACTATGCATGAGAGTCCTTTGTTTTCTTGTTTCTATGTTTTGGCTTCTTAACCATATGTTTATGTACATTTTGTTCCATTTCCTCTGTGGGCCCAAATTTAGATACCCCCACTAAACTATCTAAAAATAAAATAGAAAACAAAGTATGATAAATAGATGAATTATAATTTGAATTTGAGAAAAAATCAAAGGCAGGGGTTTTCCAAATGTATAGAGGCTTTATTTTTATGCCTGTGTCTAACCAATCTATTCTACTTCTTGGCTAACTTCAACTAATATGAGAATGAACTATAACAATTTTAAAACTACTATGAAAATTTTAGTGGGATGTAGTAATATATTACATCTAACAACTCACCAACCATGTCATCAATGTCATACAATCAAAGTTTAGTTTGTTTTACAAGTAAATGGACCAGAAGGATGCCAAGAGTTTTTCTGCACATATCTGAATACAAACACCGGGTTAAAATGCTACAGAAAAGGATACTGTTGGCCTTGAAAAATTAACGTTTCTATCATCAACAAGAGCTATTATATTTTTTCCAGTTTTTTGGGTTTTATTCTCTCATAGCTCGTTACATGGAACCTGTACTCTTTCTACAACCAACAAAATTTATTATTACACAACATTTGAAGCTGTTTTATTTTATGATGAATACAAATTCACTCCTGGTTAAGATTTCTATCAGATGTGCTCCCAAGTTCAGCACCACATTTCTTGACTATCCGAGCAGATTCTAATAGAATGTCTTGTTCTGCTGCAAAGAATTCACCTTTACTCTGCATTCATCAAACATGATCTAATTGTAAGAAACATAATACAATGGCACTTGTTTTAATCATTCATTAAATAAAAATTTACAATGTTATTCTTGATGGTTATTTTTGTACATAGATTACTTCAACATCCATTATTAGTTCATTAGGAACTGTTGTGCGAAGGAAATGGCCATATGTTGGCACTCACTAGATAAAACCTAGCTGACACTCAATCAATTGATTACTTCTAAGGAGTTCTATACATGTAAATAGAAAGAAAATTGTGAATACTAATCACTAGAAGATCTCCTAACATGTTCAAAGAGAAACATGCAACAACAGTGTAATTAAAAATCTTAGCACTATTTATAACCAACTCAATCTTCCTCTTCTGCTCTAGTGCCCAGGAATTATTGCGAAGTTCATTTTGAGAAATTATACGTCAAGCAGAAAAATTACAAATGTTTATTTAATATAGTTTGATTTTGAACTGAGGAGAAAATGAAAAAATGGAAATCACACAAAATAGGACATCCCAAACATAGATAGCTGGGGGATAGTTATGGGCAGATGCTTGGGGTTGAAATCTATGGGAAATTGTAGAAAACAAGGGATAAACAAATAGTAAACTACACTGAAAAATGTCCACTCCTAGAATTTACAATTTTTTTATTTTCTTGCTCGCTACATTTCCCCAAGTTTGATCTCGGATGCAGTTTCTAGCATTTTAGTAGGTTTATTCAGTTTTTAATGTATCTTTATTAAATCACTTTGTAAGATGTCATATTTTGTAATGACAGGAAATTCCAAGCAATATGGACGTTTCCCTTGGAGTTCCTAAAGTTCCAAGGTATTATGAGACTGGAAGCTTCTATTTTGGGGAAAGCAGAACATGGTAAAAATTGTCGTTAATATGAAGTTGACTCAAATTTAAAATCTTCAACTGTGAAGACAGAATTGGGAGAGTGGGGAGATTGGGGATCCATGGATTCGCATTGCATATAAACACTGATAGACTACCTTATGAATAATAATTATGTCAAAATACACAGTAGGCACACCTGATTCTTGTTTTAATAGAATATAGACGAAAAAGTTACTTCATAAGCAAGAATAATTGAGAAGGGGATAGACATATCATAAGCACTCACAAATATAAAGTGCGTTTTAAAAATTGTTTACAATAGGTATTAGGGAAATCTCAAACTACTACTTGACAAAGGGGATCAAAATATCATAAGTACTCACAATTATATAGAGCGTTTTATTAGTCATTTAAAATAGGTAATATGGCAGTATGACAACAATTTCCTCTAAATATCTTGTAGGGAAGTACATCCGTGAATTTTATAACAAAGATGATGCAAAGATTGTTAATGTTTTGGTAGCGGCCAGGAGACATCATTTGTACCTGTGATGGGCATGTTATCTCCTTTGTTGATGATTCTATTGTTCTTAAGCCTGCTCAGAACGGATATGCTGAGCTGAACAGTGTTATCTTTCCTTGTTTCATTCGTTGGTGTTGCTGGTCATTCAATCTTTCTCAGCTTCCTTCATTGATACTGCAATGGGTTATGGCTTTGTGTTTATGGCTCAACCGCGACTGTAGTATTGTTGCCAACTCTTATGACTTTGTGTTCTTCCTTTGTAGCGGTCACTATGTATGTTGCATCGATTGTGTTGAAGATGCATCGTCTCTCATTTGTAACTGTCACCATCTATTTTATTAAAGCTCGAAGTGCAAGCGTCGGTTGGGAATATGATTGGCCGGGTCTCTCATGTTTGCTCTGAATGTTCGATAGAATTTATTGATTTTTTGTTCTGGATTATCAAAGGCTCAATGATAATAAGTTTGCATAGCTGTTGGAATATGTAACGGCATATGTGTAACCATCGTCAGCTTCTTTAATCAACGGGTGTTGCCTTTTGTGTTACCCTTGACATAGACTATGTCCGTGGTGTCTAGCATTGGAAGATTCTTCAGTGTGTTGTGCTCATTCAAGTGTAAGACAGTGAGATTTCAATGTATGTAAGGAACAGCGATTTCGTGGACTTAGAAATTATCATATCTTCATCAGTGAGCACCCTGTCTGCTACAGATTATTTTATGAATGATCTGTGAGAGATCATTTTGGTGTGTCAATCATTTTTTTGTCTTTAGTATCTGTGAGATACATAAAGTCTTGTATGAATTGTAGATGCTTAGCAATTTTTGCTTGAACTGTTAAAAGGCATACTGCTGTTGATAATTAAGAGTTAACAATCGCTGATTAGATTCTCTTCTGATTAAGTTTGAGAACATTGTATCTAGATTTTGTGTATTCCATAAAGGATCGATTTTGGTGTGCCTGGGTTTTTCACTGTCAAGTGGAGGGTTTTCCCAGGATAGATAATTGTGCAATTTGTTCTTTAGTGTTTATGAGTTTAAGACTATTGTTTCTCTGCCTTTCTGGTTCTAAATATAACAAAGATGAGGCCTTGCTTATAAAGGCAAGGACAATTAACCTTGATACAAACATTAAATACATGATGCAAATATTAAATGCTTAGAAAACTAAAACTAAAAATAAATGAGGTGAACATGGCCCCATTATTACTAACATCTAGAAGGCCACCTAGGACCTAAGTAAACTTAAGTCATGTGAATAAGCCCCCTACTAGGAACTAGCTAGGTACAAGACTTTTACTAGGTACAAAACTTTATTCACACTAACATTCACTCCACCAAGTTTTGAGCTTAAATGTTTTTGTATATTTTTTCAAGGACTTCCCAAATGTGGTCCATCTATGTTCATAAACAGTTCAATCTTGTTTTGTATTATCCAGCATCTAGTAGACATGTACATTATAGGTAGCTTTCACATAGTTGCAATCAGGAATCATGAGGAAATTATTTTAAGCTTTTGATATTTATGTATGAATATATCAGCAGGTTCTGCAATCTATATCAGATTGTACGGGCAAGCTTTCTAATGCTATGTATTATAGTACGATTTTCCTCTTTTATAAGTGATAGATTAAAGCTTCACGAGGAGCAGAGAGATACAAGTAAAATATTCAATCAACAAATTACTAATAAGTATAGAATTGAATAGCTGAGTGGGAAAAAAGGAAGAATACCATAGGTTTGATGTTGCAGCTAATAGTTATCTCCCAGAATGACGGTCCAAGATGTGAAACAAAACAATACGGAGTATCCCTTTCCAAGAAAATATTTGGGTTATTTTTTAGCATGACTTTGATATCTTCTGTAATCTGAGGTATCTTCTCAAAATCTCCTAGCCTGACTGGGAATTTCACCAGCAAACCACGCCAAGTAGCACGTGACTTGTTGATTATTACCTGCATATAAAAATATGTATTAGAAATCCCAATGACAATGGGAATTTATACAAAGTTATTGTTAATGTTTTTATACAGAAATGAAGATAAACAGCAAAACAAAATAATGCACAATAAGACACAATGAATTACCCTGGGGAAACCCTCCAACTTGAGGGAGAAAAACTCAGCCACAAATATATCACTTATATATGTGTGTGAGTGTATATATATATATATATATATATATATATATATATATATATATATATAATGAAAGAGCAGAAGACTGCTTTACAATTCGCCCAAACACTAGACTAAACTGAAGTGATGATCATAGTACCTATCAATATGCAGATAATAATAATTCCTTAATATGGATCTCTTAGAAAACAAAAGATATCAATCTATCCTCATACGAATTCCTCCTGGAAGAATATATAAAATTGTCTTGACCCTTCATTGTCTTGCCGTTACAAAGTGAAGACCCTTCATTGCCTTGATGTTATGTGTTGAGTTGGCTTCAATAATATATTTATTTATTTCGAATACATGAGAGAAAGATAACTCCCACAGCTATAACATCAACACTCCCTCTTAGCTAGGGAGGTATCTTTCCAGATATCCATGTCATGGAGTCTCTCAAGATGACACCCACAATGACTACACCCATTTGTGAAAAAGAATTTATCATGGAATCTCTCAACATGATAATGTCCTGGAGTCACTCAATACAAAATCCGCGATGGCTACATCCATTTGTGAAAAAGTTTACCGCGAAATGTCTCAACGTGATAATGTCATGGAGTCACTCAACACGACACCCACAATGGCTACATCCATTTGTGAAAAGAGTTTATCACGGAATCTCTCAACGTGATAATGTCATGGACTCACTCAACATGACACCCACAATGGCTACATCCATTTGTGGACATGTGCATAAGTGCTCATCACAAAGTCACTCAACATGATGTTGCAATAGAGTCTCTCAACATGACATCCACCATAACTACTCTCATGAGTGGAAAGAAGCATGTGCACAAGAGCTCATCACAAAGTCGCTCAACGTGATGTTGTCATGGAGTCTCTCAACATGTTGTCCGCCATGGCTACTCCCATGAGTGAAAAGAAGCAACATCTCTCAAGGGCTTTCACCTCATATTTCTCCGTCTCAAAGAAATATGCATTTTAGCAAGTAGAAAGGATCACTGATGTTGAGACTCCCTCTCAGCCAGAGCAACCAAATGCAATCTATCTCTCGGTCTTTGCTCAAACCAACTTACACTCCTTTATAAGCGGTACCCATGGCATCATCTTCACTAAAGAACCGACGCACAACTCTAGCTAAGAGAGAAGGAAACATGAGACTGCGGAACATTCAAATGGTTGAGTCCAAGCAAATGCCCAATTTCACGTAGAACCACGGTTTGAAGATCAATGACGTCAAACGAAGAAGTTTGGTGCAACCTAACCGTCTAAATCTTCGTCCTATCCAAATGAAATCGCTCATCCTCAAGCACAAAAGCATGGGACAAAATCCCCAAAAACCCATCGAAAGCCCAACCATCATCGTGCTCTCTTTGGAGAACCTCAATCTTGAGTATGACATCCTTGAAGCTCTCGATTTCCTTGAAATTCAACGGAACCACAGCAGCCCAAGTGTTGGATGCGGTCATTATCGTCGATCTGATGTCCTGCTCGGACAGAATGGACGATAGTATAGACCTAATTGTGGAGGAGAATGCGTAGGTCAAATTGTTGTTGCTCAATCATTTCTTTTGCCCTGCAATCATATTCCATTGGCCTTCCACCCACTATTTTCTCAAGGGAAGCATCAAGGATTCTCTTCCCCTGACATCTTCTCGACCGCACCTTGGGAGACTCAGACTGCAGACCATCGGACCCTTGAGAAAGCCCATGACAGGCAAATTGAAGATGCTCTGGTATAGCCTCAGTCCCATTTCAAGCCTCTCATCGAACAACCCATCATCTGCACCTACATTGTCCTCTGTGTACCCCAATCTATACAGATGGAATCTTATGTCCGGAAGTAGGACATGGGTGTCACCTCTCTTTAGCTCCACCTCCATTGACTCCAGTTTTGAGATTAATGGCGTTTTGGAAGTTCAATGCCCATTGCCCATTTCTAGTTCTCCCTATGACGTGTTGATCTTGGCCAACATGATTGCCACCAACATTCCAAAGACACATCTATAGGCAAGTACCCTGCATCTCTCCATCTTGCAATCACAAGATCCTTTGCCAACTCATTCACTTCTTGCTACTACGTTTGTCCTTGTAGGAAAACACTAAGCCTGGGATATGAAGGATTTCAATTCCCTAACAGACTATGCCTTGCATATGGAAAAAACAAATTGCCTCCAGAAATGAAAAAAAAAAAATTTAATGCAAAAGCAGCAAAAGCTAAGTCCCTTATTTGTTGTTATCCACCCTACTCTAATACCATGTTAATGTTTTTATACAGAAATGAAGATAAACAACAAAACAAAATAATGCAAAATAAGACACAATGAATTATCATGGGAAAACCTGTTGATGTCAGTTTTGTACCACTACATAACATATAGCAATTGAATACTTGATATAGTATACCAAACACTCAACCCTCTCTTGAAAAGTAAATACTCATGAAGAACATGAGATAACCCCAAGGTTCCTTACACCTGTGGATACTAACTCAGTTATATTAATGTGATTTGTTGGTTAATCACGTAGGCGGGCTTACATTGTTCATTCAAAGATAACTTGGTGGTACTTCGCTTGCTTGACTTGTTCTTTTCTCCTTGATCACTTTCACTTTCAACTACTCCTACCATTAACTGCTTACTGCTCTTACTACTACTCCTATGAATGAAGAGATTAGCAAATGGATGGGAATCCAACCAAATGAAAGCTTGCCTGCGGCGCTACCTCCATAGATGCAATGATTCAAGGGGAAATAGACTAGATTACCACACAAGGCTTCCTAACAAGCCGCTAGGATGCTAGTGGCCTAGTATATAGATCCCTATCAAACATTCACTAACATCACCATACAACTAGCCATCTACTTCTACTCTAACAACATGAAATGAAATCCTACTTTAATTTGAGAGATGAGAAGAACTATGCAATACACCAAAATGATCATGTATATCCACCATGCAAACCACAACAATGAATAGAGAACAATTTTGATAGTATTTTGGCAACAATTCTCCAACATAACTCTCTTTACAAATGAGAACAAATGGCCTTATATAGAGGCTCAAAATTACGAGTGGCCAAGATTAAGGGGCAAAATCAAGGGCCAAGATTAAACCTTACGAACCCTAATTAGGGTTACCATCTTTCAACCAATTACATGGGGGCACCAACTTTGTGGGCCAATGAGAAAATTACAATAATCTGTCAACCAATGAGAACATGGGACACTTGGCATGATTTGATTGCATGCACATGAAATTGCCACCTCATCAACTTTATCTTATAAATTTATTTAATCCTTGAGATGAGGTGAAGCCTTGGATGCTTGAGCTCGTCCTTAGAAACTTTCTCATCACCACTTGAACTTGCTTGTACCTGATGTCCTGACCTTGAAAGGGTGAGGTCTCTATGCACTTGGGGTAATCTTGCCTTGGCCTCGGTGGCTTGCCTGTATGTGAACCTTCTTGCAATTTGAGAGCCTTGCTCTTGGCCACCACCTTGAAATTGAACTTGACCTCTTTCAACCTTTCGTCTCGCTTTCCTCCATTATTTTTTCCTTCCTTAACCTTCCTGGTCTTCTCTAACCTTCCTACTCAAATTTGGTTTGCATGCACCCCCCTCTGCTTCAATACTCTTGGGTTCTGGGGGCACCCGCCTTGGCCATACCTCCCTCTCAAATCTAACCAAATTAGCTTGCACGAATAGCCAAGCCTTGCCTAGCCCTTATATCTTCAAATCTCTTCCAATCTGCAATGAAACCTGCCTTCTCACTAATGTTTTCCTCTTTGGCTAACCCCTGAATGTCTTCAACTGTTCGGAATGCCACAACCTCGCCCCTTGGCGTAAGCATCTGCCTCAACCATAGTGGTGCAGTGCATCTCCCCAAATATGGATTTGGTTCGACTAGCAAAGCATCACCAATAGCCTTGCAATCAAATAGAAGAGGTAGGACCCCATGTAGAATTGCTTATGATTTTGCACTATCCTAAGTTGCAACTCCAAACTCTCGCTAATGATCCTAGCCCAATCAAAGTTTCTTTTTCCATTCTCAATTCCTTCAATAAAATAATACATCCATGTTTCAAATTGCATACCTTGAGCGGAGCCCATGACTCAGTTGAGAAGCACAATAAGGTCGCCATAATCTGATTTGAAATCTGACCCGGTGAGCCTTGACGACTTGGTGACTCCCCTCTTGCCATCCTGCAATCAACTCGCAACTGTACCATGTCCACTGTGCCAATGTTGGTGTCACCCACTCGCTTCAATTTTGAGGAGGTCTTAGGCATCATGTCTTCCTTGTCTTTCTTGGTATACATTCCCCTTGGGTTCTTGCTTGCACTAGCATCCGCCATCCTAACCCTTATTTCTGGCTCTTCTTTGTACAGTGAGATGGGACTACACTTATCTCTGCCCCTCCAATCCTAGGGATGGAACTACCACTTATTTCTGCCTCTTCATTTCCTATCACACTACACTTATCTCTGCCTCTTCGCCTAGGGATGGAACTACCACTTATTTCTGCCTCTTCGAAAACTTATGAGATGAACTACACTTATATCTCCCAACTTTGTTCCTAGGGGTGGGACTACCACTTATATCTCCTTTCTCCAAATCTTATGAATGAAAACTACACTTATATCTCCCAACTTCAAGCCCTAGATGAAATGATGAAGTGATGGATGGATGATGTAAGCAAGAAATGGGAAAAGAACCAAGTAAGAACAAGGGAAGAAATCTACCTTACTAACCAGCCTTCACTAACAAACTTGAAGCTTCTCTTCTACTAACCAACAATGAAGAAGACAACCCCATCAAAGAAGAAGACAACATTCAAAAAAAAATGTAGTCCTTCCAAATTCGCAAGTCTTGATCAAATTTGTAGCCCCCTAAATCTGGAAATCTTTTGCCCCAAAAATAGCAGCCTCTCTACTAAAACTCGCAGCCCTGCCCTTCTCCAAAAAAATCGCAGCACTTTCAGATTTTTTGCAGGCTTTTCCAGATTTGCAACCCCCAAAAAAATCACTCTTCCTCTACCAAATTCGCTGCCTTCACCTTGCTAATTTCACTCCTCTTCCCTCTCCAAATTCGCAGCTTCTGCTACTCCAAGAGCTCCTCCTTGGCTGCCAAGAGACAAGTGAGAAATGAATGAGAAAATGAGGAGACAAGCCCTCCCTTTATACCAATTTTTGCCTCCAAAAAAGCAGGGCCGACTTTCTAGGAGGGAAAAAAAATTAAATTAAAATTGTCATTTAAAACCCCAATTAAATGTAATTAAAATCACACAGCCTTGGGTATTTTATTTTAATTTAAAATTGGGCCAGCCTAGTGCAAAAATTATGGGTTTAAATTAGCCAAATCCGAAATTATCATAGTCCCTAAAATTGAAATTTTAAAAAAAGGTCATGTAGGCCTCTAATATAGCTTTAACCTTCCCCATTGTGGACCCAATAACTTACCTTGAATTTCACACCTCTTAGGCCTTAAAATACATTGAATTCAACACACAAAGGGGCCCAAATTAAATTTCTAAATTACAAACACTCAGCCCAAAATCAAAATCTGCCAGCCAATTAAAATTCAAATAAATTCAATTTAATTTCCAACTTTCATTTACTCTTTTTCCCCATTTAAAATTTCAAAAATCCCACTTGGCAATTTAAATTTTTATTACTTTGCAATCCAAAAATCATTTAGCAATTTAATTTCCATTTGGCAATTAATTTCAAATTTTGCCATTTAATTTTTTCATTTTTTCGCCATTTATTATCTCCATTTGGCAATTGAATTTCATTTAAAATTATTTTCACCACAAAAATTTACAAGGTTTTCCCAAAAAATATCCAAATTCACAATTAAATTTTGAAAACGTTCAAGTTATTCAATTACATCAATTTTCAAAATTCATCTAAGTCCAAAATTTGCAATTTTATCCTACCCGATATTATTCTAACATCAAAAAAGAAAAATGTTCTCATTGAATTTCATCTAGCCTAGAGACAAAATCGACCACTTAGGAAAACCAAGTTTCCATGCAAGGTGAAAACAAGCAATACCCTCCCAGGCACTTCAAAAACATCCAAGGTGTAAAATCGTCATTTTAAAACCTCTGGATCACTCCAAAACTTGCTAAGGCATCCAAATACTCCCGGATCTAGGAAATTGCCAAGGCTTGCTCGAAAATTGGGGGTCCCCAAATTCTTTGGGGCAATGGTGTGAAAACCTCACAACAAAACCCTCCAACTTGAGAGAGAAAAACCCAGCCACAAATATATCACTTATATATATATATATATATATATATATATATATATATATATATATATAAAATGAAAGAGCAGAAGACTGCTTTACAATTTGCCCAAACACTAGACTAAACTGAAGTGATGATCATAGTACCTATCAATATGCAGATAATAATAATTCCTTAGTATGGATCTCTCAGAAAACAAAAGATATCAATCTATCCTAATACGAATTGCTCCTAGAAGAATATATAAAATTGTCTTGACCCTTCATTGTCTTGCTGTTACAAAGTGAAGACCCTTTGTTGTCTTGACCCTTCATTGCCTTGACGTTACAAAGAAGATGATGTTATGTGTTGAGTTGGCTTCACTAATATATTTATTTATTTCGAATACAGGAGAGAAAGATAACTCCCACAGATATAAAATCAACAATTATAAAAAACACATACAAAGGACACGCATTCACAAATGTAGATTTTTAAATTGTGAGCCACAATAAGTGGATTCAATTCAAATTCCAGAATAAATTCAGCAAAGTGGACATCAAGTGGAAGAAATCTGAAGGCTAAACCAAAAAGCATGAGTTAGCTGAAAGCAAAGAAAACTTGAACTGCTACTTGTAGTCTCTAGAATTCAGAATATGTTGAGCTTGGAAAAGTGATTGTTAAAGAACAGATCAATTGTGTATGCAGTTTTCAAAAGCAGCATTATTTATAAGGAAAATAATTGTCAAGACTCAAAAACGAATGCTAAGTTTGCACAACAAACTACATTACATAATGTTTCAGTAATATTAGTCTAAGATTCGTGGCTGCGATTATTGTTGACTCTAAAAGAATGAATTCATCTTGCAAAACATCTGTTAATGGAAATAAATGCCACGTGTTGCTATGCTGATCCTAATAATATCATAATGTTGAATGGAAGAAATCATTAATGCTTATACAGAAAAAACTAGGTATGACAAGAACTTGTCTAAGAACAAGATAACGGCTAATTGCCACAATGTAATTTTTATTTTCAAATCTCTCAGAAGTTTGATGATTTCAAGCTAAGTCACAAGGTTCGCATTCATTGTCAACTTTGGCAAGGATTGCAACTAGGATCACATTTGACATGATCCCACAAAATGTCATCTGGATCCTAGTTGCAATCCTCAATGATTTCAAGTTTGGTGATGCAACAAATAAGAAGGTAACTGACATGATTCCAACAAATGTTGGAAAATGTATCAGATGCTATAGGAAATCAAAATGTAGACTTGGACAGGAGAAATATTGGAAAGCGAGTATTTTTCTGATTATGGTAAAATTGCTGGTTGCAACAGCGGGTAATACTAAAAATGCAAAAACAGCAGTGAATTCCTCACCTAGCATGGAAAATTCACAAAGACCACAGCAAATGCACAAATGCTCCATGGAAAAAGTCACAAAAACATTATGGTTGACCATGCACAATGAAAGAAATTTTAGATCCTAAGGTTTTCCACTTCCTCTTCTTGAATGGTCACTTCAGCTCCCAGATGGTATGAGAATATATATATATATATATATATATATATATATATATATATATTATGTTTGTGATCAAGATTTGTATGCTTGAGTCTGAAATATCTTGTTGGGAGCTGTTCTGTGAAATCATTCTACTTGCAATTGTCTCATGTTCATTAATTTTGTGAAGCAAAGAAAGTAAAGATCTCATCTGGGAGAGTTTTAATTGGTTCATGGTTAGTTAAACAAATTGTTCTAGGCTCTAGATTGTAGAAGGTCCAGGAGGCTGGGAATCAGTCGTGTAGCCAATTTTTAGTACTGAGTGAGTGTATACTCAAATTTTGTTGGAGATTTTTTCCACAAGGGGTTTCTCCACGGTATCTTATTAGTTTTTTCATGGCATTTCTCACATAGCACCCTTATTCTATTTCATTTTTTAAAGTTTTCAGATAATCTTCTCTGAATTTTGAAGACTAATAAATATGTTGTTGCTAAGCTTATTGAGAAATATCCTTGCCAGTTTACTAACAAAGAAATTACCAAAATCTGTGTATTCGCATATTCTTCTAAACGCTACCAAAATGAGAATATCACTGACATGTATATTGTTTTAAATACATGTTTAGCTCTTGTAACATCTGGTATGATTTATTTGTGATTTTAATTAGTACACCGTGGAGTTTATTACATCAACAAATACCTTGCAACTATGAATGTCTTCCACTGTCCGATAGACCAAGGCTTTTGGCGTACTTTTCTACTAAAAGAGGCTAGAGATGGGCACAAAAGAAGTCCATGAGGCCTATTTGCCTTTCAAAATCTTTAGGATTCCTCCAATGTTAACCAAATGTCCAATTATCCTTAGATAAAAACGAAGATTTTGACTGGATAAATTACTCTAATGCTGAAGCCATACCCAACCCTATGAAAGAAAGGATTCCACACATGATATTGTTTGGGGTGCCTTCAACAATCTTAAGTGGACCATAATAATCTCTTAGGTGAATCCCTATGGGCTATTGATTAGAATTGCCTTTTTGTGGCTTTGCATATGTACATCCTTGAAAATATTAGAACAGTAGGATCAGATTGACATTATCCTTGTAGATGTTTTATAAAACAAAGACAAAATAGAAGTAGTACTTGATTGCAATGGGTTGTTGCAAGCAGTTTTTTCTCCTAATTCCCTAAATTCCATCAAGTGGTTCACAATCTTTGCTACTTAGTCATTCTCTCTATTTTATTATTCCTCTTCCAGCAAAATATTTATTTGTAACTTGATGAAATCTATTTTGTCCTTTCTACATTTCGGTAATGTTAAATGTTTATTTATAACTCGTGGAAAATATATAGCAAAAAGAAAAATCATGAAAGAATGAATTAAACCCAGAAATTTAATAAGAATTTAGAAATACCTGGCTAGAAAAGAAAGAATTTGGCACAGTCACAGGAAATTTATCTGGACTCAGCATAATTGTAGAAGTCAGCCCCATTTCAATCACTTGTCCTTCAATTGAGCCAGCCTTTCAAGTAATTAACACATAATTTTCAATTATAGATTGTCCAATCTCTTTGGATGCATTTAAATTGCTAATACCCTCAAGATGTTTATGAAATTTAACCATGAGCTATGATACAAAATGTCAAAAACCAATAATCACAAGGCCAGGCCAGACTTGAAGTATATTTTTGGTAGGCTTTTTCAATCAAGCCAAAATAGTCATGTTAAATTTTTCTTTTGGGCATTCTCTGTATTATTATAAATATCAAAACATGAACAAATGAAATACACCTTAATTGAGTCTCCAATTGAAAAGGGTTTAGAAAATTGCATGGACAACCCAGTTAGCATATTTCCAAGGATGTCCCTTGCTGCAAATGCAGTTGCAATGCCTGCATGGAAAATAACAAAACAATTAATTCACAAAATCGTGAGAGACTTGCATGGTAATAACAAGACAAAAATCAACATTAAGTGAATTCTTCCAATTGACAGGAAGCCTATTTCCAAGTATGTTCCTTGAAAGGGTTGCAATTAAGATACCTGCAACAAAAATAATTTGAATAAACAAATAACTCAGCAGCATACTAAGAAAAAACCCATATGGTGATAACATCACCAGCATAAAAATGTTTTCAATCTGTAGAAAGAGAAAAGTTTCTTTATAATAAGACATGAATCCAAAGCACAACATTGTATCCCTTATTATAGCAACAGGTGTGGCTTTTCAAACAAACCACCTACATAACCACCTTTTGAGTAGTAGCATGTGACAAAATACAAGCTTCAATCACATTACCAAATTGGTGTATTAAAGCACACAACGTGGCTTTCCCCACAAGCCACATACATAGCCACCTTGTGAGTAGTAGTCATTTATTCTTATTAATTAATAATTATAAACCTACTGCAACTTACATCAATATTGAGCATTGTCCCAAAATATAAGCTTCAATCACATAAAGAATTGTTGTGTCAATGCACAAATGTCTTTCTCCTTTGAGAAGATTGTCCCAAAATCTTGAGGACCAAATGGGAGCTCTAGCGTACATCATTTTCTTCTTCCTGGGGCTTTTCTTGAATATGATCAAATACCTCCACATAGTAAAAAGGCTTTGAGAGTAATGCTCTTTGATGAAAAGGATATCTCATGGGTTGTACTTTGCTAAAGACTCCATGGTATCATGTGGGTCTTGTTGATGTGAGTTTTGTTCCACTACAATATGCAGAAACAAACACTTAATGTTTCGAGGAGAAACGTCAAACACTCAATCCTCTCTTGATATAAGGTCATCTCTCATGCTAAGCTTGTAAAGTAAGATCATGAAATGACTTCAAGGTTCCATTAAATGTGGATACTCACTAGTAAAATAATGTGATTTGTTGGTTATCACTTAGGGGACTTACGCTATTCATTCAACGGATATCAACTGCTTGCAGTTCTAAAGATCCAGCTTCACAATGTGCAATGAAAATATGATTTGGTTTTCCAATTCTCACTTCAACTCAAACTTAAACTTACTTCTACTTCTACTTCTACCTATAACTATGAATGCAAGGAATCATGGATGACTTGGACTCTACTAGATGTAACTTAATCAGCGACTCCACCCACCTAGTGCAAGCTTCTAAGGAACACTCGAATGGTTTTCAAATCAATACCCCCCTCTCCAATCCCATCAAATGGATGCAAACTAAAGAGTGAATATCAATTGAAGTTAAGTGCTTTCAATTATCGGCTTACCACACAAGGCACACTTACAATCAGCAAGAGGCTAGTGGCCCGGATTTGTCAAGTCAATCAAGCAAACATCCACAATAACTTTCATCCAACTAAACTACTTCAACATGAAAAGAAATCTACTCCAAGCGAAAGATTGAGGAAACCATGCAACACTTCAAAGCAATATTAAGTAATTCACCATGAGGAAACAACAATGAATTATCCATTACTTCAAAAGCATCATAACAACAATTTGATCAAGTCTCTCCCTTAGCTAGCCTATTCTAATTCTATTACTAGCTCTCTAGCTTCTAGCTTCTACTCCTCTACTAACTGTCTAACTCTTGTCTAACCTCTTACAAATGACAAGGCCTTGGCCTTTTATAGTTGTTCCATTACAATGAAGGGCCAAGATCAATCCAAGATCAAGGGCCGAGATTTAACCCTACAAAACCTAATTAGGGTTTCCAAACTTGCAACCAATTACATGAGGGCACCAAATCATGGGCCAATAAGAAAATTACAATGATTTTAACAACCAATGAGAAAACAAGACACTTAGCATGTTGTGATTGAATGTGCTTGCAACTTGAATCTTCTGATTGGAAGAGACAACCAATTGCCACCTCATCATCCTTAACATGTAGATCTATTTAAGAACACGTGCTTGGAGTCTTGTCTTGTGGAAGGTATCTAATAAAACTGCAAATATCTCTTACTTGTTAGAAAGTAACTCTCAACATGTCAAACTTCAACTAACTCTTTTGAAACTTTTGGCTCCTAAAGGATGATTGTGATGGTTCATGCCTTCAAATTGCTTTCCTTGAATCTCCTCCATCCTCTAAACTTTTCTCATGGTTTGGCTTGAATTGGCAAACTTGGATCCACTAGCTTGATTTGAGTTTGGTTGCCTTTGTGGGCTTGAATTTGATTGCACTTGATCCTCACCTCCAAATTTCTCAATGATGTCCTTATGTGGTTGAACTTACCTTGATCTTGATCTTTCAAATTTGCTTTGATGATCTGATTAGAACTTTCCTTCTCACTTGAAATCTTGAAGCTCGAGCTTGAAGCCCTTAGTTTGATCTCACTTGAGTCTCCTCCTTGCCTTCTAGCTTTGCCGGTCCCTTGAATCCACCTTGCACAAAAAAGAAGAAAAGCATTAAGTTCATGGAAAGATGAAAGAAATCTGAATGCCTTCAGAAAATAAAATTGCATCAAATCAAAATGAAAGGCTCCTTGATCATGGATCCACAAAGTACTCCCTCTTCTTTGAAATGAAATCCGGAAAACTAAATGAATGTTGCAATGAGTATCATGCCCAGATTTCACTCTTGTTCACCCTTTTATCTCTGTTTTTAGGAAGAAATATGCCTTTTATATCTAGGATTGCTGCCTCTTGAAGCCTTCAAATGTTGACCAAGAATATAATTGTTGCCTTCACAAGGCAATCTGCTGCTAAAAGGGAAATGGCTTGCTGCCTTAAATGAGACTAAGTCGCTGCTAAACTTCGAGATCACTCGCTGCTAACTAAAGATATTTCGCAGCCTTGAATATGATGGAGTTCGCTTCCCAATCTGGAAATATTTCACTGCTAAATTTGGATGCAATTCACTACTGAACAGGGATAAAATTCGCTAGCAAAGACAGAGCTGGTTTTGTTTTGATTTGGTGCAAATGAAATGATTCGAAGCCTTTATTTATCGGCGATTTGGGGGTTGAGGAGGCACGTCCCCCTAAGAAGGGCCGACTTGGCCTTTTAGCCAATAAAATTTGATTAAATTTAATTCAATTCAACCTCACAAAGGCCAACCTGCATATGGGATTTCATTTGTTTTTGTTTAAACTTTGAATTTTCTCTCAAGGCCAATCTGCACTTAGGATGTTGCACTTTGTTTACTGATTAGGGGGGTCGGAATTCATAGAAGTTTGAGCAAAAATGCCCAGTAGAGGGCGGATTCCCTGATTTTTGGGCATTTTCACAAAACACAGTCTTCTAACTCAAAAAAACTTCAATAATTCACCCATTTGATTGCTTTGTTTTGCTAAATTGGCATTGAATTGGATTGTTACCACAGAATTTCCATCAGATTGCAGGGCAAAAATCAGTGAAGTTTGGGAAAAAATTGCCCAAAGTGGGTTGGATTCCGACCCTACTTGGGCATTTTGTTCAAAACTCAATCATTTTTATTGAAACTCCAGCCCTCTCAGTCACTTTTTTCTCAAGTTTGCTAAGTGTTTGACATTGATTTTCGATTTGTACTAAAGAATTGTTTGAAAAGTAAGGTCGGAAATCATCAAAATTTGGGCAAAAATGCCCAAAGAGGGTCGGATTCCAATCCATCTTGGGCAATCTCAGTCAAACTCAATTATCTCTCCTTTAGACTTAGCTTGTTCAATGACTCTTCTTTCAAAATTCATCAAGTTTTCATGATTTTTTCGCTTGATGCCAAGGAATTTGTCAAAAAGGTGGGGTGGAATTTGGGCAATGTTGGGCATTAATGCCCAAAGAGGGTCAGATTCCAACCCATCTTGGGCATTTCAGCCAAAAACTGAGTCAACTCATCAAAAATTCCAGCCCCTCCTGGCTATTTCCTCTCCAAATTCGCTAAGTCATCAAAATTTTTCGATTGGCACGAAACATCTTGTTGGCTGGGTAGGGGCGGAAATCATCCAGGTTTGGGCAAAAATGCCCAAAGAGGGTCGGATTCTGACCCATCTTGGGCAATTCTGTCACAAAAAAAATTTAAGTCCGCAAACCATTGAAATCGCCCCCTTCTCATACTATGTCGCTTAAAACTTGAAGTTGCCATCGTGCTATGCTCAAAGGCCAAGTTGGGGGTGGGTGGGAATTTGGCTATCTTGGGAAATAATGGCCAAAGAGGGTTGGATTCTGACCCATCTTGGGCAATTCTGCTTGCAAGTTAACTCTGCAGTTCAACACTTAGTCATTTTCAGCTTAGGAGGTGGGAGGATTTATACAAATATAACATTTAAGTATAAGAAATTTATTTCTTATACTTATATTTGTATAAATATTGTTAGGATGTTTGAGATAGGTTTCAGCTTCATAGGATTTATAATAAAGATTCTAGATTTGGGGGGTTTTCAAACAATTCCAAACAGAGCCAAATTTCAAGATTCAACATGCCTTCAACAATGTTACCTCCCTCAACCTTTCTTGACCTTCTAAGGTCAAATTGAAGCTGGAACAAGGATTTTCTAAAATCTTTGACTCTTTTCCTCACAAATCACTTGGTTTCAATTCTATATTCTTGACAAACTTAGCTCAACTCTTGCTCACACCCCAAACAGACATTACTTCCCAACAGGCCAAAATCGCTCGAAATTACTTCCTCGACTTGGAGAATTGAAAATGTTGCCAACCAAAACCACCTAAGACCACCTAAAAGCACCTAAGACCACTACCACTACTGATGCTAAAGCAAAAAGAGGGGGTCCCCATTTGCAATGGGGGGGTGGTGTGAAAACCTCACAACAAGCCCAAGGAGGGCTTTACAAACACACTACTAAGGTTCTCATCACATGATTGAATTGTCATCTATATAAATATGTACATCTAGTTGTGATATTGGAGATGTGTCACATACAAAAGATTGATGCTGAAAAGTATTATCCATAGCAGAAAATATCTTTTGGGCAAAACTCGACAAACCAAAGCTATAAGATTTTTCTAAAATTGGGGTTTAAAACAGGAATAAAACAGATTTTTTAAAAAAATAGAAGGGATAGAAACTTCTTGTTTTTGAAATTTAAAACCATTTCAATAGCATAGAGACATAGCAGAGAAAATTGAGAGTTTAGCCCATCATTATATGCCCTCTTCTCTTGGAACTAAGTTTTTGGTTAGCCTAACAGTTATATTGAAAAAACACAGGATTTCTAAGTAACGTCCCCGATGCAATTAAATAAATTAATTATTGTATGGCCCCAAATTTAATGACAAAATCTTTCAAGCCCCCTTTTATTTTATTAGTTAAGTTTTATTTTTTGTTGTGTCAGTCGTTTATAACCCTTCGGGAAGTTTCCCGGAGCCCATTTATAAGCTCAAGTTGGTAGTTGTCGTAGGTATGTGAATTTGGTATTTTATTTGTATGTGCAAACTCTAGTTGGAGGTTCAGCTTGTCTGCCATTTCAGAGGTGAAAGATCCTCCCTATTTGGCATCCACAATTTCGGTGGGAGTAACTCCTCACCGTATTCTACTTTGCTCTTTCTTCGAGACTATTGTAATCTGAAGTGCTATCATTATTAATACAAATACCTTTGGCTTGTGTGAGTCTACACTTGTGATTTGGTGCATCAAATTATTATTCTGTGTTTAATCTTATACTTGTGTTCAAATCCAGGGAATCTGCATCTAAACACCCCACGGAAGGAAGGCACATTGACTCTGTACGAATGTAGACCATACGCCAAACTGGAAGGGTGACCGTATGGACTGAATAGCTCATCCTTCGGCATCTGAACTCATCGTACGTGGATTCCACTCACTATACGGCCTAAGCACATTCTCACAACACGGACTTCATACTCACCGTATGGACTGCTTCCCCAAGCGACATCCAACCACTGTACAGATTGTATAGACCACTCTGTCGTACGTTGGTTTTTAACTGAGTTGATCATACGGCTTCAACTAGTAGCACCGTACGGCCATAGCATTCCGACGAAGTCAACTTGCATTCTCAACTTGTCATAAACCTAATTAACTGTATGAATAGGAGGGCATCGAGAACATTTCAGTGGTATCAAAGTTGGTGATCTTGCCAGCCTGTTGGGTTGTGGATGCGAGTTTACACCAGAAGGAGGTACCATTCTGTTGACAGGATGGGGGAACCACAAGATCCTGCCACAGAAGTCATGATGGCACTATTAAGGGAGCTAAACAAAATTCAAGCACAGCTCCACAACACCATGGTTAGAGGGGAAGAACGACAACGGCTCATGGAGGAGACGTTGCGGAGAATGGCGAAAGGGAAGACAAACGGAGAACATAATGGACACGGCGATAATTTCGTCACAGCGAGAGCAAACCCTCAGCATTCTCGACCATCGATGCTAACATTTCCGTCGAGAACCGAAGCACCTCAGAGAGAGTGCAAGCCCACTTTCCAAGAAATGCAAGAGCAACTAATGCAATACTAGAGGAACACGAATCTCAAAGGAGACATATCCTTCAAATATTATGTTGATCTACGAATGAGATATTCAAGCGGCAGCAATCGTGGCTATTACAATGATGACCTCAAATAGAAGATAGGCAAGGTAAACTTGTCATCCTTTGATGGATCTGGATCAACAACTGCACGAACATGGGTACAGAAGGCAAACACATATTTTCAGCTTAACCCGACTTCGGAGGATGAAGCAATCAAATTTGCGGCAATTCACTTGGAAGGTATCACTCATGAATGGTGGCATCAGGGAATGGTTACCCTCGGCCGCGATCAAATAACCTCCTATGTTGAATTCACAAGAGGCTGATAGATCACTTTGATGGGAAAGATCCAAAATTTAATTTTAAGGAGTTGGCACAACTGAAGCAACCCAAATTAGTCGACCGTTATATTACAAAATTTCAGAGACTATCAGTATTGGTGACAGATATCTCAGAGAGGATACTGGTTGTGTTGTTCATGGATGGGTTGTTGGAACCCCTAAAGGGTTGGGTCAAAGGGTTCAACCCCAGCACGCTCACGGAAGCGATAAGAAGGCACGTGACATGGCCACATCTTCTTCTTCCAAGGATTACACACCTTCCAAACCACCTCTCCTACAAGAGATCAAAGACAAGAAGCCAGTTCAAAAGAAGCATTCAATGGATGAAGCCACTCGTCAGGAACTCCGAAGGAGGAAGCTATGTTTCACTTGCAGGGAGCCTTGGGGTCCGGGTCACCATTGTCTTGGTAAGGGGAAGATTCACTATATTGAGGTACCACCTGACAATAAAGAAGAAAGTGAAGTACCTAAAGTGCAAGAACAGGAGACTAATCATGTGGAGAGGACTACCACACTTTTAAAAAAGGAGGTTCCATTGCCACACTTTCCGCAACTTTAGGATGTAGTATATTTCGGGTTTGTGGCACACTTCAAGGGGAGTGAGTCACAGTCATGCTTGATAATGGAGCCACACTCAATTTCATCAATTCATTTGTTGTCGCTAAGAGGGCTTTTCACAAGGTGGAGCATGAGGGATTTAAGGTCAAGGTGGTAGGAGGAACTTTACTATCCTGCACTCATGTGATCCCACAGCTGAGCATTGAAAAACGCACAATACTGAGAGGGGGAGGGGGTGAATCAATATTTAACATAAACTTTAAAAATAAGCAGAATTTAAAGAGCACACAGCAAAGAAGACAAGATACGCAGAATTATCTCGTGGAAACCCAAGACGGGAAAAACCACGGCACCACTAATCCAAGGGGCAACAACCCGTTACAACTGAGAGCTACAACTCTCCTCAACTGTTCAAGATCAGGCTCCAACCTGATTTAGAAGGCAGCTACCTTCCTTACATACATGAAAGATAAGACAACACAAAAACACGTTTTGTATCTTCACAAACATATGAAGACGCTATAGGAATACTAAAATTTTGCCAAAGATAGTCCTCAACACGTCTGGTCTGCATACATAGAAATCGACTCCCCCACACTGTCAATCCTGTCTGTATTCTTTCATCAACACCAGCAATAGTTAAACAGACCCAGGTACACAAACATGTCTGCACTGTCCTAAAAATGTTTAACAACTTCCCTGCCAGTAGTAATGAAAAACAGTGCCCTGTTTTTGCTCACCGAATGTTTTAACTGCTCATAGTTTTTCTCTTTTTACTAGACTACAGCTTCTCCTCGCATACCCTTACACCCTTACAACTGGTTTTTTTATTCGTTGTTTTTGAAATGTCACTTATGTCTTCGACAACCAGTCACCTCTCACTTGCGGCACTTGAGATTGCATCATCGTGTTATACTTCTGCACAAAATGGCAACACACCAACTTTACCGCAGACGTCCTGTGTTGCAGCAGTTCTGAGTATCTTCTGTATTCGAAAAATGATGCTCGACCTTTTCTTAGGAACCGTTACTCTACATTCTTCTCCTGTTTTAAAAAATAACAGTCTACATTCTCATGTCCTCGGGTGATGATTGCAACTATTTCTCTGTTGTTATACACTGAAAGAAAAACGTGCCAGAATAACACGACATTCCTTAATTCACTGTTAATCTCTTTTCACACTTTCAAAATCTGCACACCCTCCTTAACTCGAAGACGTTCTGAGTTTTAGATAGTCAGAACGGTTGTCCAAAAACGGCACACTCCATTTGATTGAAACAGCTCACACATCATGGTCTCCAAAAACATTTTTTAATGTCGCAGAGCTATATCAAAAATTCTGACTATCACACACATCATATCTTTTTGACTTCGGTTTTGTAAAGAGCACCGCTTCCTATTTTAAGACCCAATATGTATTTTCTGATGCCGTGTATTATATAAAAATGGAGAAACGGCACTGCGTAAGTATGTCTTTACATAAATCTTCTTTTTTTTCACCGTGTCTCCTGTTTTTTTAGTTAACGCACAACCGGTCACACCAGCTATCATCTTTTGACAGTCTTCTCTCCTTATTTTTAATATTCAACACTCAACACGCAACTGCACATCTCCCTGTCACGATTTCCAGCTGTTCGATGAATTTCAGAACTGCTCATCTCCTGCTCAAGTTTTCAGCTGTTCGATGATTTTTGTTCACCTGCTCAAATATCTGTAGAGCCGTTTTGTCAGTTCATACTGAAATTCGCATCCAATACACTTTTTTCTAACGCATTCGATAACCATACAAGAAGCATTACCCTTCATATGGTTGAAGCTGGCACACACCAAGAGCTAGCACCGGCAACAACTAAGCTTGACAGTGCCGACACACAAGAGACAAGTGTCGCTTAAGAGAACCTACAGATTGTTTATATTCGAGAGCCTATTTTCATTGTTGACATTCATAAAACAAATAGTGGTCTGCAGGCATACAAACACGTGGCCTGATTTAAAATGAACACTTCCCAAATGTCATGCTGGTCAAATCAGAACTAAACGATCTGAAGAACGACCTGGTATCAACACAAACAGCAGCGACTTCAAATTCAATGACAAAAAAATAACAAGCATTACCAAGTGAAACTATACTGTGAGGAATGATTTCTTTGTGATAGATCTAGATGACACAAATGTCATACTTGACATTCAATGGATGGAGACCCTTGACCAATACACACAGAATTTCAAGAGGATGGAGTTTTCATTTGAGGTGGACGGCAAGGTGGTGCTAAGAGGGATGTCAAATAGAGGATCAAGAGAAATTTCAGCAAAGAAGATGGAGGTTATTTTCAGACAAGATAAGACTCAGGCATATAACCTTGACACTGAAGATGTCAAAGAAAAGAAGATCGTGATGGCTAATAAACTGCCCGAGATTCCTACCATATGCATCATGTTTCACACTATAGAGGATTGGAGGGCTCATTTGTTGGTTGAGTACTCCAAGAACATCTTTGCATGCCAATTGATGGATGGCCAACTACAGGATGACTGATACAAGGTGATTGATGATGTCGTCTACTACAATGGTAGAATCTATTTGGTACCTAACTCAAGACTAAAGAAGATGATCACAGGAGAGATTCATGATCCCCCCTTAGCGGGATTCGCAGGATCGAAGTTGCGATTGCTTGAGGGCAAGCAATCTTTTGAGCGGGGAGGACTGTAATGTCCCTGATGCAATTAAATAAATTAATTAAATTTAATTATTGTATGGCCCCGAATTTAATGATAAAATCTTTCGGGCTCCCTTTTATTTTATTAGTTAAGTTTTATTTTTTGTTGTGTCGGTCGCTTGTAACCCTTCGAGAAGTTTCCTAGAGCCCATTTATAAGGCCGAGTGGTAGTTGTCGTAGGTATGCGAATTTGGTATTTTATTTGTATGTGTGAACTCCAGTTGGAGGTTCAACTTGTTTGTCATTTCGGAGGTGAAAATCCTCCCTATTTGGCATCCACAATTTCGGTGAGAGTAACTCCTCACCCTATTTTTCTTTGCTCTTTGTTCGAGACTATTGTAATTTGAAGTGCTATCATTATTAATACAAATTCCTTTGGCTTGTGTGAGTCCACACGTGTGATTTGGCACATTAAATTATTGTTCTATGTTCAATCTTATACTTGTGTTCAAATCTAGGGAATCTGCATCTGAATACCCCACGGAAGGAAGGCACATTGACTCTGTACAGACTTGGACCATACACCAAAATGGAAGGGTGACCATACGGGCTGAATAGCTGATCCTTCGGCGTCCGAACTCACTGTACGTGGATTCCACTCATCGTACGGGCTAAGCACACTCCCACTGCACGGACTTCATACTCACCATACAAGCTGCTTCCCAAGCGGCATCCAACCGTCGTACATACCATACGGACCATTCTACCATACGTTGGTTTTTGACTGAGTTGACCGTATGACTTTAGCTGCTAGCACCGTATGGCCATAGCATTCCGACTAAGTCACCTTGCATTCTCAGCTTGTCATACACCTAATTGATAGTATGGATAGGAGGGCATTGGGAGCATTTCATTCTAGACATATGATCCACTGCTAATGTTAGGTATGTTGATTACTCTAACTCTAGGGTTTATAAATTGACCAAACTAGAATTAGATTAACATTCCAAAATAATCATCAGATCTCAGACAATCAACTCAACAATAGGGCAGAGGTTGTATAAATATTATCCAAATAAAAAAATTATTTACAAAAATAAAATAACAAAGATTAAACCCAATGTACTGCTTATTCAATTCAATGAAACAACCATGAGATATAGAATGAATATGAGGCTTCCAGCAACTACAAATGTAGGAGATTTACATGACTGTGCATATGAGGGCAATCGGTGTGGATGTGCTGAGGTCCTTTTGTGCATTGAGTAGTCCTAAATCCTAAGTTGTAAAACCCTCAAGTGTTAGCACTCTATTCTTCCACCTCTATGACACCCCTATGCAGCAAGTTTCAAAAGAAGTCACACCTATGAATGTTTCCAGATAATTAGCTCCTAGGGTTCATTGTAGTTTTGATGTTCTCTAAATAACCCATTGAAGTCTATTGTTCAAGATTGGTTCAAGTCAAAGGGTGTGTGATGTGGAACCCTTGGATTGTTGTATTCACCCAAATCCAATAGGATATCTCCACAATCCTGACAACTAGCTGTAGATTCTTACCTAGGAATTATCCCTATTGATGAGACCTACAATTTAGGGTATGTTTTCTACCCTAAATAGGTTGTTGCTAACTTGACTTGTAGATTGATGCCTAAGGATGTTATTAGCACACAATTGGTGCCCTAGGGTCTCCGACTAGATTGTCATTCAAAAAACCCTTCAAGTTTGCAATGGCACACTACCTGGCAATAAACCTTTGGGGTGAATTGCAACTTCTAATCGAGTAAAAAGTAAAAAGAGAGGAAACTCAGTAAAGTCTAGATCAAGGTTTGTGCCTTGACCTAGGTGGGCAATTAGGTTTTGTGTCCAAACCTGAATTGCTCTAGAAAATTCTCAAAAACATACCAAATCTCCAAATAAATGAGCCCAACATCTGCAAACAAGATAAACACCTATTTGGACCAAAGGAATCGCCCAAACTCAGGGAGTCTTGAGGCGAACCAACCTCAACGAGCCAAGGGGACTCGACAACCAAGTACTCGCCAGACTCATTGAGTCTAGATGAGTCCCAACCAAAAGACTTGAATGCAGCGCTGCCATTGAAAAAGTCAATAAAATAAAGAAATAAAGCGATTCACTTAAACTTCTGTTTTATATCTGTCTCCTACACCCTAAAAGCAACTTCATTTCATTTTCAAGCAAAAGGAGAAGGAAAAAACAGAATTTTGAGCCAAAATTGAATTGCATTGAAGGGAAACCAGCAAGGTGATTGAGCAAACATCGATGGTTCAATCACATTAGAGGAGTCTACAAAGGATTGGGAAGAGCTCACCTTGATTTTAAGCAGAGGTAAGTTTGTATTTTGAAAGTCTTTTTTTTTTTAATTCCATTTCTCTTTTATATTTCTTTTTTCTATTTTTGTTTTGGTGGACCAAAGAACAAACCCTATGTGTGTTTAATTTTTTTTTGGTAAAACCCTAGGTGTTTTTGTAAAAAAAGCTAGTTTTATAGTTGCAAACCCTATATTTTTTAATACTAGTTTTATTATACACCATATATAATAATTTTTTAATTTACATGTTATTGCAGCACTCTTGACATTGATAAATTTTCTCTATCACAATCTCCCGAAACCCAGTTAGAAAGGACCCTTGTTGGAAAGGTCAAAAGAAATAATAAGGAAACAAATAAAGACTATGCAACATAGTATGTCATTGCCAACCCTAACTGAGGATGTTGGTGAGCATCATACAAAGGGTAAGAGAATGGCTACTAGTGTTGTGGAGATCATCAGTATGCAATCAAAAAAATTGGTTGAGTATTCTATTGCCAAAATTTCTTTGCCCATACCATTCATTTCATGTGTCATGTTCTCCCTATTTCAAATAAATGTTCAAAGATGCAATTGTTCTTGGTTCTTCATTTGGCCACCTTGAGAACATAAACTATGCTAAATGTGGCGACAAAATAAATCTTGCAAAATTGGATGAGAGAGGGTTGCTCTATCATCATGGGTGGGTGAATTGATATTAGACATCAGCCACTCATCGATATTACTGTCACATGTTCAGTGGGCTCTTATTTTCTTAGATTTGTTTATTTTTTTAAAACATTTTTTTGTTTTTCTCTATTCGGATGGACTCAACTACGCTCTGCAAGTGCTTGCCAAGAATGGCTCAAATCAGCTAAGACCTTTTGGAACTATCTGCAGGGAGAATTTAGATCTCATCTCTCCTAGTGGAATGCTCTTTTAATGGGCATATGAAAGATCAGACATACATGCAAAGACGTATGGCATGCAATAATTCTGCCTCCCATCACTTCTACGGAAAAAAGATGTAAGGCAATTCATAATGATCTTACTTATCCAGAATGCTTAGGAGAGTTTAAAGATATTTATAGGATGCTATCAATATATTATAACTAGAACAATTGTTTCAAGAAGGCTGTTGACTCTCTGCCTTCTGACACAATGCTGAAATGTTAGCTTTTTCAGTTTCCTTCTCAAAAGATTCCGACACTTGTGATGTAATGCTTATGTTCTTTTCTGCAATATAAGATGCATTATTCCCACAAAGGAAGAAAAAATACCACTAGATGTATACATAAACTTCAATTACCTCCTATTCCCCCAACAGTTATGATAGACTGAACAGCAACACCACAAGCCTCAGCCAGGGCCATTCCTCCCAAAACAAATAAGCCCACAGAGGAGAGTTTGTCCAAAGCCACAAATTTTTCTTTATCAAGGCCAGGAATCTGCGCAGCAGCAGAAAAACGAGAAAACACATTGCTTTTCCACCTCTGAAGAAACCAAACCATTGACAGAACAGCAGCTCCTCTCCAAATTTGGGGCATGTATTGTGCTGCAACTGTGCTTGGTGCAATAATTACGCCCCTGTATCAGTCTGTCTGGAATTAGATTTTTGAACTCTCATAAGTTAAATCACAAAATTATTTTTACAGAACATTTCAACATCAATATTGCTGATGTGCTAACAAATCTCAAAGACCTCCAATACACCTACTTACATTCACTGGAGTGACAAGAACTCTCAATTCTGTAAATAAACTATCTATTTAAACCTATTTCTAAATCTTCAACTTCAAGCATAAAAATAAGCTACAGTTTCTGAAAATACAAAAACTTTGACGTAGAAAAGCTAATCTATGCATCTTCTACCTTTTTGGGCAGTTCCTTGGTACTTCCACATCTTCATGAATTGATTTCGTTTACTGAAAAATTAATGCTTAGCAGGCCTAAACTGAGAATAAAATGAAAGTTCTATCCATTATAGATTACAAAGAAGTGGAGAAAACAACTTACAATTGTGAAAATGCCATAAAGGTGATTAAATACCGCACAGGATCCTCCAAAGCACCCCAGATACTTTTCTCATAAGTCACTTGTTCCTGAGATGGGCGCCCCAGAGATAATACTATGGAACTCTGTTCAACATACCGATGGATCCTTCGGAGCACTCTTGGCATTACCAGCCAAGCTAATATTGATGCCAACATTGTCCAGCTGACTGGAATAAGTGTATCCTTTAGATATGGTGAAGAGTCTATCCAATGCTGCAAAACAGGCAAGTGTTCATCCAATGTCTCCTTGGCCTTTGTTCCTGTGTACATAACTGCATCCTTAACAGATTTTGAAGCACTTTTTGCAGCATCCATCCAGTCACCCCCGACCACTTCACTGGTTCCAGTAGTTGGTCCATTGGCACCGGATGCAGTTGAGACTTCTGCTGAAAGCCCATCTAATTTGTCTGTAGCCCGAGAAGAGAATGGTCGACAAACATGGATATTTTTATTTGACCCGAATGATGATAAGCATATAACTTTGTAATATGGGATTGTTCCTTTGACCTGCTGATTCTGCAGACCAGTCCTAATAGTGGCCCAGGCAGGAGAAGATTGAAAAAACTGTTTTGAACAGGAAAATGGAACATTGCATTTATTCTTTTCCTCTGGTTCTGACCAACTACTATAGCGAATGATAGAAAATTTATCATTGAAACTGTAATAACTTGGTGATAAATCAGTACAAGAGTGGCAGCTTCGGAAGACAGAAATTCCTTTAGAACCTAACAAATTAGACACATGATTAGCTTTAGGAAATATGGAGCTATATAAGGACATGCAGATTCGAGCCATCATTCATAAGAACTTTCTCTTGTGCTGACAACTGCTAAACAATGGTAATCCCCATCATGGTACAAATTATTAGATACTATAACTTTGTCAGTCTAAAAAATACAGCAGTCAGATCTACCTGCAAGGAAACCATGAGGTTGTCAAAAAATAATTATAAAAAAATTGTTAAAAGAAAAAAAAATTAAAACTGTACCCATTTTGAATAACTTCTATCATAAATAAAATCCAACACATAAAGGTATTGCCCTGTTATCCTAACATTAAGGATTAAATCAAAAAGAAAATAATCAGTCAAATCAGATCACTCAAAATTAGAAGAAATGTGGGTCCACAAAAGAAATGTGATTAAGCGTTGAATTTGCTGATCTATTACCATCCAAATCACTGGATGTGGCATACCCCAACAGAAAATTCAGGTCTAAGCCCTTGGCGGATTTCATGGAAGAGATATCCCTGATTCATGACATCTAATGATCTGTAAAGTGATGAGAATAGTTCTCTAACAGATCTTTGCCTACAAACTTCACACACTAACACACCAAAATTCTCCAAAACAAGATGTAATCTCTAAGCTAGAGCATCAAACCCCTCACTTGGTTCATTGGAACATCCATAGCAATACTTAATTGCTGGAAATGACTAAAACCAGTATGGAAACAAGCAAGAGAAGACTGAGAACACAAAATTACCCTGGAGAAACCCTAAATGGGTGAAAACTCCAGCAAAGTGAACTGCTACAGCTCCTCAATCACTATATTTCAGTCAACTACACATGTAAAAAACATCTCTAGGAAAAGAAGCGAGCTCATGGTACTATGAAACCAAGTTCTACATACTATCCTGCCTGCAACTCCATGAAAACCATACTGTTCAGCCTACTATTCCAAAAAATTATAAAAATAACATGAAGAATCGCACAAGTGCCAGCCCTTGCACAATGGTCTAAACCTGTTTTTGTAATCAACATTCTTCTAAATGGGCAATTTCCATAGACCAATTGCAGACGAGAGTAAGATGTCTCCAGCTATACTCTGGCCCCACAAGACAAATTACAAAACCATTGGTTACCACAAACCAGCAATTGCATAATCACTGGGGTAAAATCAAAACTGAAGTGCGGTCATGCAATCATCAAAGCAATTGTGTAATTACCTCTTGCATGGGAATTACAAAACTGAAAGGAAGTTTTGTTGCCAATACTTCATTATTTATCTGCCTCCCCTGTTTTCAGACTTCCCTGAGATGTTTCAGACCACCCCAAGGTCATCTTTAGTACTAAGAACCATAGTTTGCAAACTCTGCAAGTACTCTCTGAGTTGCCGAGTACTCTATATTTTTTTGGCTTGAGTTTTTACAAATTTAACTCAAGTTTTTATGGACACAAGAAAAACATGGGTAAAAACTAAGT
Source organism: Chamaecyparis obtusa (assembly GCA_027943335.1). Taxonomy (NCBI): domain Eukaryota; kingdom Viridiplantae; phylum Streptophyta; class Pinopsida; order Cupressales; family Cupressaceae; genus Chamaecyparis; species Chamaecyparis obtusa. The sequence continues at coordinate 1,088,961 of BSBK01002128.1, read as the reverse complement.
CACAAAGTTCGAATTTGAGTTCTAGTTCGGCAACAATGAAATTCGGATGAAGTTCGACAATGGTGAAAACATTTGAAATAATATCGGCATCAAATTCGACCTATATAAAAACTAAAAATTTAAATTAAAAAAATTAATATATTTTTATTTATGTTTTTTAAAATTGAAGTTCACTATTTTTATTTTATGTTTTAAAAATGAAATTGAGAAATTTTATGTTTCATTTTGCATTTAAAAGTTAAAAATAAAAAAATAATACATAAAGTTTAAAGATTTAAAAATAATATTTCTATTTTATGTTTATAAAATTGAAGTTCAATATTTTTATTTGAATTTGTTGAAATTAAAGATCTTTTGATTTTTTACTTTTAACTTTGAAATGCAAAATAAAAATATAAAATTTTATTTTAAAATATTTATATTTTGTTTCTAAGTTTTAAAAATAAAATTAAAAAAATACTCATATTATATATTAAAGACATAAAATTCTGTTTTAACATTAAATTTTTTTATTTAAAATAAAAATATTATACTAAATTTTATTCAAAGAACATATTTTATAATGTATTTTAAATTTTTAAATAGAAACCTTTAAAAAATGCACTGGTAACCCAAAACAACCAAAGAAAACATGAGTAAATTGGAGTCCCACATTGGAGTTGCAGCTTGGAGTTGCGCTTTGCAGGGTCACATTGGTGATGAAATGCAGGGCTCTGTATTTGTTCCCAAGCGTCTGCAATAGCGACCAGGGTTCGAACCCAGGGGAGACTCGATTTCTAATCCTAGCGTTGTGTTGCCGACATAATCGCCGTCCTTTATGACAGAAAAATTTCTTTGGAAGATTCTCCGATCTGCCATAAACCACCTTCCATGAATGAAATGAGAGATCTCCAATTTTTGGTATCCCAAGCGGTGGACTCTCTAAAAACATTTGTGGCTCAAATATTGCAGGAGGTACCCACTGCCCTCAAATTTGTAAATGAAAATGTCACTCTTCTGATTTGCAGATGAAACCGTTACCCTCAGATTTGCTGGAGGGTCAAGAGAGAGATTCTTACGTAGAGCTGTATATCAATTTACAAAAAAATAAAATTGAAAACCCTTGGAAAAAGCACTCAACTATACTACGTTAAAGTAAAAATTAACATGGTTTTTGTATGCAAATTTGTTCATGAATTTTAACGAATTTTTTGCCGCCATTGAATATTTGTTGAATTTCGAACCTCGTGTTAGAAGCTCGCCAAACTTTGTGACTTAGGGTAAAAATGCCTAAGTGGGTATAATGTTGGTTAAACCAAATTTCTCACACATTTGTTTTGCATTTTCTATTTTGAGATGTCAATTTTTAGTTTAATACCTTTTGTAATCAAATTTTGCAAAAAAAAAAATGTTTCTTAAAGAAATTTAAGTTTTAGTACTTTCTAAGTTGTTGGGTTTTTGCCAAGTCGAGAATTGTGGGTTTGTTGAGTACTCTCCAAGTCCAAGTCCGCTAAAGAACTGATCCTTCATTCAAAACCAATTTGGCAAGAAAAATAAATCTTTGGATACTTTAATTGAAAGCAACAACTTTTGTTGCTCAAGCAACTAATTTGATCCAGTTTCTGGATCCCACCTCCCCACCAAGGAGAATTTTGGTCTCCAAAAGCTCAAGGATTCGTTAAGTGAGGAAATTTCTTCCTGACATCCTCTATGAGATACCATTTTGCCTTACTTGGTAGTTTCCCTTCTGGAGCTACCAACCAAATTTCATGGGCTCTTCCTTAAGTCCCACAAGCTCTTATTGACTACTGAAAGTATGGTCCAATAGGCAACAACACTTCTTTGTCATGCAATGTGAAAGGCTTAAATAACCAAAGATTCAAAACATTCACCAATGAGTAGATTTTTAATAAGGAGACAAATCTAAACAAAATGCATTCACACCAAGTTCAACCAAAACTACTCTCCACCTTTGACTTCAAAAGCTCAACCTGATGTTGATCATGCTTTTGCTTAACTTTGTTGATTCTGTGAGGATCACTGCAAATGTAATAGCACTCCTGATTGTATGTGTTTTCCAAATGCAACAATCTCTTGCATTTATATTGAGAATGAGCCAAGAAGAGACATGTCCCTTCATGGGACATGTCTATTCATTATTATGTAATTAATATAATGACAATTATGATTATATATATACATATACACACACACACACATATATATATAATATCTCAAGTATTATATTAATTTCTCTAATATTTACATAATAATAATATATATATATATATATATATTAGTATATATATACATCTTATATATACTAAATATATATATATATATATATATATATATATATATATATATATATATATATATATATATATATATATATATATATATATATATGCATAGCTTCACTAGTATTGACTCATAGTATTTATCCGACTGAAGCTACAAAACATCAACACTCCCTCTTAGCTAGGGAAGATTAAACACATGATTAGGATCAGAAGATATCATTTACCATGATATCAGAGATATGGTTTGACTAGGAATATCAAGTCACATGATATTCACCATAACTAATAGATTCATAAGAATATCATCTCATAATATTGAGAGTATTAACCACAGAATATCAAGTCGCATGATATTCACCAAGTACTCAAAAATTTATAAGATATCATCTCATGATATTAGGAGTAATGGCCACAGAATATCAAGTCACATGATATTCACCATGTACTCAGAATAATGTGAAAAGATACATTACCTTAATGTAATATTAGAGTTTATAGAGATATCATCTCATGATATTAGGAGTAATGGCCACAAAATATCAAGTCACATGATATTCACCATGTACTCAGAGTATTGGCCTACCAACATCAAGTCTCATAATGTCCACCAAGTACTCAACAAATATTTTAGATATCACCTCAATATGATATCAAAGATATGGTATGACCAAGAATATCAAGTCTCGTGATATTCACCATAACTCAAAAGATATTTTAGATATCACCTCAATATGATATCAGAGATATGGTCTAACCAAGAATATCAAGTCTTGTGATATTCACCATAACTCAAAAAATGTTTTAGATATCACCTCAATATGATATCAGAGATATGGTCTAACCAAGAATATGAAGTCTCATGATATTCACCATAACTCAAAAAATGTCCTATAGCTAATGTGCACATGTACCCTCAATAATACTTACCATAGGAACATTCCTATCATCTATCATGATCTGTTTCAACCATCATAGATGTCTATCGCAATAGAAGATCATGGCATGTTTAAGGAACTCAATCCACCATGCAAGATATCATCTATCATGATCTGTTTCATCCATCATAAGATGTCTATCATGATAGAAGATCAAGTTATTGTAAGATCGTCACCTTCCAATAACTTCAACAAATACAAGTGATAATCATTTGGAAGTCGTCACTTCCTCATGATTTACACAAGGCCTAAAAGGCATTCATCATTCCTGGTCCTCTAACTGTTACAGATTCTTGATCACTGGAGAATCCATCTCAGTATGGACTACTCCCTCTAAATCAATACGACCAAGATTATCAAAAGTTGATTTAACCATATCCCTTATCTTCTCCCTCTGAAGCTCAAGTTCTTGTATCAACCTCTTGTCTTCTTTTGAAATGTCAGACTCCCTCTGCATCTAGTCTCAATCATCAATTTGTTTGCAAGCATTAAGTTCTTTCTCCCTTGAATGCAATTTTCTTGTGCTTCCATCCTGAAGGTATGTCAAAGAGAGATTACAAATAGATCACTAAACTATCTCGACCGAAAATACCAATGATAGAAGCATACAAGATTTTACTAACCAATATTATATCATGAATTACAAACTTAAAATTATGTGCACTAATAAAACATGGAATACTTATCTTTTATAAATTTCAAGTATTTGATTCAGTAAGGTGAGCCCATATAGAAAATATCATGCAAATTCACATAATGATGTTGCCGTTCTCAAACATTACCAGAATTCTTCACATGACCTGTCTTGAATATCCAAAGGTTCTATACACTATGACAGCCTTCAATCTGATCGGATCTCCCTTCAAGCGGTTAGGCTTTTAAAGAAGGAACCTTGCTCTTTTACAGATTTCGCATAGACCTGTACACAATCGGTCATACCTTTTGAACCTGACACTTTCTCGCCAATCGCTCCGGTGAGATTCTTTTAAATTTGTTTATCACCAACATATCCAAAATTCAGCAAAATCCAATGCTGTATTTGTGAGATATGGTCCCCGTATTGAGACTGTATTTTCTGAGACAGTCACACATTCACCATCAACAAACTACTCTCTTACATTTGCAGCTTGGCTCTAATACCATGTTGATTTTGTGAGGATCACTGCAAATGAAATAGCACTCCTGATTGTATGTGTTTTCCAAATGCAACAATCTCTTGCATTTATATTGAGAATGAGCCAAGAAGAGACATATCCCTTCATTGGACATGTCTATTCATTATCATGTAATTAATATAATGACAATTATGATTATACACACACACACACATATATATATATATAATATCTCTTGAGTGTTATATTAATTTCTCTAATATTTATATATATATATATATTAGTGTGTATATACATCTCATATATACTAAATATATATATACATAGCTTCACTAATATTGACTCATAGTGTTTATCCGACTGAAGCTACCAAACATCAACATACTTGGCTTATGACTTAACATCTTGAAAAAAGAGATTGATTTGCCAAATATTGTCAATGATCTTCTCGACCTTGTGGTTCGCTAAATCCTAATTTAGCCTCTTTATGTGACTGCCCCAGAACAACAGCTAGGAGACTGGGTGATAGGCACCTGAAATATTGTAGGCACCTGAGGAATTCCTCGAGCTTGTGGATACTAGACATGCTAGCTAATTTATTTTGTTGGAGAGGACGATTGAGGTGCAAGAGCCACTACAATCAAATGCTGGTCAATTCAAATTGGGGTAGATGAGCTACAATCAATGGTGGTTAATTCAAATTGGGGCAGATGATCAGAGGCAAACACAGCTGAAGGAACCATTGTCAAACAAAAAATCCTCAATGATGATTAGTGGTCCACAATGAAGTAAGCTAATCAATGCTGATTTTTAGTATTAGTTTTCTGATTTTATTATTAACTCATAAATTGCTGATTTTAGTATTAAATTTCTGATTTTGTTTCTAAGTTTCTAACCTGTAAATTTACTAAATTATTTTCATTCTTTGCAGATATATCTGCTCCATTATCTCACTTGTCATGTGGGTCATAAGATATTTTGATACACTCTCCTAGCTTTGGGGAGATTTATGAAACATTCAATAGGACAAATGAGGCAAGCAATTCATAATAGGGGCCCTAATTTGGTATTTTATGAGGAGCACATTAGGCCCATTGTGACATGGAGGTGGGACACTATGAACACTCCACTTCAAATGACTGCCTACGCTCTAAATCCCAAATGGTATGTCGCTAGACCTGGGAGAGTGCCTCCAGCTCATGATGAAGAGGTGAAAGAAGGCTTGATGAGGGTCCTAGCAAAAATGTATATTGAGAAGGAGCCTACCAAACTTAGATCACAGTGGCCAAACTTTGTGAATCTTCGTGGCCCAACATTCAGTAGAGCGGAAACAAGGATGGATAGAGCTGCATTAGCTCAATCCAACCCAATTGGATGGTGGACATGGCATTGCAAGGATACACCAAAGTTAATGATGCATGCCACTCGTCTTCTTTCACAGGTTGCTAGTTCCTCTGTAGCAAAAAGGAATTGGTTTACATATAGCTCCATCCATTCGGTCAAGAGGAATAGGCTCACCTCTAGATGATTGGAGAAGGTAGTGGCTGTGCATATTGCCTTGTGGCTTCAAAATCGGCAAACCCCTGAGTATCGTCAAACTCCAGCCACACGTTGGGACGTTGATCCGGAAGATACTACACAGATTGATGAGGAGGACACATATGTGGATGCATTGCCTGGGGTTCCATCATGTGAAACAGCCTCTCATAGTACCAGGGATTCAAACTTGAATTTTGATGCAGTGTTAGGGGAGGCTGATTAGGAACAGCTGTATATTAATATTTCTACATATTTGTCATTTTGTAGTTGATACTTGAAATTACAGCCTTTGGGTATTTCAATGTAATTTTTATATTATATATTGTATTTAGACTTCAGTAGTTAACAATTTTGTCATTGTCACTTTTGTCAATTAGTGCAATGAAAATATCAATTGAACTCCAACTTAACGTTTTAAGGTTCTAGGATGCATATGATGATTGTCTTATGATTCTATCATATCAATATCAGAAATTTCTATATTTTAAAAATTTTCCCTATTTTTTAATAGCCGTCCCCTGCTGCCCCCCCAAAAATGGCTCCCTACTGCCCCCATCCCCAAAACACGGGGTAACATAGATATGAATTAGTATTGTGTACTTGAAATTCGTAATGTCTATGGTAGTTTTGTTTAGTGTATGCATGATATGTTGCATTCTGAACATAATGCCAGTTTTTATAATCGACCCTTTTGACTTTTCTCAAGAAGGCCTAATTGCTTCTGGCTCTGTCACAGTAAGTTATCCTCAGTGAGTATGTAAGCTTAAATTTTTGTGTTAACAGTGCTGTTTAGAGTTTATGTTGACATGACACAGATATGTCAATTTAGTGCAATTGAAATATTGCAAATGGCAGAGATAGGACGCCTCAGAACTAGCCTTCAGACATTGGTACAATACTAGAGTGTATGAGAGCGGCTCTCTTACAAGAATTTTCCAAACAAATTAACATGATAACATTAGACAATTTACCCCAAACAATAATAGAGTAACCAAAAAAAAGGAAAAAGAAATATCACATTTTAAGGTTCTAGGATGCATATGATGATTGTCTTATGATTCTGTCATACGAATATCAGAGATTTCTATATTTTTAAAATTTTCCCTATTTTTAATAGCCGTCCCCTGCTGCCCCCCAAAAAATGGCTCCCTACTGCCCCCGTCCCCAAAACACGGGGTAACATAGATATGAATTAGTATTGTGTACTTGAAATTTGTAATGTCTATCGTAGTTTTGTTTAGTGTATGCATGATATGTTGCATTCTGAACATAATGCCAGTTTTTATAATAGACCCTTTTGACTTTTCTCAAGAAGGCCTAATTGCTTCTGGCTCTGTCACAGTAAGTTATACTCAGTGAGTATGTAAGCTTAAATTTTTGTGTTAACAGTGCTGTTTAGAGTTTATGTTGACATGACACAGATATGTCAATTTAGTGCACTTGAAATATTGCAAATGGCAGAGATAGGATGCCTCAGAACTAGCCTTCAGACATTGGTACAATACTAGAGTGTATGAGGGCGGCTCTCTTACAAGAATTTTCCAAACAAATTAACATGATAACATTAGACAATTTACCCCAAACAATAATAGAGTAACCAAAAAAAAAGGAAAAAGAAATATCAGTGAGCATTTGCATATCTTAAAAGTGACGAAGAAAGCCCAAGTGAGTTGAGTGACTTCACAGATGATGCAGTGCCTCAGTGCCTCTCTCCTACTCTTCTTGCATCATATCACACACAGACAAATTCTACAGCTTTCTCATTACTTGTAACTATCAATCTACAACGTTGCAAGAAGTTTCCATTGACATGAAAAAACAAGCCCCTCAATAAAATAGATTCAAAGAAAACCAATTGAACATAAGATGCAATCAAATCATGAAAGCAATATCCAACAAATTGAAAAAAGAGCTGATAGGATATCGTTTAGAAGAACCTGCAGTATCATGACCAGCAGAATATATACAAATTAAAAAAATATGTGTTGATTTCTATTGTCGAGTATAAAAATACATTCTTCCCCAAAGGACTTAGTTCTTATTTTTGCCTTTCTCTCTGCCCAATCTTTCCCCCTAACTGTTCTCTGACATTAAATTCCAACCTTGGCATAACAACCTGCCATGAAAAACTTGCTGCAACAACTAACTACCCCAGGAAGATAATGATGATTGTAAGCATAAAAATCCAATCAATTGACTTACAATGACAAGTGAGGATTAACAAGAAGATTAAAAAATAATACAGCCCTTTGGCAGGTCACTCTGCTGAAATTCTGGGAACCACTTTGCTGGAAATGTATGCCACTTCACTTGCCAACATAGAAATTTTAGAGGGCAATTCGTTTTGTTTTGTTGAGGAAACTGGGGACATACTGATGTAGGAAGTCTGTGTGAAGAGCAATTGCTGCTCAGTGCAGCAATTAGTCGTATATTTTGATTCTTAAATGAAAAAATTATTCTTGTTTGGATCTTAATGCTTTATGCTATACGAAAATTTTCATTAATCTTCATGTGCATGCCCAATCTCATTCTTTCTTAATTTCAATCTCCGAATTCTGAAATCTATTGCTGCACTTTTGTGTATGTGTTTATGATCAAAGTTGCATGTATCTTGTCTATGATTGAGAGGATGAACTTATTAATAGGCGTTCTTGCAAGATTTAGCTTAACAATTTGATGCAGGCAAGGATCAGGAACCCGGTGAAGGGCAGATAATCGTACACCAACACATACACAATTAAGACACAAACGCATTATCCAAACAGTAACAGCTCTTAACTTGTTAATCATAATTCAGCTAAATCCTTGCCTCTTGGACACACAGTTCAGCAACAAGGACTTTACACCCTCACTATTAAGTATACACAAACACAACAGGCCTGTATGTTAGCCAACCAGGAAAACCCTCCTATGTCCTCCTTTTAAATGATATAACAGCATTCAGAAATATAATGCAGAAAGGATAGCTGATTACATTTTTTACCATCATTCAGAACATTCACTATTCACGGTTTAGGCAAACAACCCAGCCAAGTAGTGTTACAACTACTCGCAAGGGTAAGATTTAGTTCTCCCTATCTTCCACAGCCCCCTCATGAATTACTCTCTTCTTTTACCTCGGCCTGTCTCTCTTAAAGGGAAAAAATGAATAAAATACCAGGTGCCTAGGAAGTAGTGGCTGTCAATCAGCGACTGCCAGTCAGAACATGGGACTACATTGAATAACACCACAGCCAGAAATAGGAGAACTAACCAACAGTAGGAAACTATCAGCATCTAAGGGCTGTGATAATGATGTGCCTGAGGAAGCAGCCACCAAAAAGGATTGCCCATGCTAGAAAGATGGTAACTGACATCATTAAGATGAAGCCACTAAAATAGTGCCTAGCAGACATAGCTGCCAGCAAGAAGGACGGGGAAGTAAATACCAGCTGGAAGCCAGTGTGTAATTGCTGTGCCAGGCATGCAACTGCCAGAAGCCAGCTCTGATGTAGCTGCCACCAACCGCCCATACTAGGAATAGTTCCCAGAAATAGCAGGGAGTTCAAAACCCACACCCAGCAAGTATCTGTCTGCCAAAAGAATTGCTGCTCGATGACTTCTCCAGAATATAAGAACTTTTTACGCAGTGCAGGAGATATGTGTTGAATGCCAACACAACCAACTCAGCAAATTAAGATATACAATTCCTAAGTGAACTAAAACACACTGAGAAATCCATAGAGAAGTCCAGCTTGGCATAATATCATACAGAGTCCTGAAGTCATCAAGTCTCAAGAGATATGACTTGAGGCAGTAACTTGAAAACACACAAAATTCGAAGCGAGCAGGACCATGTGTGGACCCAGATGCTCTGCATCAGAATTTGAAGGCATGGTTATATCCCAAACTAATTGGCAGCTGGAATGGCATGTACTACATCGAAGTGGCATCCAAGGAAAAAAAATTCTGTTGTATTTGCAGTTAGCAGCAAGGTGATTGAAAAAATTCAAAAAAGAGTGAGGACATACCTTCAGGAAAAGAAAATTTCATCATGGGAGCTTCAGCAGATAACAAAAGAAGAAATAGAGATGGAAAAGAAAAAGAAAGAGAACAAAAAAGCAGAGGTGGTGGTATGTAAAGTCCTTTCTTGGATCACCTTGTACTTTGCCCTTAATTCACAGACCCAAACGAAATAAAAGAGCATAATAGAGCTAGAGATATAATCTTTAGTAGGAATAAGATGAGATAAGTCTGTTTAGGAACCCTGCAACCAAATTAGATAATAAAGTAGATATAATTCATGAGATACATCCATTTCTAGGGTTAAGAAATATATATATATATATATATATATATTTACATAACAAATCTAAATGATTATGTGGGAGTTCAACCATAACAAAGTTGTGATGGAAGAAATGATGAGGTGCCCCGAATATCCTCTACCCTAGGACCAGAGAAGGACCTTGTCCTCTTTGACCTCATGTGGTCCTTGACCATTCTTATGAGATGGTGTACCTAGTGAGGTCTATATGCCATTCTCCTCCATTATGTCAGCCTCTTTACCTCTTATTTGAGGATCCCCTCTAGTTCACTTCAACAATTGATCAATATGGTGTTGGTAGGGGAGGCAGCAATAGGGTGCCCTTAAAATGACCCTCAACCCTAGGCCCAAGAGCAGGACCTTGTCCTTTTTGGCCTCATGGTCCATAACCATCTTTATGAGGTGGTATACCTAGCGAGGGATCTTCTGCCATTTCCCCTCTTTGTAGTCCCTTCCTTCCCTCCACATGATTGATTATTGCAGAAAACCATATTGATAAATGCATAGATATTTAGATTCAAGCATTCTTTGATTGCATATAATCTAGCATATCTATGTATGTATGTATGTATGTATATACGTATGTATGTAAATTAAAAGATTATCACATAGATTGCTCTACTGTATATCTGATTGCTTCTGCTGTCCATTCGATGATCTCCTTGATTTTGATCTTTGAGACATATATACATCTTCCTTGAGAAGGAAGGGTCATTTCTCTTGCAATATCATATCCCTTCATCCACTTGATACATCCCTTCCTCTTGCCGATTCGCACCTCTTCCTAAACTGAACTCTTTGTTAGCTTTGATTAAGTCGCACTTTTTTTGGAGGATAATCACTAACACACAGTTTGCTTAATATATTATATTTTATTTCTGAATTGTGCCTTTTCTGGAAGACAATCTCTGTGTATTAGCCTATCGGACTTGCATATTACATTGATTTCTTTGACAATCTGCTCCTTCCTGTCATTGCAGCATAAAGGCTTATATCATTGCAGATTTATTGTCTTGACATAGTAATTTATGGATCAGGGATTGTTTCATAAAATCGTCATGTCTTATGGTTAAGATGATTTTCTGATATTTGTTTAGATATTTTATGTCAGAGACGTGACACGGTAATTGGTAACTTGAAAAACAATTTATTGACAGATCAATTTGCTCAAGATCTTAGAGAAGTGAAGGAAAGAAATATGATGGATGCATCACAACATTCACTATTCAACTAAAGAGAGAGAAGGTTACTAGATTCAAGAGGACCTTGGAAGATTGAAAATAATCTCCCATGGAAAGAGAGTATTCCAGCTTTAAGAGGCCAGAAAATGCTTTGGGAGGATTCATAATTTTAATGATCTTATTATAATAAGAGAATGAGTGGAAGAAAACCTTCCTGATAGTACAAGGCTGAAGAAATTGCAAACTTGGGGAATGGAGATGAGATGATTTTCGGATTGTTATATAAAAGGGCAACAGCATGGAGATAAGGAGGATCTTTTGAAAAAGAGAATCAGAACTTTACAAGAAAAGGTTCCTATTATTGAAAGAGAGATGGTTTGTGTAGAGAATTCTTTTCAATGCAATTATAGTAGAAATTGTGAAAGAAAATATAGAAGAAATTACTCAAGCAAGAGGGAATTTCATCAGGATATTTGGGGAAGCTGTTGTGAAAACCAGGGAAAGAAATCTGTATAACATAGAAGGTATTGGAGATCTTAATGCTAGAAATGGATAGAAAAGACTAAAAGATGTGCATAAGGGTATTTCACACAAATTTAGTAATGCTTGATGAGGTTGTAAACGCCACAGAGGCAGAAAAAATTCACAAACCAAAATAACATATCTGAAGAGAAAAGAATTGCATTTGGTGTAAATAAAAAAGAAGGAAGATTGTAATTGTAAACTTATTGAAGAATAAAAGATCATGTGTCAAATAACTTTCTAAGAGGGAGAAAAAGAGAAGATACTCATAAAAAAAAAAACAGTAAAAGGAAGTAGCTGGTTGGTGAGAACGAACAAAACTTCACTGAAGATGAAACCAAAGAGCAGAATTTCATGGAGGTGAACCAAAAGGAAAGAACAGAGGCCTTTGAGCCAGGAGGCTCAAATTTTCCCCTAAAACAGAGGGATAATGATGCATGCGCTGAAGCAAAAAATACTCAGCATGTCATTTAAAGTGATTGATAAAAATTAGCGAGTGGCAAGTCTGTTGAAAGTATGTAGAAATTAATAGTTGATTGAGAAACTTGGGGAACAGTTATTTTAAATATTCTAATACTTAATGATATCAAATTTCTACAATCCATAGTGAATAATGTAATGATTCGGGATTAGATTGAGTAGAGATTTTTTTCATCAACATTTCAGATTAGAGTGTGATCTGAAACATTGATGAAAAGAATCTCTACACAATCTAATCCAGAAACATTTGCATTATTCTAATGCTACCAATTGGATCTTGTTTTAAGAAGTCTTGCAAGCTGAAGGAGTACAAGCAGAAGACAGTTTTTCATTTTGGGGGTTTCCACCACAACTGGAAAACTAGAACGTATTTTTAATGGAAGAACTAGCATTCTTGAGGTGTTGTACAAAAATTGTCTTTAATATGTTGTTGAGTTTTCTTTATCCCCGTGTAGAATTGTTTAATTTTTGCAGGCCAGTTTTTGTGGCAAACCTTCTGTATTAGGATACATCGCAGCAGATCTGCAGGTTAGCTTTAAGGAGAATTAAAGGAGTTTTTGAGGCATGGGAGCAGCTCTGCATCAATGAACAACGGATTGCTGCTCCAAGGCACATTGCGCATCCAAAATCACTGCTCCAATCTACGACACAAATCATTAGAATGCCCATATTGATCAGATAAGTAGATACAACCTGTTCTTTCTAAAACATGAAAATGAACTACATGCTAAGAAACCACATTGAAGGTGTTTGACACCCCAAGGTGCACCTTCCAAATGCAGTCCAACATTGATTTTGAGTCCCATCTAATTTAAGTATATAATAACAAGTTAACATAACCACTTTTTGACCAGTCATACCATCCAGAGCCCGGACACCAGACCAAAGCTACTTAACTAGTTATTGATCCAAAATTCAAAGTAGATACTGAATATCCACTAATATATTCTCTAGGTAAATGGTTCCTCTCTACCAAGGCCACTCCTCTTACAAAACATATTTGTGCTTTGCAAATTTTATGATTACTGATTTCTCTTAACCTGATTGATTCATGTCTACGTGTTGATGTGAGTTTAGTGACCACTCCAACAAGCAGAATAAAATTCTAAGTATTCTATCCTGTCTTGAACAAGGAAACTCCAAATGCTAAACAATGTAACAAATGTGAGATCAAATGAAGCAACCCCAAGGTTTACAATGCGAACTAGCGACTTTGTGTTGGATATAACTCACTTTATATGATGTGATATTGCTGGTAATCACAAGGGGACTTGCATAAATGTTGCTGGACTTAATCAATTATCTTCCCTACAAAGCATGAATGATCTTGCACAAAGCAACTAGAACTTGAACTTCAAAGAAACATAAAAAAGGAGGGTTAGTGAAATCTAATTTAATCCTAAGGACAATGATCAATGGATGATGCTTAGATGAACAAATTCCCTAAATCAAGCTTTGCTTCACCATGCGGAAACAACTACACACAACTTGATGCAATCTCCAAAGGTAATGAAGGAATTTCATATTGCAAGCATTCATCTAAATACCAAATATTGGCGCAATCCAAATGAACATCTACAATCAAACTTGTGCTCAAGTGGACTCAAACTAACCATACACTGCACTTTGCAATCAACAAACTACAAATGGTATGAACCAAGGATTTCATCATACATCTTCGCATTTCTCCATTAAGGTCAATGAACTCTAATTAAAACTTGAGAAGTAGAAGCCATGCAAAATGTTGATACAGCACACACAAATCCACCATATCTTCAATGAAAATTGTATATTAACTTCAACATAATTTTAGCAACAAATTATGATCTCCTACTACTGTTGTTGCTACTCTACCATCTAATGGCTAATCTTCTTCTAATAATTTCCAAATGAGAAGACCAAGCCTTTTATAGACCTCTCAAATATAACGAAGGGCCCAAATTGATTTGAAATCAATGGCCAAGATAATTTAGGGAAACCCTAATTAGGGTTAGTAACAACACTACTTACAAACATTTAATGTTATCCAATGAGATAATTGCAAATCATTGAATACATATCCTTTCAAGGATGAACCAAGAAGAACATTCATTGTAGTAGTACATTAAATGCCTTCCACATGTCTACTTGTGAATGAGTCAAGTTGGACGAACTTGGACATGTCAACTTGGAGTAACTTGATTGGGTGGAGATGAATAGGCGCCACCTTAGCATGCATGGCTTGGAATCTCTATCATTTCATCACAAAGAAGAGATATCTCTTGATACTCAACATTTCTAGCTTTGTTTCACCCTTTTGAAACTTATCTTCTTCTTGTGAATGATAGTGATGGCTCATCTTCCTAAACTGCTTCATCTCCATGAATATTCTTCATTTTCATCCTTCACCGTTTATGGAATACTCCTTGGAGGTTATCTTGCCTTGATCTCCTTGTAATAGTTGAGTCCTTTTTGTTGATCTTGGAAATCCAAGGTCGATGTAGCTTCCTTCAATTGTAGAGCAATCCCTTGATGCCTTAATGAATGTGTTGATCTCTCCCCTCGCATTACGAAGTCCTCCCTTGTTATCTTTCGAATGTCAAGACTTTCATTGTAGAGTAACTCTACATGTTGTGATTGCATCGTTAACATTGTGAAGTCCCTCTTCTTGAATCACCATTCAACTCCCCTCAAGTGCGTTGATATCCTCCTTTGCATTGTTGAGTCTTTCTCTATCATTACCTTGCACATATGAACCTTGTCCTTTTTCACATTATTGAATCTTCTCCATCGGCCCCTTTACATGACTTGATCTCCTCATCCTTGGAATGCCATCATCCACTTCCTTGCATCACACAAAAGAGAACATTTTGAATCGTAATTGCAAATAAAAATGGGATGCAAATAGCTGCGATAAGGAAAATGTTAATTCAGCATTATGCACTTGAAACTTATCAACGGTTATGTCAATCATAACACTAATCCTCAAAATAATGTTTAACAATTCTTTTGAAATCTGATTTTATTTCTTATGCTGGAAATTGCTTCTTTTATTTGAAATTTGCCCTTTTGATGTGAAAATTCGCTTTGATCCTGACCTAACTCGCCTTCAATCTGATTGTCTTCCCTTTGCATCTGACTTCAAATTTGAATTGCATTTGAGGAAATTGCTTCTGATATGCTCGAGCTCCGCTTTAGGTTTGGAAATCTGCCTTGAGTTGCATTGAATGATGATATTTTTGGTCCTTTATATGAGTGCTCATGTTGAATTTGTAATTTTCTTTGATGCCAGCTGACTTAGACATTATGTTTGCATTTTGAATCACCTTTTCTTCCTAGGGCAGAATTTTGAGTTTTAGCTGGAAATGGATTCCTCTTAGGTCAGAAATTCACATTCAAGCTGGAAACGAGACGTCGGAAATTTCAAGTTTAGGTGGAAATATAAGGTCGGAAATGTCAAGTTTAGGTGGAAATGTAAGGTCAGAAATTTCAAGTTTAGGTGGAAATGTAAGGTCGGAAATTTCAAGTTTAGGTGGAAGCGAAAAATGCTTGGGGCAGACTTCCACATTTTAACAGGAAATACTCTTTCTAGGGTGGATTTTAGAAGTTAAGGTGGAAATTGACCTTGTTACTTCTAAATGTTCATCTTGTCCTTCAAAATTTTGCATTTTCCTTTCTCATATTTGGATTTTCATTCACCTTTCATCATTTAGAATTTCAAACCTCGTTTTCTTTCTTTACCTTTGCATGTTTTTGACCTTGAATTCCATCCTTTTTCTAGGGCACAAATTCCACTTGTAGGTGGAAATGAGCATCAAGGGTGAGGGTAAGTTTGGATTTTAGGTGGAAATGTTCAAGTTTGTTGAGCTCAAATTCTGATTTTATGTGGAAATCCACAAAAGAGGTGGGCGCACTTGCAAGTTTTAGGTGGAAATGTCCGTGACACTTAAAAAAAAATCGTTTTGGAATCAGGATTTTTTCATTTTCCACCCCTTGGAATCTATGCTGCAACAAGGAATCTCATTGCCCTTCATCATTTTCTCAAAACTCCTTTTGTCATCCCCCATTTAAAGACTTGATTTTCTCTAAGCTTCAACTCCATTCTTTGTTGAACCTTTCTTCTTTTGAATTGCACCACTAGGGCAGGATTTCTGGCTTTAGGTGGAAATGAAGCAAGGAGTAGAGCGGAAACTAGAGTTTTAGGTGGAAATAAGCAAATGCAAAGAAGACAGAAATTCACCTTTTAGTTGGAAATGAAATGCCTTGGGCAGATTTGAGAGTTTTAGCTGGAAATGGGGAAGGAAAATCAAGTTTTAGGTGGAAGTGGAAGAGGAAAATTGACTTTCAGGTGGAAATGGCAAAGGAAAATCAAGTTTTAGGTGGAAACGGAAGTGGAAACTTGACTTTTAGGTGGAAATGGTGAAGGAAAATCAAGTTTTAGGTGGAAATGGAAGTGGAAACTTGACTTGTAGGTTGAAATGATGGAGAAAAACTTGATTTTAAGGTAGAATTCTAAGGATTTTTCATTATTTTTTGGGGATTCTTCTTGTTTCCCTTTCATAATTGGAATACCATTTCTCCTTAGCAAAATTTGAATTTCATCTCTGCTCAACATTTCCATTTAGCATTTTACAAATTTCACTCTTGAAACCTTGATTCTCAATCTTTGACAGCATTTTGACATCACCTATCATTTTGGCAACCTTTTATACTTAGTGAAATTTTCACATTATCACCCTCAATTTCCAACTCTAGAAATCACATCATTTCATATTTCATACTTCTCACACAAATTGATCAAAATTTCACCCGGACTTGACAAGATACCACAAGCCTTCCCAACTACAAGGAGACTTAGAGACCAAAATTACTGACAAGCTAAGCCAAAACTAACAAACACCTATGACAAACTAAGCTAAACACTAAGCCGCTAAGCGAAAAAAAGAGGGGAACCCCATTTGCAATGGGATGTGCGTGTTTACAAAATTACAACACAACACTACCCTCTCTCATTCGGTTCCACTGCTTTCATACTATTTTTTAGTAGATGGAAATGTAATGATGTTTCTATGTGTTGGAACTTGGAAGTGATAATCAAACAACAGTAACCAAGTGCAAAATAACAACAGCAAGACACGTCGAAAATGATAGATGACACCTGAAATGGCAATATTTTGAAACAAAAATGTTAATGATTCCAAATTTTTAGGCGTGCCACATGATTAGGTAGAGAAACTCATGTGATGCTACTTACAGCAACAAACAAGAAAGACCACTTATGCATTATGTGTGCTGCATTATGCAATCACGTATAGTGGTATTCATATGAAGAGAGCATTATATTCGTGAACATTATTACAATTTCTGTCATTCTTTATTAATAATAAATAGGGCACATGTATCTTACAGTCTAAAATATTAAATCCTGCTAACTGTTCCAAAATTGTCATTGAAAACCAAAAACATTACTAGGGCTTTTTCAGGAATGGACATATCCGACACATTATTTGGGTTGTGGGTCATGCAATAGGCAATCACATTACTGCAATAAGACCAATCATGGATCGCTAAACCCATAACCAGTATCATCAACGATGAAGAAACGGGCAAGCTCGAGAACAAACAGCTAATATTCACTTATGCATTTTTGAAGTTGAATAAACAATGCTAACAGAAAAAAAATGTCTCTGATATGTGGCCAAACTGTTTGACGGCAGTACCTGGTTAGCAAGTCAGTCAATAGATAGAAACAATGAATTGTATTGAAAGAGAAATGTGTAGATTCTAAGGAATTTATTATATCAGTCAGATGATCTAAAACCAATGCCCAATTGAGAAAATTATATAAATCTGTAGAAGACGGTGATGGAATATACCTGTGATACACAGAAATATTTACACTCACACCCTGCAACCCGATCTTGTGTCTTCTTTTACCCCAAGATTTGCAGCCAAGGTTCGGTTTTCTTTGGTTTCCACTGTCAATTCTAAATATGAAGAGACTGGATTTCATATTCCAAGTTCAAAATTTGCGCTCCTCCATCCTCCCGACAAGAACCATGCACTTTTTTGAAAAAAAATAGAGAAGAGTGCGTGCTCTCTTTAGCCTTCGCTTTAATGACTAGTATCGCGATTAACAAGTCATTTACCATATAAACTGTCAATAATCATACAATCCATTTTACATTTAGATTTTATTGGATCTCGGACATTTGATTGTTTTGGACGTGTCTGCACCAGTAGCATTTACAGGAGATTATCGCATGCAGTTCTACAGTAGTTTAAATAAAAACACTAATTAGTTTTGTTACCTCTTTTTTTTGAATGAGTAATGAAACTCTAGAGTGGGGAAGGGGAGCCAATACGTGTGGGGTTCTTAAGGTGATATGTTAGTGGAGATGTTGGTGCCCTGCACCTATGCATCTGATTGTCAATACATGTCAAGTAAAAAGTCAAAAAGTATAAAATGAAATTCATATAAGTAATAGCCTAGAAAATGTACTAATGGCAGTGAATATATGTTTTATATATATGTCTCAAAATAAACAAAATGATCCTTGTCTTGTCGAAAAAATTGTGTAAGGCCACCAATTCACATTCAAAGGTCATCAAGTCTGAGATTAAAGCAGCACTTGTATGATTTCTTGCAACTGAAGATGAGAATTCAAAATTCAAATTTAAAATAGTACAAAAATTGAATACATCACACCAACATAGCAAACTTGTTACATACAAGTATACTTGAAACAAGCTCATTCTTCCCATTCACGTTATTCAACGTCCATCGAAAAGCATGAAGAAAACAAAAGACACAAAGCAGAAAGAATTGAACTTTATTTTCAAGGTATGTTTACAAACTTACATACTTCACGTACTATTTTTTGTATTGTTTATGTCATGTTCATTTCATTTTCAGTTTTCTATACCCTTAGTGTATGTTTCACATTCTCGTGGTTTGTTTTGATTCCTCAACATTCCATCCACTTTCTATTTTCTATGGTAAAAATATTCCTTCACATTCAATTCACTTTATGTTTTCTATGGTAATAATATTATCGTTGTTGTTAAATTCATTTTCAAGTATCTATCCTTTGTATTGTTTTCGTTATCATTCATTTCAGTTTCACGCCCTTACATATTGACAAACTTCACCTAGTATTTATTGTATTCTTTCCATCTTCATTTCATTTTCAATTTTCTATACTCTTACTCGTTGTTACACATCCTCATAGTTTGTTTGCATTCACTTTCACTTTTCTATAATTTTTTTATTATCTAGGTTGTTCAATTCATTTTCATGCTATTGTTTCCTTCTTGTTCATTTCTATTTCACATCCTTACATCTTTACAAACTTAACCTGTTATTCTTTGTATTGTTTCCTCCATGTTCATTTCATTCTCAGTTTTCTATAACCGTACTGGTTGTTTGACACTCTCATGGTTTGTTTGGATTCTTTTACATTAATTCACTTTCATTTTTCTATTTTGTCTATACTATGATTGTTGTTCAATTCATTTCCACATATCTATGGACGTTGTCGTTTTGTTTATTTCTATTTCACATCCTTGCATATTTACAAACTTAATCTAATGTTTTTTGTATTATTTCCTTCATTGTTCATTTCATTTTTGTATTTTATATAATCTTATTGGTTGTTTGACATCCTCATAATTTGTTTGGATTCCTTGACATTCAATTCAATTTCACTTTTCTATTCTTTCTATACTACCATTGTTGTTCAATTCATTTCCAGGTATCTATCATTTCTACTATTGTTATCTTGTTTATTTTTATTTCACATCCTTACATCTTTACAAACTTAACCAACTATTTTTTTTATTGTTTGGACCTCATGTTCATTTCATTTTCAATTTTGTTTACTTGTACTAGTTGTTTGACATCCTCACCGTTTGTTTGGATTACTTGACAATTAATGAACTCACTTTTCTATTCTTTCTACATTATCCTTCTTGTTCAATTCATTTTCAAGTATCTATCCTTTCTATTGTTTCCCTCTTGTTAATGTGAAGCATTATGTAGATGATTGTGGATAAGTTACCATGATCTAGTCCAAACAATGAGCATGGACACAACTCAGTTTTGACATTAGTAATCTAGATCAATGCTACCATATTGTCAACAATTATGAATACAATAGGGATAACTATTACAAGGGTTATCACAAACTGAATCCTATAGGTCTTCTTTTTGTAACCTACTATACAATTGATGCAGATGAAGATATCATATCATATATTCGTCAATCTTCCACTGCACCCCACAAACAGATTCCCTGCAGACAGTGGCTAGTGGAGATCTCATATCCACATATTCGAACACAACAAGAATGGCTTGTGAGCCATTCTCATCTTGTTTACCATTTCTTTGTCACTCCATATCCCTGTGATGATATTATTTTTCCCACCACATATTGTTTCTATTCTAAATTATTCAAGGTCATTCTTGAATCATGGCAGACCAATTATCTAAATAAAAATTTCTTAGAAAACTATGGTCCATAACTCAAAAAATGCTCAAGAACTCTTTCATGGCAATAGACCCTTTGAAGAGTGGTCACAAACGATATCCCATCTTGGGTTTTTACCAAGGTATGTATTAAAACTCAAACTGCTTTCTTTCCTACTATGTATTGTCATGTCTACACTCAAAAAAATATGTGGAAATAACCCAAACCAGCTACACCACCTCATCTAGCTGACCCTGAAGGTTTTGACCATGACTCACTACAAGTGTAATTGTTAGGTTTGTACATCTCTTACTATTTCTCCTCCCTATTATCATATCTACACCATATATTGTTTCTCACATGTAATGCATAACTATCAACAAAAGTAAACAAACAACATGTCCATGCATCTATCAAACAATAATGCATTCAAAAAAGGGAATAGTACTTCCTATGTTCAAGCATCACAATCACATTACACTAGATTGTAACTCAATTTGAAAATGCATCACAAAGTCTCTCATACAAGCATCACTGTTCATATTATTTGACAAGCATTACTCTACAAAATGTCATGGTTAGTTAGTTCCATTTCATAGCTACACATTTTAGTCTATACTGCAATTTTAGTATCACATTGCAAATTAATAATCTTCATCAACATTGTCTTAATAATTTTTCTACAAATTAGGAATGGTTTTGTTTGTAAAACATATATTGTTGTTATTGAATGCGGATGAGGAAGACAGATCATTTGAAGGAGAAGGAGACTGCTCCAAAGAAAAGAGTAATAAGAAGGCTGCATGCCCATAAAATATGTGTCAACTTCCCTCTAGACCCTGAAATCCCACCTCCCGTTTTGGTTAATCCACAACTCCTTCAAATAAATTCAAAGCCTATTACACCAATAGAGGAGGATATTGTAGCAATTCCAACACCTAAAGTCACGACTCAATAGAATTTGTGGTCTACAACCGATATGGAAGGGGCACTTAGAGATATTGAGGACAACGACACGTTGATAAGGGAAACATTAATGAAATGGGGTGTTCCAAAAACCATGTTCTCTAAATGGTTGGGTGGTCTCACAACCACCTCCAAGAAAGGTCCCCCAACTATCCTCACCCCTAAAGAAGAAGAGCAGACTGTCTAATAATGCCAAGAGATGGTTGCAATGGGTCATGGGATAGAGATTTTGAACTTGAGGGAAGATATGGCTCAAATATGTGAGAGAAGACCCACCCCTTTCAAGGATTGAATGTATGGTAAGTCATGGTGGTTGGGGTTTATGACCCGCCATCTAGAATTAACACTATGAAAAGTGGAAGGCCTTGACAAATACAAAGTAGTGAATCTAAGACTAGTTGTTGTTTGTGCTTTCTACGAGACTTTGTCAAACACATATGCTACAAATCTGTATAGATCTACTCGCATAAGGAATTGCGATGAAACTAGCGTGCAAGTGGGTAGAAATGGGATTATGAGGGTACTTGCTAGAAGATAAATTTGTAACATCTCCTACATAATTCCCAAGATTTGTGAATGGATTAACATTCTTTGTTGTGTGAATGCTTCCAAGAAAACCATTCCACGTTTCTACTCGTTCAAAGGCAAGAAGAAGTTGCAAAAATAATTTTCAAAATATGAACTAGGTGCTTGCATGGTAGCCCAAAAATATGCATGGATGACCAAGGAACTCTTCCTTAATTGGTTGCACTATGAAGAGCCTGACTAGCTCCTTCTGAATTTATTTATTTTTATTTGAAATATTTACAAACTCGTGTTCAAAAAAGCTTTTAATTGCAAATTTAAATTAAACTTCCAACAAATTCAAATATCAAAATTTGAACAATTTAATATCTCTAAAAGATCTTTGATATATTTTTATCCCAAACTACATATCATATTCAAAAAAAATAGTTTACTCCTCAAAAAATAAGCACCTGGCAATTCACATGGTTTGCACCTTGTAGTAATTCCCTCATTAAATTCACAGAGCCCAAAATTAGAGTCTGTCACCACCTGGAAGTACACGCAGCAACCTTAGTTAATCACGTGCTAGGCAGGATGTTGACGCAGTATTGTTTTGGATTTAAAGTGGCTCTTTATTAAAGTCATGTGAGCTATAGATGGAGAGCCCAAATTGCCCAAGCCTCACGCCAACCTTCAAGGACACCAAATGATACTTATTGGATGAATGTAGATGCCTTGCATTAATCCGCAATGCCTTCCCAATTAAAAAATGCAGCCAAGAGATCAAAATTGATTCTTTGATTTTTATAAATGCAGTCACCAACATTAGCAATTGAAATGCCAGCAAGATTGCCACATCAACTTTCTCAAACAAATTCCAAACCTCAGCAAGAAGACAATTCAAAATCTTTGAGAGAAAATTTATTTGCCTGTAGATTAAAACTTCACACGAATCTAGTATACTTCAGCACTGGACTATGATCTCATAAACATAATTATTTGCTTACAGATTAATAGCTGCAAAATTCACCATTAACTTGTAATGGCTCAAATCACAAGAAGAGGAATCAGTCCTCAAACCCCTAGCCAAGTTGTCTCTCTCACAAACTTCAATAAACTAATGATTCAATAATGGATGAGTAAAGTACTTTTTCGAGTAGAATATATAGACTTTTTTTGAAAAAGCACTTTACTTATTTTTTCACTTGAATGGCTTTTTAATACAACCCCACTTTATAACATAAAGTTATAAAGTCATAAGTTATTAAATTAAATTAAAATAATTTAATTTAATAACAATAATTAAAATATAAAGCCACTGAACTATTTGACTGAGATCAACAAACTTCTGGCAAAGCCTAGGTTCAACTGCCCAACCAGGAATAGCCACTGCCCTGCCAAAAATAGCCACTGCTAAAAATAGACTTACTAAAAATAGTAAATTTGTCTCAGAGACCCTCAAAACCCACTGTCAGCTCACGAGGGTCACATTGATGAACTGACTATGCTCAGCTACAAAAACCTGCTAAAATGGGGACATTACAGTCCTCCCTCACCAAGATTGTTTGTCCCCAAGCAATTGCAATTCGGGGTGCTGCAGAATATCCTCAAACTCCCAAGTGGCATCCTCATCAGGAAGTCCATGCCACTTCACTAGAAACTCTCTAACAACTTGATGTCGTAGATGCCTCTCCCTAGTCTCCAAAATAGCCTCAGGGACCAACTCCAATCTGCCCTCATCATTCAAAGGAGGTAATGTAGAAGATGGTACAACATGCTGACCCAATACCTTCTTGAGGTGCAAAACGTGGAAGACATTATGAACCCTGCTATCTTGGGGTAAATCCAGCTCATGCACATCCTCCCCCACACGATGAACTACATGGAAGGGTCCATAATAATGGGGCTTGAGCTTCTCATCTCCACTCTTCTTGATAGAAGACTGTCTGTAGGGTTGTAACATCAGATAAACCATATCACCCACCTGAAAAGAATGAGCAATCCTCCTCTAATCAGCATACTACTTCTGCTAATTCTGAGCCCTCTGAATATTATCTTTTAATGTCTGCATGATATCCTGACCATCCTGCAAAACATCCCCAACACTTGGTACTCGATTGTCACCACATAATAAATCCATAAAACTAGGATCATACCCATACAAAGCCCGAAACGGTGACATCTGAATAGTCATATAGTGAGTGGAGTTATAAAAAAACTCACATAAATGTATCCACTTCACCCAAGCCCGTTGCTGAGAGGAAACATAATTTCACAGACAGCCTTCCACCCATTTATTTACTATCTTAGTTTGACCATTATCCTAAGGGTGGTAACTAGTGCTGGGAGTCAATTCCATCCCACATAATCGAAAAAGCTCCTACCAAAACTGACTCATAAAATGGCTATCACGATCGCTCACAATAGTCCAGGGAAAACCATGTAATCTAAACACCTCTCGAAAAAATAGCTCAACTAACTAAACAGTTGAAAAAGTGGTGGTAATCAGAAAGAAATGAGCATACTTAGTAAGACAATCCACCACCACAAAAATACAATCTCTACCTTAAGCTTTCGGCAAGCCCACAATAAAATCCATAGATAAACATGCCCACTTTCATTCAGGAATGGGAAGCGGCTGTAACAATCTGGCTGGATAGGTATGCTCCTCTTTATTGTCCTAACAAATAGAGCACTCCCAAACATACTGTTGAACATCAGTCTTCAGACCCTTCCAAGTGAACCTCTCACGAATCTACCTATAAGTCTTAAAGAACCCAAGATGTCCAGCCAATGGGGAATCATGAAAAGCCCAAAAAATAATCTGTCTGACACCTGACCCAGGGACTAAAAATATCCTTCCCTTGTAAATGATCAACTCATTCACAAGCGTATAACTGATGTCTTGTATACTGCCATCAACAATACTAGAGGCCCACTGATCACGCACATACTCTGCAATAATCAGGTGTCTCCAATCCTCTACTATTTCTATCATCACACACAAGTGGGGTCTCCGAGAAAGGGCATCAACCACCACATTCTGAGTAACTTTGATATAGGAAATATCAAAGTCATAAGACTGCAACTTACTAACCCACTTTTGTTGCCTCTCATTGAGATCTCGTTGTCCAAGGAAATGCTTTAGGATGTTATGATCAGTTTTAATACAAAATTTACTATCCACCAGGTACTGCCTAAATTTGGGCAAGGCATGCATAATGGCCAACATTTCCTTGTCATAGATGCTAAACAATCTCTTAGGACCCCTAAGTTTCCGACTCTCAAAAATAATAGGATGGAGATCCTGAGAAAGCACCTCTCCAATACCTTCCCCTGAGGCATCACAATGCAACTCGAAGGGCCTCATGAAATCTGGCAATGCCAAAACTGGGCATGAAGTCATGATCACCTTGAACTTCTCAAAACACTCTTGAGCCTGAGTCGTCCATACAAAAGCACCCTTATGGGTCAAATCAGTAAGCAGAGATGCATGTCTAGAAAACCCTGACACAAATCTATGGTAGAAAGCACATAATCCAATGAATCCCCTCAGTTGTGTCAAGTTCCCTAGTGTAGGCCAATCCAGAATAGCGTGAACCTTATCGGGGTCCATGCAAACACCCTCTGCACTGATGATGTGTCCCAAAAATAATAACTCTATCATGCCTAAATCACACTTGGACTCCTTGGCATACAAAGAAGCCTCATCAAGAATGCCCAATACTATATCCAGATGTGCTACATGCTCATCCCATGTCTTACTATAAACCAATATGTCATCAAAGAACACAAGAACAAATCTTCGCAACTGGCCATGGAAGACTCTATTCATAGTAGACTGAAATGTAGTGGGGGCATTGGTCAAACCAAAGGGCATGACTAGAAACTCAAAATGGCCATAGTGACACCCGAATGTTGTCTTCTCCACATCCTGCTCTCTAACCCTGATATGATGGTATCCAGACCTCAAATCAATCTTGGAGAAGTATTTGGCCCCATGTAACTCATCAAAAATCTCATCAATATGAGGAATCAGATACCGGTTTTTTATAGTCTTTTTGTTCAGCATCTGGTAATCTATACACATTCTGAGTGTCCCATCCATCTTCTTCACCAAAACAATAGATGAAGCAAAAGGAGACTTACTCGGCCTAATATGTCCCATGGCAAGAAACTCCTGAATGGTCTTCTCGATCTCATCTTTCAGTCACTTAGGGTGCCAGTAAGGAGTAATCATGATGGGCTTGGTGCCCTCCTCTAACTCAATAATTTGTTCAATTCCTCTGTCTAGTGGCTTGCCATAAGGTAAATCGTTAAACACCTTAGAGTGTTTAATTATGAGCTGTTGATATCAGGATGATAAGCTGGCCCATCTGTGTTATCCAATGTAGACAACATCCTACACTCTGCTACCCAATCTATAACATCATCATGTTGTACCAAACACTGCATGTGGTTGAAGGAAATTGTCTTCAAATCACCACTCTAGATAGCCTTAAGAATGCGAGTCTTACCATCCTTGATAAACCTCAACTCCATCATTTTTGTGTTCATGTAGATATCTTTAAGTGAACGCAACCAGCTCATGCCAATAACTATATCAGTGTTGCCCATGTCAACCACATAAAAATCTACCTTGAAGGAATAATTAATCAGTTTTACAAGAAGCTCAAGAATCTTTTTATCACACTTGAGAGAGTAACCATCAGCTACATATACTCTAAGTCCTTCAAAATCTTCAGTTTCAAACCCTCTCTTGGCCACCAAATGAGAGTCAATAAAATTATGAGTAGCTCCTATGTCAAAGAGAGCAATGACTCTCTACCCTGCCAAGAGACCATGCATTCTAAAGGAATATTCCTTTCTCATGCTAGTAAGGTAAACAACCTTAAAATCAGAATTAACCACCTGTTCATCATCATTACCTAGAACCTTGTGTGAATCATGCTCATAATTAGCTCGCTATCCCAAAAAATAAGAATCCTCTTCATCATCATAAAACCACTCCATCATCTTGTTCTTCCACTTTGGTTTCAAGGGACAATCATGATTCAAATCATAGGGTCCTCTACAATGAAAACATAATTTCCTTCTCCTTAGATCATTTAAAGTTTCTTGATCCAAAGGACCTGTTGTAGGACGACTGGAATCAACTCTATCATCCCTTTTTGGTGTTTTCCTATCATAAGATGTATTAGGAGGTCTCACAACAAATTTATTTTATGGCGTAGATGCTTCCAAATTCCTTTCTTTTTTCATAGCTTCTTGCAAGGTAGGTGGGTCCAAGGACTTAACCCATCCTCTAGTTGGCTCAACCAGCCCTTCCATGAAGAGCATGAATCTCCTTCTCTCTGATATATCATAAACCATAACAGACAACCGCTGCAACTCACTGATAAATGTCTCCAGGCCACCTGTTTGTCGCAATTGAGCCAACTCTCTAAAGTAGGTTTCAGGGTCCTTTCTATCAAACCTCTCTATTAGTCTATCCACGAACTCCTGATAATAAATAATCTGATCGTGTCAAAGTGACACCAATCCATGGTACCACCAATCATGAGCTATACCATCCAGATGCATAACAACAAAATGAATGGTGTCCTCCTCAGACATAGGATGCAAAGATAAATAAGTGTCAAGCTTGTGAACCCAATCTCGTGCTAAAACCTTGCCACTGCCATCATAATGATCCAAAATCATCTTGTTGGTCACCTGACGCAAATCTGTATCCCTAGGTCTCTATCTGTCAAGAATAGGCCTGCCCCTAGAATGCTCACGATTCTGTGAAAGAAATCTATCAAAATTCAAATTTTGCTTTATTGCATGTGGAAGAGCGTCCCACTCAGCATAGTGAGCAACAATGTCATCTGCAAATGGAGCGGCCCTAGACTCAATTCTAACCACATCCACCTCAGGTCTCAAAAATACAAGATGCTATGGCCTATCATAAATACCAGTATACCCCACTCTATCATGTATGTCCTCCTATCTAGTATGGTCCTCAATTCTCATCTTGTCACCCATATGTGATCTGTCATCTGCTCTAGATCTATGTGAACTGGCTGACACACTTCGAGCACCTTTGTCTCTACCATGATCACCAAGTATTGTCATACGTTGTAATATATCAGATAACTAGTGTAATATAGTAGCAACATGATGTTGGCCATCTGCAATATTTTGGAATGCATCCCGGGCTTCTTTGTCAATTTTCAAAGCAGTACCACCATCCCTATATTCTATACCATCTGCATTACCTGAACCACCTGCACCCCCGTTACCCATACTGCCAAACTGAATCTCATTTTCTACCTCACCAGGTGGAGAATTCGGACCTCTATGAGAGTAGTACATGCTAGGTCTAAATCTTTGTGCCATGCTGAACCCAAATTACCCTGCAAGCTGGAAAGAAAATTGTTATGATACCACTGTGAAGAGCCTGATTGGGTCCTTCTGAATTTATTTATTTTTATTTGAAATATTTGCAAACTCATGTTTAAAAAATCTTTTAATTGTAAATTTAAATTAAACTTCCACCAAATTCAAATATCAAAATTTGAACAATTTAATATCTTTGATATATTTTTATTCCAAACTATATATCATATTCAAAAAAAATAGTTTACTCCTCAAACAATAAGCACCTAGAAATTCACGTGGTTTGCAGCTTGTAGTAATTCCCTCATAAAATTTAAACAACCCAAAATTAGAGTTTGTCACCACCTGGAAGTACACGCAACAACCTTAGTTAATCACGTGCCAGGCAGGATGTTGACGCAGGACTATTCTGGATTGAAAGCGGCTCTTTATTAAAGTCACATGAGTTGTAGATGGAGAGTCGAAACTGCCCAAGCCTCATGCCAACCTTCAAGGACACCAAATGAAACTTATTGGATGAATGCAGATGCCTTGCATCAATCAGCAAAGCCTTCCCAATTAAAAAAATGCAGCCAAGAGATCAAAATTGATTCTTTGAATTTCGTAAATGCAGTCACCAACATTAGCAATTGAAATGCCAGTAAGATTGCCACAACAACTTTCTCAAACAAATTCCAAACCTCAGCAAGAAGAAAATTTGAAATCTTTGAGAGCAAATTGATTTGCTTGTAGATTAAAACTTCACACAAATCTAGTATACTTCAGCACTAGACTATGATCTTAGAAACATAATTATTTCCTTACAGATTAACAGCTGTAAAATTCACCATTAACTTGTAATGGCTCAAATCACAAGAAGAGGAATCAATCCTCAAAACCCTAGCCAGGTTGTCTCTCTCACAAACTTCAATAAAATAATGATTCAATAATGGATGAGTAAAGTGCTTTTTCGAGTAGAAAATATAGGCTTTTTTTGAAAAAGCACTTTACTTATTTTTTCACTTAAATGGATTTTTAATACAATCCCACTTTATAACATAAAGTTATAAAATCATAAGTTATTAAATTAAATTAAAATAATTTAATTTAATAACAACAATTAAAATATAAAGCCACTAAACTATCTGACTGAGATCAACGAACTTCTGACAAAGCCTAGGTTCAACTGCCCAACTAGGAATAGCCACTGCCCTACCAGAAATAGCCACTGCTAAAAATAGACTTACTAAAAATAGTAAATCCATCCTAGAGACCCTCAAAACCCACTGTCAGCTCATGAGGGTCACATTGATGAACTGACTATGCTCAGCTACAAAAACCTGCTAAAATGGGGACATTACATGCAGCACTTTGCGAACTTTATTCGAGGGGGCATTTCACCCACCAATAGGCACTTGATCATATTTGATGGCCATGACAACCCTATTGTAGTCACAACCATACAAGAGGCACAGATGTTAGGCATTGACCTGCTTACATTGTCGGCTCACACCTCTCACAAACTACAACCCCTGGATGTGAGTTTCTTTTCTCCATTCAAATCATACTTCAAATAAAAATGAGCATTGTGGTTGGCAAGGTTCCCGAATGTTTAAATCAGGATGGCAAAACTAGAAGAAATTGGTAGTAAATCTTTGACAATGGCATTGATTGTATCTAACATTGTAGTAGGATTCAAAAGGATCAAGATATGGCCCCTCAATCCTAATGTGCTTGTGGAGGACATGCGGCCTAGCAACACATATAAAATTAATGGTGGCAAAGATGCTTGTGCAATGTAGAACATGCTAAGCCTCTCTAGAGTTGATGTGTCAACTAAAAATGTAGCAGTAAATATAGCTCAAATTTGTCATTGTGATTCCAATTCACAAGTGGAGTGTGATCAATAAAAAAAAAATGATTTAAAAAGCCTTGGCATACCATCAATGTGAATACCACCCTTATAGTTGGAAAAAGGGGATATGAATCTAGGTGTGGACTTGCAAGGGAAATAAGAAGATGGGTCTTTCAATTTCCCTTCACCACCCACTGCTACTGCATTACTATGATGAATATGGGATATCAAATAGTGGTATAGATGCAAATTTGACATAAGAAAGATGTGAATGTGGGAATGAGGAAGATGAAAGCCTATTGTCACAAGTAAGCAAGACACCAAGTTCTCAACAAGAAACATTGTTGACAAAATTCTTAAAGCTTCCCATTCACATTGTCAACCAAAAACATGGTAGGGGGTTGATAATGGGATCCACTTGAGTCAATAATCCCAGTTGTTAACATCTAACATAATTACATGGAATTATCGATGGAGTAGGAGTTGAGGAAGAAAGAAATATAGGACATAAAAGAAAGGAAGAAAGAGAAGAACATAGAAAATAAGGTTGTGCGTAAATTGGAAAAGGAAATGAAGGATAAGAAGAGAAAAGAAAAAGAGATTTTGCATAAGGAAAAGAAAAGGCTGAAAGAAGAGAAGAAGGAAAAGGAGGAGAGAGAATAGAGAGAAGGAAGTGAAGGAACATGAGGCTGAGGAAAGGAGGCTTGAGGAGTAGCATATGGATTTACATATAAAGATGTTAAACAATCCATCCACTCTATTGACTCCCCTGTCTGAAGGGCATGACACAATGTGGGATATGATCAACATAAACATCTCAAACTTTTCAATGACTTATAATTATGCACCAACTTCACCATCTCTTATGTTTGTTGTTGCTGATAACTATATTGCTAGGATCCTAACATATGTTGGTAGCACTATATATTGCAACCCAATACAAACTAGAGTGAGTAGTAGTCAAGGAACAATAGTGGATGAGAACATGGCTCCCATTTTAGCCTCAAGGGCATCACCCACCTCACCAACAACTACTTTTCCTACTTGGTTTACCAAACATTGGGATGGTTTTGGTTTTTTAATTTATAGTGGCAGAAAAGAAGTGGGAGAACATGTTAAAAAATATGGATCTAACATACATTTTGTTTTCAAGTATGTCATTTTTATAAAGCTTATATGTCAATGCAATATGAAACATGTAATAGGATGATTGAGCTAAGATGTAACCAACAAGATTAAGTAAATTTCAATGCAACAAGACTAGTTTTCATATTTTTGAAGGTGTGCCATCTTAAAATGGATGCACTCCTTATTTAATACCTTTTAGCTCCCATCCTTTACTAACTTTATGGACCATGGATGGATTCATGCTCGATCCGCCTTTTCTCATGTTTTGTCCCATATCTTCCACTTTCAATTGTGCAGTCTCTGAGACCTCGGGTCTAGCTCCCTATGGACCAACCCTTTAATAGGTCAACCAAGTCAACCTGTTCTAGAATACGTTGACCTGTTCCTCGTGGATTTTAAATCCTAGGGCCAATGTTGTCTCAGGGAATTAAATTACAAAATCGAGTGACCAAGTTAGCTTGCTTTGTTTTCCGGCCCAAAAACTAGTATAAAAGGAAGCCTATGCATCTCATTTTGACATTCATTAACATCAATGAGCATCCAGAACATCAATGAACATCCATTTGACATCCATTAGAGATCCATTATCATCCAGCAATCACACGAGCAAGTTCAAGCATTCATCAAGCATTCAAAATTCAAGGATCCTTTGTGAGCATTTCCTCTTCAAGATCTAGCATTTTGTTGGCCATCAAGGGAGAAGATTTACATTGAGGAATTCATCATCTTATTTATTGATGCATGTTTATAGCCATGGCTCCATGATGTGGTTTTGGTAGATCCATTACATTTGTGGAGATTTCCTACATCTGTCATTGTAAATTGAACATCTACAACATTCAAGCATTACAAAATCCTTATTGACAAGGGTTTCTACAAGAAAGGTGAATACTTACATTTGTCTTGTTTCCTTCACATATCTACATTTTAATTTCAAGGTTGATTCCTCAATCTAGGGCTTGACCAAGGCAAGCCCTCATCCACTCAAACCCCAAAACAAGTTTTTCTATGTGCGGGAGCAGGATATCAAAATTACAACCATGGATATGGAAACTACTTGTCGAGACATTTCCAAAGAAGTTAGGTCAAATTTTCTACATTGTCCTAGGAACACAGTGACTTCATGGAGAAGTGTCTAGAACATGTTGCACCAGGTCGGCTTGTTCTTGGAGGTCTGAGAAAAATATCATTTTCTGGGTTTTCTATTGTGATCATGAACCCACAATTGAAAGTTATATCACAAGTTCAAATCTACAGTTTTTAGAGCAAAGAGGCATATTCCTCTACACATTTCAAGGTTAGTACTCTATCATTCATTTCATTTCTTATTCTAGATATGTTTTCATGTCTTAATTAGGCTAATTGCATACACTTAGCATCTAGATCTATCTTAACTTTTCCCATTACTACACAAATATAGCTAAATCTAACTCCAAAATCAATAAGAAAAGAGGAAAAAAAGAAAGTAAATAACCAATGCAAAAAGGGAAAACAAGGGATCTAACTCCAAGAAAGAGATATAGGAATGTTCCATGGCTCGATTTGCAAGGAGTCAAGCATATTGAATGGAGTTGTAATGTGAATATGTGTCCCCTTAGTCGAATGTAAGGTGAGTTGACGTGTAATAAATGCTAGTGCATGTTGTGGTGTAAGGTATCAACGATAAGTAATGTCAATGAGGGTGGTGTAAGTAATGGTAATATAAGAGAATGATAAATTGACAAGAGTACAACATTTGAGTTCTTGGCATCAACACATACCAATTTTGTAACATTAGGGTATGGGTGTAATACCCACTCATCTACTGTCTTTTCAATTTAGGATGTCAAACTCTATTATATCACTTTTCATGTGCATGTTAGATCTTTAGTTATATTTGATGATGTTTCATGTTATGATAATATCTATTGATGATACAGTACTTTGATACTTTGATTATTATTTTTTATATCATGTTGTTATTTAGATGATGATGCTTATTTTCATATGATGATGTTATGTATATTTATGGTTATTACTGACCATTGACTCCATACTTGCATGTGTATGGATTGCGCGTATGTTTTATATTTTTATTTGATGTGCCTGATGTGGTGAGGGACAGAGTTGTAGTTACTTTCTTGTGAGATCCACAAAGTGTACTAATCCCTACCAATTCCTATTATATATAATTGTATGTACATGCTCGACTTTGTGATGCAGGTTTGTAGGTACCAGTCATCAACTTCCCCAAATTGTCAGGATGAGTGTGTCCTATCGCATTATCTAAATAGTAAGGGAGGGGAGATAGCATTCAAGTCTAAATCTTATCCTTAGCCTACATTTTGTCCTATGACAAGACATGTATTTGATTGACTACCCCATCTGCATTCGTCAAAGTGATGTGAATTCGTGAACCCTATCAAATATGCTTGTTGCATTTTGATTTACTTGATTTTTCAGTATGCATGCATTCGTTAGATCGATGTTGCTTTCTACCATGTTGTGGATAAATGACTTAGTTAATGGATTAATTAAGGTTAATTATTAAAGATAAATAAGTATACATATTAAATACTAAATTATTAATATAAGGTTATTTAGTTATTAAATATTAATTAAATACCTATATTTATTAAATAATTTAATTATTAAAGTCTAAATAAAATAATTAAATATTTAATTAATATTAAATTAAAATTATTATTTTTATGCATAATTGAGTAATGAATTACTTTAACTTTGACTTTCAATTTTAAAGTTGCATGTTTGAAAATCAAACTTCAATTAGTTATTAAAAATAAATTGAAAATTAAATCATGCACTTTAGAATGCATAAAATTTTGATAAAAATAAAGTTGAACTCAAATTAAGAGTTCAGTTGTGTGCAAACTTTAGTGGAGTTAGAAAATTGAGTTAAGTGATTTATTTTTGAGTTGCATATTTTTATTAATTAAAATAAAGTCATGCAACTTAAATGCACTTTATAAATATATTAGAACTTTAACTTTAATTTATAAAGTTTAGTTGTGCAAACTTAAAATTATTTAAAATTAAAATAAAGTGATATTATGAATTTTAGAGTTGAGCTATTTTTTCCTAATTAGGGTTACACTTTTCAAACCCTAGCTTCCTGAGTTTTCTATATTATAGATCTAAGAGGTCATTTAAGAGATTATTGAATTAGGTTTTGAAAGAATTCTCTCTCAAATGAGTTTTGGGATTAAAGAATTTAGGTTTTGAAAACTTTGGATTTTAGTTTTGGATTTGGTCTTCTTATCTCTTCGAATTCAATTCTTTGATTTGAGGTAGGTTTTGAATCTTTGTAATTGGAAATTGAAAATTTTGTCTTCTTCGTGTCTAATTATTTAGTGTAATTGTCGATTGCCTTCTTCAAAATATAGATTTTGATAATCGAATCTTGTTTGGGTAATTGTGTGGAAAGATTTGATAAAATGTTTCATCTTTGAAAGTTTGATTTTTGCATGTGTGATTTTGGGATATGCGTCAGAAAAAGGCATCCCATGGTTTTAGGGTTTTGAAAAATTACATATACCCTTACACTTTCTAAGTTTGGTCTTTTATTGAATTATTGAATATTTTGTTTGAAAATTTGTATATGCATATAATATAATTTAGGTTTGCATGTCAAAAGTAAATTTGCATGTCTTCAAATAAAAATACATATATATGCATGTAATTTAAATATAGAATTGTGTGCTAAAGAAAAAGAGATATTTTTACATTTGCATCTTTAAATTAAAGTACATATATATGCATGCAATTAAAATATAGAATTGCATGTCAAAGGAAAAAGAGATATTTTAAAAAAATTATTTATTTAATAATTTATTTCTTTTTTAAAAAAACTTCCTTTTGAAATTTTCATGTAGCGATACTCTATTTTTAGAAATTGTATATATATATATATATACTACATTTGATGAGACATATATATATATATATATATATATATATATATATATATATATATATATATATATATATATATATATATATATATATATATATATATATATATATATATATATATATATATATATATATATATATATATATATAATATTTGATAAGAGTTTAAATGTGGATGTGTTTTATAGTTGGGGTTTTGTTTTGTTTTGTTTTGTTTTCCTTTGTGACTACTTGTTGGTTATGGGTAGAGTAATGCTCTAGGTGGGAATTGCATCTTTGAGACTCAAATTATTTTTAATGGTTTTACACCTTTTACTTTTAGGTTTATATTGTGGAATATTCATAACTATTTTTTTTTATCACGATTGGTTCATGTGTTGTCTTGTGTGCATCTATGAGTGATGTCACATGTTGTCTGAGTTCTCGGTCATTATGTTATTTGACCATAAAAGGTGATGACCATTATTGTGTTGAAATTCTATTTGGTCACCTTGTTTCTTCTAGTGTGGTTGTTCTATGATCTAATTGATGGTCTTTGGATTATGTTTACTCCATGTTTAGAGATTGATGTCATTTATGACTATATCCTTCAAGATTGGATTTATATTATGATATTATGAACTATGAGAATTGGTAATTATTTATTGAGATGTCCGTTATGGGATGGATATTTTGGATCTTTGTATAGGATTTGATGTTCTTTATTATGCTCTGATGCAGTCAAGGTAGGTGGATCCAATGAAGGACAGTCCAAACCTTGCAGCCAACATAAATACACAGCGGATTACTCAATAATGCAACACAAAGAAATTGTTCAACACTGATTTTCATTAACATGCCCAACTGTAAGGCCTTCCGAGTTACGACCAATTATAATCAGAAAAAAATTCTGCAAGATCCTCAACCGGATCCAATACAAACTTAGCTAGTTTAGCTCTAAAGACAATCAGAAGTTGATGGAAACCCTAAGGCAGATCTAAACTTGAGCTCGCAAGCCTCCAAGAAATCTCCTTGTTCCCAAGTATGCCAACCCCTAGCTCTGCTACAAATGACTATCAGATTACAATCTGATCTGCAAGAACATCAAGAACTTTTCCACAACTTCACTCTCAAGCTTCGCATCTGACATTCAGATCTGCTCTATTATCTCAGTCCTGATCTTCCCCAAAATTCTATCCTTAAACATCTACCCAAGCCCTCCTTAAATACTAATCATCAGCCACAAGTCGGCTGAATGAAACCCTTAACTCCCCAAAACAAATAATTAAATGCCATACAAGTTGGCTTACAAATGTATACAAATATTTAATTATGCATATGGGCCCAAGACAATGGCTACCAAAAATTAATTCAACAAATCACACAGAACTCCAGTCAGTAAGTTAGAACTACTGAGCAATAGTAAAATCATCGAGCACGCTAGGCATCATCGAGCACCAGTGTCGACTGAGCATCGCAGGCATGATCGAGCAATAATTTCACCAAGCGCCAGAGACTACCAAGTTCCTTTAGTGATCGAGCTTCCTTCAATGACCAAGACCATCGGTCAAGGCTGCAACTGAGTAAAACTGGCCAAAATACAAACACTCCATGCAGTTTCACTGAGGACACAGAATGTCCCACCTTAACCTTGGATGCCCCTACATCAGACACCCCAGGTTCCAAAAGATGTTCATATGTGAGAAGAACATCTTCCAAGATTCAACAACTAAATCCCAAACTGGTTCTTCACATACAAGTCCTCCACCTTTTCTTCTTGCAAAGTCTTCCACTTCAGTTTCCTCTATCTCTTCAAGTCTTTTCTTGACAATGTTCAAGTTGGTTCTCCATACTGATCATTCATTTTCTCTCAATCCACAATCTCAACTCAGCTACCAATACTCAGGCTTCTCCTACCAAGTTTTGTATCCATCAAAGGCATCAGTGAAAACTTCCTGTCATTCTTAGATCAATAATAAACATATTTCTTACACAATCATAAATAGCTCTACAATCATATTGCCAAGGTCTACCGAGCAATATATCACACCTATTCATCTTCACAATGTCACATAACACAAGATCCTTGTACTGGCCAATCTGAACATCAATGAAGCATTGTTCTCTAACTTCCAAAGCATGAACATCTTGTAACCAACCAATCCTATAAGGACAAGGATGTTTCATTCTACTCAAACCAAGTTTCTGAACCAGGTCCTCAGAAACAAGGTTTTCAGTACTACCACTATCAACAATAACATTATAGAGTTTACCTTCAGTCTTGCATCGGGTTCTAAACAAGTTACTCCTTTGACAAGGTTCATCCTTTGTACCAAGCAATGTTCTCCAAAGTAGCAAGTTCTTTGATTCAGGTTCATTCTGAATGTTCTCATTCATTACAATAGTTCATTGGTCAACCTTCTTCTGTGTACACTCAAAAGAACGGTGTCCTTCCTCTCCATAGTTATAGCAAGTAACCTTAAAGATAACTATGCCTGTCTTTTTCTTTGGTTCCATAGGTTTATGTTCATCTTTTGCATCAGTCGGTTTCTCCTTCACTGAGTGATCAATCTTCTCTTTCCCTCGGGAGTTACTAGGTTGTTTCCTTTTCAACTTATCTTTTGCCTTTAGAGCATACTGATAAGCATCTTCAATAGAATCAATCTTCAGCATACCAAGCTCATCCTAAATATTGAATCTCAGACCATTCACATACCGAGATACCTTTTCCTTACCAAGCTCTCAGTGTCCAGACCAAATAGTAAGTTTGTAGAACTCCTCAGTATAATCTTCAACAGAAAAATCCTTTTGTTTCAGATTCTGCAACTTCTTAAACAAGTAAAGCTCATAGTCAGCCGGTATGAACTTAGCTTTCAACTTAGTCACCATCAACCTCCACCGATTGATCTTTGTTTCACCTTCATCTTCTCGGTCCCTCTGTAGTTCCTTCCACCAAAGAGGAGCATGTCCTTTCAACTTTTTCTGTGCTAATCTCACCCGAAGAGGATCTTCAATTTCTTCCAACTCAAAGAAATCTTCTAGTTCACCAATCTAATCAATTAGATTGTTGGGCTTCAAAGTACCAGAGAAAGTAGAAACTTCCATTCGGTAATTACCAAACCAAGCAGCAGGTCTAGGCAACCGAGCAGTTCTGTCTTCCCCAGATCTGTTCCTCCAGTCATCACCACTAGATCTAGAAGTCTCAAATTCTTCAGCAACTTCTTCATTTCCATCCTCAGTACCAACATTCCAAGGTATACCAGCAATGGTTTTCATGATCTCGATGACCATATCATTCTTCACCAATTCCATCTCAGATCTGAAATCTGATTTCACCTTCTCTGTGATCCAGGATTCAACAGTATCACAAAGATCATAAATAACTCTAGGGGTCCAATCTTCTTAGAGGCATCCTTAAAGATAAGAGAAACCCTCTGCAATAAACCTTGACCAACCACCTTGTGACAATTTCCAAGTTGCAACAAGTCATATCTCAACCTGCAATCTTGTAAACAACTAGGGCACAATTTCACAAGTTCAATGCTTTAGATCTACAATCTAGATTGCACACAATCTTTACTCTAATAAGATCAACTTCACAAGATCAGCCTTGCTAGGTCAAGCTTCTGCTTCAACAAGATCAACCCTCACTTGAACATGAAAAAACTTTCACTCTGATACCACCCGATGCAGTCAAGGTAGGTGGATCCAATGAAGGATAGTCCAAACCTTGCAGCCAACAAAATTACATAGCGGATTACTCAATAATGCAACACAAAGAAATTGTTCAACACTGATTTTCATTAACATGCCTGGATGTAAGGCCTTCCAGGTTAGGTCCAATTACAATCAGAAAATAATTCTACAAGATCCACAACTAGATCCAATACAAACTCAGCTAGTTTAGCTCTGAAGACAATCAAAAGCTGATGGAAACCCTGAGGTAGATCTAAACTTGAGCTCACAAGCCTCCAAGAAATCTCCTTGTTCCCAAGTATGCCAAGCCCTAGCTCTATTACAAATGACTATCAGATTACAATCTGATCTGCAAGAACATCAAGAACTTTTCCACAACTTCGCTCTCAAGTTTTGCATTTGACATTCAGATTTTCTCTATTGTCTCAGTCTTGATCTTCCCCAAAATTATGTCCTTAAACATCTACCCAAGCCCTCCTTAAATACTAATCATCAACCACAAGTCGACTGAATGAAACCCTTAACTCCCCAAAACAAATAATTAAATGCTATACAAGTCAGCTTACAAATGTATACAAACATTTAATTCTACATGTCGGCCCAAGATAATGGCTACCAACAATTAATTCACCAAGTCAGCTCAACAAATCACATAGAACTCCAGTTGGTAAGTCAAAACTACCGAGCGATAGTAAAATCACCGAGCATGCCAGGCATCACTGAGCACCAGTATCGACTGAGCACCGTAGGCATGACCAAGCAACAATTTCATCAAGCACCAGAGACTACCGAGTTCCTTTAGTGACTGAGCTTCCTTCAATGACCGAGACCATTGGTCAAGGCTGCAACTGAGTAACACTAGCCAAAATACAAACACTCCATGCAGTTTCACCAAGGACACAGAATGTCCCACCTTAACCTTAGATACCCCTGCATCATGCTCCAACATGTTTCTTTGATGAATTTTATGATTTAATGGTTTACAAGAAGTCTTTTATGGTTTTGGTTTTGTCTTCTCTTTGGTTATTTTGATGAGAGCATTAGGGTAGGTTATCTAGGAGTATAAATGAGAAGTGGCTTGCAATGAGCGTCGATGCCCTCAAGTAGATATCAGGACCACTCTTTGTAAATAGCTTAATAAATTGGTAACCTAATAAATTTTATTGGGGGAGACATTAAAAAGATAATTGTGTACCTCACCAATGTCTTCAATTCTAGTATAGGCTAGGATGGATTTTGAGAAGATGCTTTCCCATCTAGTGAGAAGTTTTTATCTAGCATAGATAGTAGCCTTGTCTGTATGAGAGGTTTAGTGATACCACATATGGTCACTTGGGCGCCAAGGTCCAAAGAGGCTACCAAGATGAGGTCCAAGGGTTAGACGTATTTGATGAAACTTACCTATATGTGTTCTAGGTTCCTACATAGCATTTGGTACACCTAATTTATGTCTTGATCATTTATACTTTATAACCTTATAACCATTCTTACCATTTTATCTAGTGTACCTTTGCATTAGTCTTCCTTGTTTGGCTCTTTCTTTGAGTGAGTCCTAGTGTTATCTCCTCAGCATCGTGGGAGTGAACCTCTAGATTCCATGTGGTCGGGTGGTAGTGATTATTATAACCATTGAGATATGACATTCATGTTTCTTATGCTTGGATGATCCTTGTTTCTACTTCTATCTTCTTGTTCATTGCTTGGAGACTTTCTTATTGTTATCATGAGATGTATATCTTGTATTCTATTATATATTAGTTGGTGACATTGATTTAGGAGATGTATATGTACTAATGATTTTATTGGTGACTTGATTTATTATTGTTATCCTTGTAACATGTGCAGTGGAAGATATATTATTTATATATACCATGATGTATCGGTTGTGTCTTATTGTATGTAGCTTTGATTACATTGATGTAATGAATGTATCTTATTATTTAGTTGTAGTGTATATGTCAGGGTATTTTATAATTTATGTTCTTTTCAATATGATTAAGTAAAGAACTAGATCATATTTTAATTTGGGTTTTAAAATTAACATAAGATATATCATGTGATTATGTTATGGTTGTACTTAATAGATTAGCTAACTTATACGTAACTACATATTGGAATATTTAGAATTGTTAACTAAGTTTTTGTACATTAATATAATGTCTTATCATATGTTAATGATGTTATATTAACTTATGCTTGTACTTGCTTCCACATTTATATTTTTAATGTATGTTAAATATTTTAAAAAAAAATATTGCATCAACATAGTGTAAAGATAGGTTAATTTTGATAGGATTATTAGGTAATGAGAGGGGGGGTGGGGGGGTTGAATCATTACAAATAGGTAACCTACTAATTCAACCACCAATATGATTAACTTTAACAACAACTTCTAAATAGAAAAGCATATAACTGATGCAATGAAATAAAATTAAATGAGATCAAACATCCACACATGCATCACACATAACATAATGATTTTTGCATGGAAACCCTCGGTTAGAGGGAGAAAACCATGGTGGGGATGATACCCACAAGCCCTTCATTGCAGTAAAAAGGTTTTCCATGTTAGGAACTACAAATACCATTTTTGAGGGTTCACCATGTTAGGAGTGACTAGTACACTATTAGGAGTACAATGAGATTTGCTAAGATCTACATCGCTAGAGGATTTAAAACTCTTTATGTGAGTTCACCCGATTAAGGTATTTACATTATAAGACATGTTAAAATCCATATGGTTAAGAGATTTTTCTTGCTACAACTATTAGGGAACAACAAGTAGTGATCTGGATGTAGCACTCCTTACTTGTCATATACAACATATTCTCTACTTCCTGTTACTTTTTTATGATCTACCTTTGCTTAGAATCTTGATCCCAACCCTAGAAATTACCAATTTTGCTTCACACTCTCAACCAACAACTTTCACCAATAGGAGTAGTACCCAATAAATGCTTGACTTGCATTGTCTTAACATTCTCCAAAATTCAACTTTGAACCTTCCCACTCAAATACTTTGCACCAATTCACATATCATGATGTAAAAAATAATTTTCCTACATTGTGTTGGCCCAATATAAGATTTACATGTGATAATCCCAAGAACATTCAAAACCTTTTGACTATCCCAAACATCTTCTAGAATCTTCCTTGCTCGCTTTCCTTGAGTGTATAAATGATAGCTCATAAAATCCTTGAGGTCTAAGACATGTCACCATAACATTTATATTCACCACAACATTCATACCAGTCACCACTCATAGATCTACCGTTGGTAGCTAAGGAACATAAGATCTTCAACTCGTAGCCTCTTCATCCACTGTGATGTATGCTCACCGATCAATCAAAAGAGTTGCAGTCATAACCACGATGTCTAATGATCATGTAAATATAATGTATAAGACCACTCCACTCAATTCCTTCTCAATCATCACCGATACCAAAATCTCCATCTATACCCGTTCTACATGTACACTGCTTACTGTACTTAACTGATTTCTACTTACCGATTGTATACTGACCTTACCAATTGTACTAGTCATATGATATGACTATGTTTGCATCAATGACAACCATAATTAAAACTACCTATGATCACTCACCAAAATATTCATCACAATGCCAACAATCTCCCCTTTTGGCATTGATGACAAACATTGAGTAAAAATATGTATAACATTGAATAACTCCCCCTAACACTATACATATCAAACTTATATACTAATACATATTTTTCCTATCCTTACATATCTCCCCCTTTTGTCAACAATGACAAAGGTTCACATTCTGTCAAATACATCCTTGAAGTTCTTTTTTTTCTCCAATGACATCTCCTGTGATTTCTTCAAATGGTTCATTGTAATTATCTACCCATGAAGATCAAATGCCAACTCCTCCAAGGCATCCACAATAATCATGTTTGGTATTCCAATAATGGATTTTACATTCTTCACATTCTACTACATCACCTCTACTATAGGGGATAAGTATGATTGTAGATCAATCAAAGTGATGACTCTCTTGTCTTGTCCTGTTTGAATCTTCTTCACCTTATGTGAGATTATTTTCACCTTTGCACTATAATTTTTTTTTGAGCTTGTGACGAGATCAAAATTTGCAACTAAGGTCTCAAGATCCTTTTTTGCTTCTTCTCTGCTCTTCTCCAAATCCTTGGTGAAATCTGAGAGTTTTGACACTTTAGTCAAAAATTGACCAACCTCCTTAAGTGTGACCTTAGTGTCATCCACTAGACTAGATAGTGTCACTTTAACTTTTCCAATCTTTTCCACCAACTTCACTATCCTTTTCTTCTCATACTAATACTACCAACTTCATTGTTGTAGTCTCAGTATCAAATGTTTGATCAACAATGACCTTAATCAATGTGTCTATCTGATCAATCACTATTACCTTTGTATCATATTCTAATTTTGGAATAAGACCAACTAGAATATCTCTAGCTCCCTTCAGTACTCTAGCTTTCTTATTTTTCTCTTTTTCCTTGTCCCTTTGTGATTTAATCATCAACTTTTTAGAAACCTTAAGTAGCTCTTTAGGGCATAGTTTAGT
The DNA here is from genome assembly GCA_027943335.1 of Chamaecyparis obtusa. NCBI lineage: Eukaryota > Viridiplantae > Streptophyta > Pinopsida > Cupressales > Cupressaceae > Chamaecyparis > Chamaecyparis obtusa. Next base: position 1,045,179 of record BSBK01002128.1, on the reverse strand, counting down.
AATATCAATAGGTATCTAAATATCTTCATTATTTTCTTCTTCTTCTTCCTCTTCTTCTTCAATCACATGTTTGAGTGTCTTTTTTTCACTTGATTCTCTCAAACTCAACTTCCTTTGCACTAAAAGTATATCTTGAACTTCTTTGAAAATTTATTCTTTTTGACCTATCACTAATTCATTAGTCTATACCTTTACTTCAGGTTTATCCTCTTTTATAGGAGCATCTTCAATCAATACTTCTTCTCCACCGATTTGATCAACATCTTATTCTTCAATCTCATGAAATTTTTTAGGGATATTAGAAATGACATCATCTATTATCTCTTCAGTAGTGAATGTTTCATCAACTTGCTCATCAATTGGTTCATCATCATTTTGTTGTTCATCGGTATCTTGATCCTATTATTCTGCTTCCTTTTGTGCTTGCAACTTTTTCTTCCAAATCTCCATTGTTTCATCATGAACACTCTGCGTGTCACCTATGAGTAGTCTTGTCACTCTATTTTTTATCTTGAAATCTTGTGTGTAATAATCCACCATTATCTTTTCTTCTTCAAGATCTAACTTACTAGATACTTGTAGTAGTGCTCTTTCCATGATCTCTCTATCCAATTTAAGTGCTTCTCTCCATCTCGCATCAATTGATTTGAATAGTTCTTTAGGTAGGACATTAAATAATTTACTTGGTGTCAAGCAAAATTTGTGTATATTATATATAATTTCCTCCTCTAACTTTCTTTTATCTCCATCATTACATAATCCATACCTTCTTACAATGCTACCCATTCTACCACTCTTCATTATGTCTTTTACAATAAAATCAACTGTAGGGGCTTTCTTTGTACTGCTCCCTTTCAACTTCTTCACTCCCTTATCTGAATTGGTTTTATCTTCCTCATGTACTATTGTGTCCTTATGCTTACTGATCTCACTAGTTTCACCAGACTTCCTTTTTCTCTTGTAAGTCTTCTTCAATGCTAATGTCTCCTCTTTTTTTGACTTCTCTGTCTTAGTAGATGTAATTGGTGTAACTTGTGTCGATACATAAACATCAACTTCTTTGGAAGTAGAGGTACCAACCTCTATATTTTCAACAATCTTTTCTTGCTTCTCTATCATTCTCCTTGTTTTTCTTTGCACCACCGATATCTTTAGTTCCCTTTGAATCTTAGGAATAGCCTCCTCATATGTAGAAAACTTAGGTGTGGTAGCATCAATAGGTTTATATAATAGTGAATTTACATGAAGTCTTACTAGATCACTATCAACTTCATAACTCATGGCAAGGACCCATGTGTTAGGATTAGCAGATAGAAATTTAACAATTACATGCAAATATAATCAATAATACAAAGGAATAAAGTACACATAAGTAGAATACAAAGGCACAAAGATTTAATGTCATTCACCCATTCACCCAATCTTGGGCTATGTCTACCAAACATAGAGTCCAATATTACTATCCATTAATTGCTACCTATTACAATCTATAATCCCTTACAACTCAAATACCACTACAAGAAGCTATGAAATTCTCATATAGAGAAAACCCTAACCCTAAGCCATTATAAAAAGACATATGTTGGTTAATAAGTAAACCCTAAAAAATACTTGACGAGTCAACCTAGGGAAAAGCTTGATGAGTCAATTCAAAAATTCTTGATGAGTTAACCCTGAAATTTTTTTTTGGGGTGTTGCCCCAAACTGCTACCCCTAAAGCTCCCATCGGATTGACTCACCTTGGGCGTTGTTGTTCTATTTACTATTTTTAGTATTGAAGACCAAAAAAAGCTAAAGAGGAGTTTAGCTTCTCCCTTTTCATTGCCTTTGTAAACATATTTGCTAGATTTTCATCTATATGTATCTTTTCCATCTTTAACTATCCATTATCCAATATTGACCAAATGAAGTGATACCTCAACTGTATGTATTTGGTCTTTGAATGGAAGGAGGAATTATTCACAAGATGGATGAAAATTTGGCTATCTATAAATAGATAATTTTCAGTCTGTGATTTTCCCAACTCTACCATGAAAAATTGCAACCATATCATCTCCTTAGCTACCTCTGTAGTAGCAACATACTCTTCCTCAGTAGTGGATAGAGAAAGCACCTTTTGAAATTGAGAATTCCAACTCACTATTGTCCCACCAACAATAAATACATAACCTATGGTACTCCATCTAGTATCTAAATCCCCTACCAAATTTGAGTCAACATAGCCTTTTAAATCAGTATTAGAGCCCCTGACACAAGCATTTATTGCATGTACCTATCAAATATATGAGAATCCATTTTATTGCATTCCAATTCTCAACTATAGGATGACTCATATACTTGCTAACAACTCCTACAACATGTACAATATCTGGTCTAGTGCATACCATGGCATACATCAAACTACCTACAACTGATGAATATATGGTACCTTGGACATTTTTTCTTCCTCCTCTTATGTCTTTGGACACATCTCCTTAGTCAATTTCAAATGACTAGGCAAATGTGTGATGACAACTTTTGCATTCTCCATATGGAATCTTTGCAACACCTTTTCAACATAATCAACTTGTTAGAGTCAATTTATTGTTCTTCCTATCACTGCAAATTTTCGTACCAAGGATTTGTTTTTCTACCCCCAAATCCTTCATAAAAATAATGTGCTAACTTTTGTTTCAACTCCTTAATGTGATCCATGTTAGACCCAGCAACAAGCATATCATCAACATATAAACATAAAATTATGTAGGTGTCATCATACAAATTCTTAAAATAAATACAATGGTTTGAATTACAGTGGCTGTAGCCATGCTCAACTATAAAGCTATCAAATTTAATATACCATTATCGAGGTGCTTGCTTCAAGCCATATAATCATTTCTTCAATCTGCACACTAATTTCTCCTTACCTTTAACCTCAGAACCCTGTGGCTATTGCATATATATTTCTTCTTCCAAATAACCATGGATAAAAGCAATTTTAACATCAAGTTGTTCCAAATGAAAATCTTCAATGGCCACAATACTTAAAATAATGTGTATAGAAGTCATTTTTACAAGTGGAGAAAATATCTCATCAAAATCAATGCCTTTTTTTATGCAAATCCCTTTACAACTAACCTGGATTTAAATATTGTCTTACCCCCATCCTCCTCTTTCAGCCTATAAACCCATTTATATGGTAAAGTCTTTTTACCTGCAGGCAACTTACATAATTCCTAAGTTTGATTTTTCAGCAAAGAGTCCATTTCTTCTTCCATGGAAAGCTCCCACCGAACCTTTGTATCCTTCTGCACAACTTCATAATATCCTTTTGGTTCACCAACATCTGTTAATAAAATAAAATACAAAGAGGCAGAGAACCTTTCAAGAGGTCTACTTAGCCTTGTTGTTTGTCTAACATTCACTCGAGTTTGTGGTATTTGTTGTTTCTTTTGTTCTCGTCTAACTTTCTCATTGAATATCACATCCATGCTTCTTAAAATTTTATGAGTTTCAACATCTCAAAGTCTATAGCCAAATTCATCAATGTCATATCCAACAAATATACATTTCTTTGACTTAGCTTCTAACATGGTTCTATTTTCATAACCTATATAGGCAAATGCTTCACAACCAAAGGTTTTGAGAAAAGAATAACTCACCTTCTTACCTATACATACTTCCTCTATAATACCATGGGACCTCTATTGATTAAATAAATAGAATTGTTTACAACCTCTTCCCACATGTTTAAGGGAAGCCCAACATGAAACCTCATACTCCTTGCATGCCCCATTATTGTCTTATTCATGCGTTCAACCACTCCATTTTCTTGTGGAGTCCTTGGAACCATTTTCTACCTATGAATACCATTAGAGGAACAATAATATTCAAACTCTCTGCTACAATACTCACCACCATTATCAGATCTGAGACATTTTAGTCTTTTACTAGTCTCATTCTCAACCAAGATTTTTGGTTTTTTAAAAGTTTCAGATACATCAAATTTTTGCCTAAGGAGATAAATCCATACTTTCCTAGTTGCATCACCAATGAATGTAACATAATACAAAGAGCCACCAAGGGAAGATATCTGAGCTAGTCCACATAAATCTATATACATAAGCTCTAATTTCTTATCTTTCTATTCCTTCCCATTCTTTAGGAAACTAAATCTCTTTTGTTTTCCATACACAACTTTCACAGAAATCCATATTGATACATTTTAGACCTGATAAAAATTTGTTTGAATGAATTAATTTCATACCTTTTTCACTCATGTGCCTAAGTCTATTGTTCCATAGTGTTGTTTCAGAATCCAAAGCTACCATTTTAGGTTCTACCTACTCAACTGTAGTAATTGTTCCTGAACATTGAATTTTTTATGTAACAATTAAAGTAGAAGGAACAATATGAACTATACAAAGATATAAGGTGCCTACTTTCAAACCTTTTTCTACTACTAAGGAACCTTTTGAAACCTTCCATTTTTTTGTCATTAAAAGTAACTATGCAACCTTCATCACCTAGCTGCCCTGTTAAAATTAAATTCCTACTCAACCTTGGAACATGTCTTACATCTTCTAGTAGCCAATGATTCTCATTCTGCAACTTAATCTTAATTCTTCCCTTTCCAATAATCTGATAGGGTTCATTATCTCCCAAAAACACTAGCCCAAAATCCACTTGAAAATAATTAAGAAAATAACTTCTATAGGGTGTAGCATAAAATGATGCCCTTGAATATAAAACCCATGAATCATCAACATTTTCAAGGGAAAGAAGGAAAAAATCCTCTTCAAATTTTTTACTTACCATATTTTCCTTCTTATTACCTTCTTGTTTGTGTCCTTCTTTATTCTTCTAAGACCAACAATATTTCTTCTTATGATCTGGTTTCCCATAGTACCAAAAATTATTTGTTCCTGTAGATTGAGACCTCTTTCCCTTTGATTTTTCTCATGATTTCCCATGACTTACAAAATTATTTCCTCTATCCCTTGATATGTCTCTTCTTTCTATATTCAAAACACTACATATTGTGGATCCACTAGAACTAATTTTCCTATGAATTTCCTCACTCAGAATAACACCAACAAGATCATCAAATTTTAGGGTATTTGAACCAAAAATAGAGTTACTAATAACCATTGCCGAGCCATTTCAACTTTCAAGAAAAGAGTACAGATTCAAAATAGCCCCAATTTATTCATAAAAATTGACATTACCATAAGATAATTGACAGGTAACTATATTAAATTCATTTAAATGATCAACAACTAACCCACCTTCTACCATTTTTATATTAAATAAATGATTCATAAGAAATACCTTATTCGAAGAGAAAGGATTTTCATATAACTTCGCTAGGGTTTCCATCAACTCTATTCATCTTTGCTTGGGTAATATTAAATGCCACTGATTATGCCAGACATTAACAAATATTGCCAAGTGCCTTCCTATCCAAAATATCCCATTCCTCATTAGAAATTATTTTTGGTTTCTTGGATTTTCCTCCCAATGGCCACCATAAATCCTTCTAATAGAGATAGTCCTCCATTTTCATCTTCCATAAATAAAGGTTCTCTCCATTAAAATTCTCAACCTTCAACTTACCCTCATCTTCCATTTCTCCCACTCAATCGTGAGACTCTCACTCAACTGTGAGACCTTCCTACAGAGGATAACTGATAAAATGCCCACTATGATACCACTTGTTAAGATTATCAGACATAAATTCAATAGTTACATGCAAATATAATCAATAATGCAAAGGAATGAAGAACACATAAGTAGAACAAAAAGACACAAAGATTTAACATGGTTCACCCAATCTTGGGCTACGTACACAAAATAGAGAGTCCAATCTTATTATCTAGTAATTTTTTCTTGTTACAATCTACAATCCCTTGTAACTCAAATGTCATTGCAAGAAGCTATGATTTTCTCATATAGAGAAAACCCTAACCCTAAGCCATTATAACAAGACTTATGTCAGTTAACAAGTTAACCCTAAAATACTTGACAAGTCAACCTAGGGAAAAGCTTGATGAGTCAACTCAAAAATGCTTGATGAGTTAACCCAAACCCCACATGATAAATGAAAAGTGTGCAATACTTGTCTAATCAGTCACCACAAACCAACACCATGAATTTATAGGTCGCATCACTTGTAAAATACAAGTGTCAGTATCAACAAGAAAATATATATGTTCTTTATACTCTTCTACAATATTGATTGGGATTCTTTACCTTTTATGCATTCTAATTTAAAAATCCTTAAAGTAACCCCACATGACATTATCACAATTATTTCCTAGTTCCTTAATGATCTCACTTATCTAAACTATGACTGGTCTATTTGTAGCCCACTAAATTACACCCCTTCCAAGAAAATGATTTTGTAGATAGAAGAAAACACATACCATAATTTCACCATAATTGAATGATTATTTATTGTCCTTTATTTTTTCCATGTTTACCATGAATTTAATCCCCAATATCTTGCATAGATCATATATAGCATCCTCTTTCACCATGCGGTAGGCCACATGAATTGCTCCACTAGGCACACTGTTCAGAGGACTAGATTGGTAGACTCTATATCCAATGACCATTGATGAAAATCTAACCTCTTTATCTTCTATTTCATTTATAGTCATAGCTTTGTAGTCAAGTTTAGATTCAATTAACTGGGTAACCAAATTAGCAGCAATCATCTTTAGGGCAGTTGACCCACCAGTTGCACAAAATCTAGTAACTCTATGAATGATCTCCTTTGTGATCTTGTGTGGTCCATCCAAACAAATAAATTGATCATGAAATCAGCTCAAAATATATGGAATCCATTCATGATGAAATACATTAGGTATATCCACCGTGTATGCAAAACCCTTCATTCACAAATGCTTGTGCTCATCCTTCAACTCATTATTATCACAAAATCCTGCATATTCACTATTGATAGCATCTACTCCCAGTTCATCAAGTTTTCAATGGATGTACAATCATATGTCTTTATTCAATACAAATATAGGTGCAATGGAAGATATAGTGCCCATCATGTTGTTCTCACTTGCTTTCATCAGATGTAGCTTGAACATGGGTCATGGTTCTTTAGTAACATCAACCAAAATAGGGGTATCCACTCTTTGTGACATGATTAAATTCAAAAATCACACCATAAACTTATTAAAAACTAGAAATATACCACTTTCTTCACCGGTTACGATTGGCGAAAACTATCTCAATTCACCACTCGCAATTTCACAATTTACTCGCAACGATCACTTTAGATCACTTAAGAAATTCACTAGAACACATAGGAAAGTAAAGTGACAAATGGACTCACTTCATCCTTATTTAATCTTTAGAAAATAGTCATTAAATTCCAATGGTAGGAATAGTGTCATGTCACCAGTTAAAGAATATTCATAGGTTCGTGTCTTTCCAATGGTTATAACTGGTATCAATAGATATATAACATGAAATAACAATGTGATCATATATAACCTTAAAATATTTAGAAGAACCAAAATCATAGTAACTTACACTATAATCCTCATATATATCTTACCACTCATGATCTAGGGGATCAATAAAATATTTTTCTTTAAGTGCTCCCCCTAAGAAAATAATATGCTTAGTTTTAATAAGGATCCTCTGCACTAGAGGATGGTAAATTATCTTCAGATGACTTTACCTCTTCCTGTTTCTCTCATGCTTTTCTCCAAATTTTCTTCATCTCTCGATTGACTTCCTCAACATCAAAAATCTTCTTACACTTTTTATCTTCTGACCGGTTGGGTGACCAGTTCCTGAACTGACTATCTCTTGTAAGGTGATCGATCCTATGACAATGTAAACATGCCATACTAGCTGTCCTCCAAGGTCCATCATTTCCTCTATTTGTTCTCATTCTACAATTCACAACTAGATGACTATAGTTATCACACACTGAACATGTGGTATTGAATTGCCTTTCCCTTTCAAAAAGGCTTACCCATTTATTTGGAGACCTAGGCGAATACACTTTGGAATTGCAATTCTCAACTTTGTATCGATATTTTTTACATGCATAGCAATATCCATAAAATCTCTCACCACTGGATCTACTACTAGATCTAGATCTACATTCATAAGCAGTATGACCATACTTATGACAATTATAGAAATAAACTTCAAATGAATAAGGTTTATTCACTAGTTTTCTCCTACACACATTTGTAGTATGACTAGGCTTTCCATAGTTATAACAAGTAGGTATGTTAGGGTTCTTACCTGAATTGCTTAGATCTACCTTCTGATCTATCTATGGCTTCTCAAGTTTAGATTTATATGACTATCAGTTTTAAATGTTCCTTAACATATGTAACCAAGACCAGTAGGGTCTTTGTGTCTTCTTTGTCTCTTCAATTGTTCATCAATCTTTTGGAAGATTTCATTGTATTATTTTATCTTTTCATTTGCATCTTTCTCAATTTTCAATTCATTCTTTAATTTCTCATTCTCCTCTCCGAGCCTTTCATTCTCACTCATAATTTGATAGTTCTCCTCAAATGTGTCATAAAGGAAATCATGCGTGATAGAATTTTCTTGAGATATCTTGAAGAATTGTTCCTCTCTTTTCTTTAATGCATCCTCGACAACTTTCTTAGCATCTTAAATAACCTTCCCTGCATCTTCAACTCTTATTTTTCCTTTAAGGTTTTCACATATCCTAATAGACTGACTTTCAAGATCTCTTTTCAAATTCACCACTTCTTCTTTGAGTTTCTTGATCTTATCCATCAAATCTTTAATTTCTTCCTCAAATTCTTTAGACATACTACCTTTAAATAGTTGATCAATGTAATCATAGCTTTCATTTAACTTCTCACTAAGTTCTCTCCTTTTTTTAGGTGTCTTCTTCAACTTTCCCTATAGCTCATTGATAATCTTGTGTGCATTCTCAAGTTCCATCTCATACCTATAATTCTCCATGATTATAGATCTTTCCCTCAAGCTATTAGGCTTATCACCAAGAGGACCAACTCTTTGATATCAATTGTTATAATTATTAGGCACTGAGGGGGGGGGGGGGGGGGGGTGAATTAGTACAAACATGCAACCTACTAATTCAACCACTGATATGATTAACTTTAACAAAAAATTCCAAAAACCAAAACATATAATTGATGCAATGAAAAAAAAGTAAATGAGATCAAACATCTACACATGCATTACACATAACACAATGATTTTTATGTGAAAACCCTCGGTTAGAGGGAGAAAACCATGGTGGGGATGATACCCACAAGCCCTTCACTAGAGTAAAAAAGGTTTGTCAAGTTAGGAGCTACAAATACCCTTTATGAGCATTCACCCTATTAGGAGTGACTAGTACACTGTTAGGATTACAATGAGATCTACTAAGATCTACCTCATTAGAGGATTTAAAACTCTTTTTGTGATTTCAATCGGTTAAGGGATTTACAATATAAGATCTATTAAAGTCCACCTGGTTAAGATATTTTTCTTATTGCAACTATTAGGGAACAAAAAGTAGTGATCTAGATGTAGCACTCCTTTATTGTTAGATCTAATCTATTCTTTGCTTTCTTTTACTACTCTCTGATTTGCCTCTACTCAGAATCTTGATCACAACCCTAGTAATCACCAATTTCTCTTCACACTATCAACCAAAAACAACTTTCAAATTTAGGACCAGTAACCAAATACTTGACTTGCACCACATTAACCTTCTCCAAAATTCAACTTTGAATCTTCATGCTCAAATAATTTGCACTAATTCACATGTCACGATGTACAAAACAATTTTCCTATATTGCATCGACCCAATATAAGATTTACATGTGCTAATCCCAAGAACAATCAAAACCTTTTGGCCATCACAAAAATCTTCTAGAATTTTCCTTTATTTCTTTCCTTGAGCATATAAATGATATCTCATGAAATCCTTGACATCTAAGACACATCACCATAACATCTATAATCACCATGACATCTATATCGATCACTGATCATCTGGTAGATCAAGAACATAAACTCTTCAACATGTAGCCTCTTCTACCACTGTGATGTATGATCACTAATCAATCAAAAGAGTTGTGGTCACAACCATCATGCATTATAATCATGTACATGTAATATCTAAAACCTCTCCACTCAATTCCTTCTCAATCATCATCGATACCAAAATCTCCATGTGTACATGTTTTACTTGTACACTGCTTATTGATTGTACACTGACCTTATTGATTGTCCTATTCATATGATATGACTATTGTTGAATCAATGACAACCATAATCACAACTACCTATGACCGTTCACCAAAATATTCATCACAATGCCAACAAATTTCTTATAAGTTCCTAGGTGGGGCATTACAATAGGGGTTTGAAAACCATTCAATTTGTAATGAGATTAATGAGTTGGTTTGAAATATACTTGCATATTATACTCTTTTTGTGTTGGTGTGGTTTATTTAATTTTTGCACTCATATCAATTTGAATTTGAAGCTTAACTTGTAAGAATTCATCCGATTGGCACTTTAATTTCAGATTTGATTTCCCTTGAATGTTTATTGTTGGCCTTGCATAATTTTGTGTTAATACAGGTGGTTTAATGTTGAAGTGAAAATAAGATGTTGACTTGAGGTGGAATTTAGAAACAAGGCAACTGGAACGATGGGACAAGGTCATGTCTAATAGTTTCGGGTGGTCACATCTACATGGGCACTAGTGGTGTTAGAACTTGCATGGCACTAGAAATTGTCAACTTATTTTGGGTCCAGGGACTTCCATGTGGAAATGTTTTGTTTTGAATATGGTTTTTTGCTGAGATGGAAAGCCTCGTGTGAGTGTAAATAGATGATATGTACCTGATTGGACTTTTTTTTTAGTTTGAGTTAACATGTATTGAATGATGGATGCTTGTACTATTTTTGTACGTGCAACTACAAAGAGCCCAAGTTCATAAACAAGTTTGCTAGGAGTAAGAATGAAAATGCCATAAGTTAAATAGAGGAAGGGATATGACTACTATTACTAAACCATTTTGTGACTTTGGATTCTCTGTTGCTACACTCAAGAAAAATAGTACAAGAATCCATAGGGTGATTCATTTTTTGGTCTTTGATAAATTGAAATGAATTCTAAAATCCTTAACACGAGAAGTGATATTGAAATCCCATAAAAACTAAAACTAGAACCCATAAACCCTAACATTGGAAATGAAAGTGGAAATACTTAACACTAAAATTGAAACCCTATAACAGATAATTTTAAATGAAAATGGAAACCATTAGTAGTAAAATTGAAACCCTATAATTGATAAATTGAAAAGTGAAAATTGTTAACAATCATATTGAAACCATAAAATAAATAAATTATTAAAGCCTTAATTCATAAGATTGGAAATGAAAGTGAAAACCCTTAATATTCAAACTGAAACCTTGTAACCAATAATTTAAAAAGAAAGTGAAAACCATTAACAGTCATATTGAAACCATAAAAATAGACAACTTATTAAACCCTTAATCCCTAACATTGGAAATGAAAGTGTTAACCCCTAAGAATAAATTTGAAACCCTATAACAAATAAATTGAAATGAAAGTGGAAACTATTAACATTCATATTGAAACCTTAATGCAAACAATTTTTTAAACTCTTAATCCCTAACATTGAAAATAAAATTGAAAACCCTCAACACTAAAATTAAAACCCTAAAACTGATAAATTGGAATCCCTTAATAGTTATATTTAAAGCATAAAATAGATAGTTTATTAAAACCTTAATCCCTAACATTGGAAATGAAATTGAAAACCCTTACAACTAAAACTGAAACCCTAAAACTAATAAATTAAAATGAATTTGGAATCCCTTAACAGTCATATTGAAACCATAAAAAATTAACTTATTAAACCCTTAATCCCTAACATTGGAAATGAAATTGGAAACCCTTAACACTATTGTTGCAATCCTAAAAATGATAAATTGAAATGAATTTGGAATCCCTTAATAATCATATTGAAACTGTAATCACCAAAAAGTGGACATGATCATTCAAGTGATTAATCAAGGCAAATCAAGGCAAAATCCAAGCAATTGAATCAAAACAAGCATTTAGCCAATCAAAATTAAATAAGATTAATTCAATATAATTTAAAATCTAAAGCCAAAAGATCAATCAAGAGCATTTAAATCAAGTGAAATTAAATCAATGTGCAATTAATTCAATTAATGGCATAGTTTGGAATTAATCAAATTTAACCCATTCAAGGGGTGCACTTGGCTAAATAAATGAATTAAAATCAATTGATTAAATCCTAATTTCTCTCAACACCACATGGGAGGAAAAATCCTCAACCAATAGGATTCAAGAAAGGAACTCACATGGATCAAGCCAAATTCAATCTCAATCACTCAAATTGAAAGAGCATCTTGGCCACTCATCTTGTCTTCTTGTCCCAAGCTTTGAGGACACAATATTTAAATTTTCTTCAAAGGGTGGAACCAAAGACTCAACTCAATCCTAATCATGATCAACTCTACCACACCCCCTACCCTTTTCAAATCCTATATAAGCAAGGCTAAATCACTCATAAAACAATCCACAAATCTGATAATTGCATCTAGCCTCTTGAGAATTATAGCTAGAAAGGCAATTTAGAAGTTAATTGAGAATTTCTATTTGGAATTGAATTAATTAGCTTAGCTTATCACTCATTTCTCATTCTAGGACTGTTATTAATGGAGGCTTGCTGAGAGCTTCACCATTAACACTCTTAGTTAGAGAGCCATAGAATGCTTAATTGTTCTTTATTTGCTAAAAAGAGTTGATAATTGTGGTTATTTAGTTTCTATTTGATTTATTGTTCAATACTAATTCTATGAAGGTACAATTTCTAGTACACAAAATGGTGCCCACCGTGGGGCCGTAGGCTTCACTTTCTAAAAATCTCATAATCTTCATTTTCGTTCAATTTTTTGCATGTTTAACTCTCAATTTTGCAGTGAAACAACGCTTATGAGACTTCAAACGATGCTTTTGAGTAGTTTAAATAGTGCTTCTGAGCACTGTTTTAGTGCTTCCATGACAAATTTGTGTGCCTTTGCACAGTCAAACAATGCTTTTAAATCCTTTTGGTTTCTATCTTCAAATTCTAATAGCGCTTATTCCTTGACTACCGAGTGCTTCTGCATACTTATCCAGCTCTTTTACTTATTTTTAGTTGCCTTTGCTTAATTGTTTAGCGCTTTTACTCTATGTTTTTGCACTTTTAAAATTTTAACTAGCACGTTTGAGCTGATCTAAAGCACTTTTAAATAATTAAATAACGCTTTTAATCATTTCTACAACGCTTTTACATAAATTGCAAATTTTTATATTCTTACTATCAGAAAATGAATTTTATGACTCTACAAGATGACTGATCACATAAAAGCAAAAAAGCCAAAGAGAAGATTCAATCAAGAAGGAAAAGTTTTAACAAGGAAAATCAAGGAGGAGAACATTGCTCATATTAAACTTGTCTTAGAGAATTCACAGCAAGAGGCTCAGGCATATGATCATTACATCAAAGTTGTAGAAGCATATAAGGCAAAATTTGTTTCATTAAATTGGATATTTTCACCTTAATCAAGTTTTTCTCAAATTTGATAAATAAGGCCTAAAGTTTAATTTTGTCTTAGTTTCTTCAATTTTATTTTGTTTTCTTCATTGTTGCTGGTTTTGTTGACTAACTTGTTGGAGGAAAAGCACATTGGAAAGGAACAATCGCCAAGGTAAGCATAAAAATTGCAAAATCAATCAAAAATACCCCTAGCCTTTTGCTAGCTACAAGGAAAAGGTAAGCCTAAACTTAGTCAAATTTTGTACTTAAATTGTGGCTTTGGTGCTTTCAAAAATCTAGTAATTAAAATGCAACCTATTATTGTTTGAGAAATTGTGACACTAGGCCTATGCTCTTCACTTCTTTTAGTGAATCAAAATGCCAAACATGTCAAAATTTCTTGATTAAAAGAAAGGTTAAAGAAATCAAGCACATAAAATTTTAAACCCCTTGTTTGTGGAGGAGAGTAGCAATACTCAAATCTCTTTAGTTTAGTGGGTTTGGTAATTGAACATTGTTAATTGTGTTTGGGAAATTGAGAAATAGTTAGGGATATGCTCTTCACCTTTTGGTGAATCAAATTCCCAAAAACTATCTCTTAACTCGATTTTCTTGCTTTTACATGAACATGCTAGATCATTAGTTGGGCTCGCCTCTTGAGATTTTCCTTAAAAGGGCCGGTGAGAGGGACAACCCAAAGTGGGATACACTCACCTTTGACATGATCATCCAACCCACTATAAAACAAAATACATACATCCTTAATGGGGTGTGTGACAAAAGGGTGTTAAATTTTTGAACTTCCTCGAGCAGTCCTCATGAATTGCACAAAATTCTGACATACCGGTGGTGGGAAGCCTCTTAATATACTTGGAGGATGAAATTTTAATATCTATTTTGAATGGAATATTGATTAAAACCTTGTTAACTTAGCAAAGACTACCTTATAGAGCCATGTTTACAAACCAATCTTGAGCTAGGTAGATTTCTTGAAGTGTCTTTTTGTGCAAAACCCATGATAACGTACTTTCAAAATCAAACACTTATTGTGTAGTAGGTAAAAAGAAACAAGTGTATGCATGATTTTTGTGTTTGAAAATACATAAAAAAAGTGAAAGAGATATCCATTGAAAGCTCATCTTACATTTTTAATCTCTTCAATATAAATCAACAATTAACAAATCAAATGACCAATTTGAATCAAACCTCGTTGAATGTTGGTTTCCACACGCACCCACAAACTTAGGGTATCTTTACAAGGAGATAGTACTTGCATTGCTAACAAAGTCTATGATTTTGAATACCAAAGTCTTTTCAAAGGTCACGATCAAGGGGATATTCTCCAAAATTTATTTGAAGAAAGGCTTGGAGAAATGGATAGAAACTTCGCATTTCATGATTACCACTGTGGAGGAAACAAAAATAACACCAATAATGCTAATCAAGGTCCTAAGGAAACACTTGAAGAAAGGGCTAATAGAGTAGCCCACGATAGTGATTTTCTTGAAGTCATGGAGAAATTGATAGATAGGGATAGGGAGAAATTTTTCCTAAACCTAGCCCAAGTGGGGATAAAGCTCCCATATGACTATGATATAGAGAACCTTAAGAAGAATCAAGAAGTAGCTAACCCCATGAATGCTATGACTAGACAATTACAAACATTCCAAGAACAAATTGATTCCATGAAAAAGGCCGTCGAACCTCAGCCTTTTTCTATTGAAGCGTTGTGTCCCTTTCCTTTTGACAAAAGCTTAGTCATGGCACCTTTTCCCTTCAATACCATTTTTCCTAAATATGATAAGTATATGGGTAAAATAGACCCACATGATCATCTAAGGGAGTTTTGTGCCTTAAGAATTGAGTTCATGCACAACACTATGTACCTAATGAGACTTTTTCCTAGGAGTTTGGGAGGCCCCGCTATGGAATGGTTCTCTAAGCTCCCACAAGGAATAAATACTTTTGAGGAATTAGCCTCTAAGTTTGTAACCCACTACTCCTATAATATCAAGCATGAAATCACAATGCTCAAATTGTGTGATACCAAATAGAAAGATGGTGAATCCTTCTTAGGATTCCTACAAAGGTGGAGGACCGTTTTCACAAGGTATCCACGAAGTATCCCTGAGAAGGAGAAGATGGAAATATTTACAAACAATTTGACCATGGAGATGAATTATCAATTACAACTTCAATGTCCCCCAACATTTAAGAAACTTATCAAAAATGGGATAAAGATTGAAGATGTATTGGTGAACAGAGGAGAGATAAGATTGTTTAAAGATAATAAATCCAATACCAACAACAAAAATAACCATTATGTATTTAATTATGTTAATAATCAAGGGGCCAACAATCACAACGATAAACCTAAGTTATGGTTAAAGAATAATAACAAAAATCTTGTGAATGATGGAGTTGTGGAAGCCCCCAACTTGAAGGCAACCCCTTTAAACTTATCAAGCAGAGCTAATTCTTCATACAATGTAAATCAAATGAATAAAGATCCCTTTAATTCCAATAATTCCAACAACAATTCCAATAATTCTAACAATAATCCTTTTAATAATGCTAATGGGAATAATCCCAAACCCTTTTTCTCCACATATCAAAAGAGAAAATTCACCTTTCTAGGTGAACCCTTGGAGAACACATTAAGAACCTTGGTTGCTAATAAGATTATCACATTACCTGATTTGAGGCCTTATGAACCTCAAATTAAACCTAATTGGTAGAATGATTCTCACCATTGTGAGTATCATCGAAATAAGGGTCACAAAACCAATGAATGCATGAAGTTAAAACACTTAGTGTAAGACCTAATTATAGATGATGGAACTATCAAAATTGAAGGGCCTCAAAATAATGAGGATCATACGGCCATCAAGAACCCCTTTCTAAACCATGAAAAAGGTGAGTCATCTAATGCCAATCAAAATTAGAAAAGAGGTAATGAGAAAGTGAAATTTTCTCATACATACAATAACATAATCAATACTCTAAGTGAAGAGGACAATGCCATAAATGTTATTGTGGTAAAGGATCAACCAAGAGAAGCATCATCCAATGTTGTCACTAGGGGGAAAGCTTCTAAAATCACTTTACCTACAAATGCTCCAAGAATTTTTTTACCCAACCAAAGAACATCATCATCTTCAAAGAAATATAACTTGGTTGATCAATTAAAAAGAACTCCCACTCAAATTTCAATCTTAGAATTGTTGAAATTGTCACCTAATCATAAGGAGATTTTAGAGAAGGCTTTAGTGGAAACCAATGTGCCACTAAACTTAGATGCAGACAAGTTTCAAAATATGGTGGGATACCTCATTTCTCCTCATTGCTTATCATTTTTTGAGTAATATGATATGTCGCTCAACCACCCATAGAATTTACCTTTGCATATAGAGGTCCTTATTCACAAACATAGAGTGAAAAGAGTGCTTATTGATGGGGGAGCCGGTCTAAATATTTGTACCCTAAACTTGGTAAAAGCCCTAGGATTTTACAAGGAGGCTATTGATTCAAAGAAAAAATAATGATCAATGCTTACGATGATGAAGAACGAGCATCAAAAGGGGTCATAATACTTCCCATTAGAGTTGGTCCTATACAAAAGGAAACAATTTGCCAAGTGTTAGATTTGAATTTGACCTATAATATTTTGTTAGGAAGGCCGTGGATCCATGAAATGGAGGTTGTTTCTTTGACTTACCATGAATGTTTAAAGTTTCCTTATCTAGGGTAGGAAATAATGGTAAGTGGGGACTCAAACCCCTTCCAATATTGTAACAACATCAAGCCTATCAATGACTTTCTAGTCCCACACAATGTAGAGGGAACTATACCCAATCAAATGGAGCAAGGTCAAAGTTCTAAGGACATCCCATTATTAAAGGAAAAATAAAAGATAGAGAAGGAATTTGTTGTTGAAGACATTCCAAAACCCACTAACCTAGCTACATCGACTAAGGGAAAGGAGAAGGTTAGTGAGGATAATATTATTGAAAAAATAAAAGAAGATCAAACTAAATCTATCTAAGTATACACCAAGGAGGCCCACTATCAAAAAATGGACCAAATGATGAAGAACTTTGATGAGCAATGCAAATTCAAGCAAAAAGGAGTAGGCGAATACTCCCTATCCATGATGGACTTGCCATTATCACCAAAGTCCTATGGAAGGTCATCCAATCTTCCCCATAGATATAATGATCATTTTGTGAGAGAAAATACTTCTTCATCCATGGACAAAGATGATAACGAAATTCTTAATTGGCTTTATAAAGATGAGGAGTCAAGTTCCCAAGAAAAACGTATCCAAAATATCAGCATTCCCACACATCAATATGGGAAAGGCTTTCAAATCATGCAAAAGATAGGGTACAAAGGCCAAGGACCTTGGGTATGAGGAATTAATGACTCATCAAACCTATAGAAATGACATGGTGAGATAGTAAGGAGAAGACAAGATTAGGGTACCTTGAACAAGGGTACACTCAAAAACACTATCCTAAACTCTATGATCAAATATTGCAATTAGAATCCCATAGTGATGAAGATTCTAATCAATGGGAATGGGACTCATTGTCAAGTGAGTCATGCCATGATAAGAAGATAAGTGTTATGCATACCTATACTTCTAGCAAAGGAAAGGATCAAATAGCAGAACCAAATCATAATCGAGCTTCTAGTTCAAATCAAGTGATCGTAGAAAATATTCAAATTCAAGAAATTGCAATAAATCAATGGGTAGGTGAATGCTACATACCTTCATGGAGACCTACTATGGAGGAATCAAATGTTAGGTTTAATCCATGAGACTTTTATCCAACGGAAACCTTAGAGGAGTCTAGTGAGGAAGACTTTGATCCTACTTCTTTAGAACATTTAGAAGAGGCCCATGTCATAGAATTGAATGATACAATGTACGAACCATAAAATGAGGTCTTATCTCTAAATCCCATCGAACCAAGCCAAAGCATTGATCCTTTAACTCTCATATACTTGGAATTAATTGAATGGGATTCCATTGAACCAACCATCCTCCCAACCTTTTTGAATGACAATGTGGTGTCCCAATATCTCAATGCGGTTGAACCTTCTTCTACTATGGAATATCAGGAGGATATGATAAAGGGGAGTATCCAAACTTTCAATCCACTTAAAAATGAAAAAAAAGAAAAAAAAAGTAAAAAAGGAAAAGAATCTAGTGTTGAAAACTACATTGTGGCAACATTAGATCGAAAAGAAAAAGAAATAAAGGATGTTTCCGAAGGTGAAAACCCAATTGAGGCACCTAAGGAAGGAAGTTCAAATGCTTTACCTAAACATTATGAAGAGAGATCTCCAATTTTGATCAAGCCTATAGAAAAGATAAACATTGGGTCAAAATCCAAGCCAAAGATCATACACCTAGCGACATCCTTATCTGATGAAGAGAGAAGAATTCATAAAAAATTTCAAGGAAAAACAAGTCAACTTTGCATGGTCATATGATGATATGCTGGGATTGGACCCAAATCTAATTATGCATCACTTGAACATCAAAGAAGGAGCCAAACCAGTCAAACATAAGCTAAGGAAAATGCATCCACATATAGCCTTGCTAGTAAAAGTGGAGTTGGAGAAATTGCTAAAAGTGGGATTTATTAGGGCTATTGATTATGCCCAATGAATTTCAAATATAGTGCCAGTTTCAAAAGCAGATAAGTCCATCAAGATTTGCACAAATTTTAGAGACTTAAATTTGGTGTTCCCTGAAGATGATTTTCCTCTTCCAAGTATAGACGCCATTATGGACCTAACAGTGGGACATTCCGTGTTTTCACTTATGGATGGATTTAGTGGCTATAACCAGATCAAGATAGCACCTGATGACCAAGATAAAACAACATTTACATGCGCATGGGGAACATTCTGCTAGAATATTATGCCCTTTGGTTTGAAGAACGCTGGAGTGACATATCAAAGAGAAATGACAACTATATTCCACGATATGATGCATAAGTTCATGGAAGATTATGTAGATGACATATTAGAAAAATCTCATTCAAGAGAGAAGCATCTACCAATTTGTTAGCTTGTGGTGACTGATCAGGAAAGTACTATCCAGGGAAATACTGTACACTTTTTTTTTTTAGGCTGACATATTTTCAGCTATTTTTGGGCCGACATAATTGTAACTCATTCTAACCCTAAAGTAGCAAAATATTGTATAATATAGCTTGGGGTTAGGGATTTCATTATGTATGATTTTAGTACTTATGATGGAATTGAGCTGTAAGGGATTACAGATTGTAATCAGGTTGTAATCACTGGATAATAAAATATTGGACTCGTTGTTGGTGGACGTAGCCCAGGGATTGGGTGAACCACATTAAATCTTTGTGTCTTGTGTTCTCTTCTGTGTGGTTTATTGTTTTCTGATATTGGTTATATTTGGATGTAATTGTTATTTCTACCTTGTTAATCCTAACACAATTCTAGAGAAATTTTTTGTTAGATTAGAGCAATTCAAAGTAAGGCTCAATCCAAAAAAGTGTGCATTTGGGGTCCAATCAGGAAAACTGCTAGGCTACATTGTATCGGCAAAAGGAATAGAGGTGGATCCTAAAAAAGTAAAAGCCATCATGGAGATGGAAGTGCCTAGAAACATAAGCCAAATGAGGTCATTACAAGGAAGAATTCAATCCATCAGGAGATTTATATCACAATTGCAAAAAAATGTCATAACTTCACCCAACTTCTACATAAAGATACAATTTTCAAATGGGATGAGAAGTGTGAAGAAGCTTTCAACATGCTGAAGAAATACCTCATGAACCCTCCCACTTTGATTCCACCCATCAGAGGCAAACCCTTGATCTTATATATTTCAGTGACTGAACATTCATTGGGGCACTTTTGGCACAAGAAGATGAATTAGGCAAAGAAAAAGCTATATTTTACATAAGTAGAACTTTGGACAAATAAGAGTTAAACCATACTTTTATTGAAAGGACATTTTTGGCTATGGTTTTTGCTTCCCAAAAACTATGCCACTATATGTTATCTCATAAGATAAGACTCATTGCCAAGATCGATCCTTTGAAGTATCTACTTAGCAAAACAACATTAAATGAAAGGCTAGCCAAATGGGTCATGGTGTTGAGAGAATTTGACATTGAGTATGTAGACTACAAATCTATCAAAGGGCAAGTCATTGTTGACCAATTAGTAGAATCACCACTACAAGATGATCATCCAATTCAAGTAGAATTCCTAGATTCCAAGATTGTGAATGTTGAGGCAAAAACATGGCAACTATATTTTGATGGTTCATACACTCAACATGAATCAAGAGTAGGCATACTCTTGATTACTCCCCAAGGATCTACAATTCCAAAGTCATATAAATTGCTATTTCCATGCACCAATAACATAGTAGAATATGAAGCCTTAGTCATTGGAATCAAGTTAGTATTAGAGTGGAAGGTGATAGAACTAAAGGTTTATGGAGACTCTTAATTAGTCATTAATCAAATTAATGATGAATATCAGAAAAAGGATGACAAGATGGTACCTTATAAAAACATGGTGGAAAATTTTAAGAAATACTTTACTCTTATTAAATTTGAACAAGTTCCAAGAGAAAAGAACAAAGCAATAGATGCAATGGAAACTTTGGCATCACTTCTACAAATACTGGATCAAAGTGCCAGATATGAATTCCTGGTAGAAGAAATGGATCAAGCCGCATTTGACCCTACCCATCTTCATACCATTTGCTTGCTAACTAAACACAAATCAACTTGGTATGGACCCATTTACACTTACCTCAAAGACCAAATCTTACCAATGGACCAAACCAACAACCAAAAGAAAAGCTTCATCCACCAAGACGCTTGATATACCTTAATATCTGAAACATTGTATCATAAGAGTCTAGATAGAATGCTCCTTAGATGTCTAGAGAAATAGGAATCAGACGTAGCTTTGTGAGAAATCCACGAGGGAATTTGTGGGTCACATTCAAATGGATTAAGCCTAGCTAAGAAACTTCTCAGGATAGGATATTTTTGGCCTACGATGGAGAAAGGCGCTTGTCACTTTGCTAAAACTTGTAAAAAGTGTCAATTTCATGGAAACTTGATACATGTGCCCACACAAGAGCTTCATCCTATGACAACACCTTGGCCATTTTATCAGTGGAGTTTAGATTTAATAGGAATGGTTTATCCACCATCCTCAAATGGTCATAAATTCTTCATCACGACAATAGAGTACTTTACCAAATGGGTGGAAGTTGTACCTTTATCAACTTCAACAAGAAAGCAGATATCTTTGTTTATATTAAACCACATGATTTGTAGATATGGCGTACCTCATACTATCATAACAGATAATGAAAAGCACTTAAAAAACAAGGACCTAAAGGAGTTATGCACCAAATTCCAAATGATCCATCAGTCATCTTCAATCTATTATCCTCAAGGTAATGGACAAGCCGAAGCAACAAATAGGAACATCTTGAAGATATTGAAGAGAACAATGGACAATTCAGGTAGAGATTGGCACATAAAAATAAACCCGACCTTATGGGCTTGTAGAAAAATTATTAGAACACCAACATGAACTACACCCTTTTCCTTAGTCTTTGGAATAGAAGTAGTTTTACCTTTGGAGGTAGAACTTCCATCCTAACAGGTATCTTTACATGATTTGATAAGTGAAGAAGACTATAGAGTTGCTAGGTTGCATGAACTAGAACTTCTAGATGAGAAACAACAACAAGCATTTGATCACTTAAAAGTATATCAAAATAGAATGTCAAGGACTTATAATAAGTACATCAAGTCAAGAACATTTCAAATAGGTGACCTCATTTTGCGAGAGAATCCCAAGAACCAAGTAGAAAGGGAAAAGAAGGGAAAATGGGAAGAAAACTAGTTAGGACCTTTTGTTATCACTTCATCTTTTGGGACCGACACCTACAAGTTAGCTGATTGTGATGGAGAAGGGCTACAAGAACCTATCAATAGCATTCATCTAAAGAGGTTCTATACATGAAGCAGATGAAAGAGTATAAAAAGTATCAAAAAATTAGATGGAAAGCATCCTATTTATTGTATATAGTCAAAAGAGATCTTGAAAATACCAAAAACATTGAAAAAATAGAAAAGAGCAAACAAATTGGAAAAGTAGAAAAGATCAAAAACAGTGGAAAATTGGCATGAAGAAAGTCGAAAACATTCATATATGATCCTCAAAAAGATGTTGTCTTGGTGAAAACCTAGCAAATAGGCACCTTGATGATATGAAAAAAAAATTGAAAAAAAGAAAAATACAAAAAAAATTAAAAAAAGAGAAAAAGTATCTTGGTGAAAACCTAGCAAATAGGCACCTTGGTAGCAAAAAAAAGAAAAAGCTTTAAAAATAGAAAAAGAACCAAGATCCATTCAATCGGTGAAAACTTGGTAAATATGCACCATTGAAAGTCCAAGTTAGTTGCATACTTAGAAGGTCACCTTGTAAATATTGCATTCGCCAACATTTGTGTATATTGCATAATAAAACCCCACAGTTGCATTTGTAAGTACCTAAAGATTTTGGTCACCTAATTTGCAAATTGTCCTAAGTCCAACTTTTGAAATCATATCAAATTGGGGGCAATCTACTCTAAAGGAGGAAGGATTCATCAAAAAGCAAATTGCAATCAATCATCGAATCAATTCATAAAAAACACAAGTGAAACACTTATTCAAAACTTCAATCCCAATCCAATTTGAACCAAAAGCAAAATTTGATCCAAGATTTTCCATGACCTTATCTTTATCAGGATTAAAAGTATGAAATGGATGGCACTACACTTGAAATATGGATTTGAAAAACATTGCAAATTTTTTTTTCTAAGTGTTGACTTGATTGATGAAATCATGTCTTTCTAGCAAATCGATGAAAGTTTTTAAACTAGATAAGCTATGATGAAAGTGTGATATTTTAGTTGATTTCTGAATGACTGTCTTAAGATCAAAGTTCTAAATCATGTATTATTTGTCTAAGGACATGATCATCAAAGAATCATCGAGGACTTGTACATAGGATAAAACTAAGATCTTTGTTTGTTTACACAAAAGGATACCTTGGATATTTTGATCTTCAATATCATAATACCAAAATCCTTTTGCAACATAGAATCTAACAAAATAGGTATTCACACTCTCATGATTAGCTTCAATCAATGATAGTCATACCAGAAAAGAGATGGGAAAGGTAAATACAAGAGGTACAAAAAGTATTCATATCATCATGGTTGAACTAGTGATGGTTGTACTAAAATGGGGATTCCAAAATTGCTCAATGATGATTATAAGCTCCAAATTTTTGAATAATGATAGTTAGTTGCATACATCTTAGACTAAATGTATTTAATATATTTTTCCTTTCTTAGTTTAGGATTACAAGAGGGAAAAATAACAAAACAAAAGGGGGAATGGTCAAATAAAAAATCAAAGGATCATAAAAAACTATATGTGAACGAGTCTGTTGGAAATAAAAAACAAAAAACAAAAGTGCATTTCATTAGTTCACTTGCATTTGTGAGGTTCATTTAACACCATTGCATTACATTGAATTAAATCATTGAAATCATCTTCATTATAGCTTACATTCATTTAAGCATTTTCATCATTTAAACCATTAAGTTCATTGCATTTCATCATTTTTAAATCATTGCATTAAATTGCATAAGTCATGTACCATCATTTGCATCAGGTTCATTGCATTAAGTTGCATTAATCTTTATCATTAGAATAATTTAACCATCAATTGCATTAGGTTGCATTCATCATATTAAGTCCATTAAATTGCATTACATGGCATGCATACATCACCATAAATTGCATTAGATTACATCATTCAAGATTCATTTTATTTAGGATGCATCATTCTTTTACAAAAGGAATCATTTATATTTCACATCCATTAATTGCATTTACCATTGCATTCATCATAATCATTACATCATTGCATTACAATATCATTGATCTATATCACATATAAGCATCTAGGATCATTAATTATCAAGTATCCATATCACATTGCATTCATATACATTATCCATTACAACCACCTAATCCATGTATATATCATTGCATCTATAAAAGAAAAGCATTAATCATTAAAGATCATTACATTCATCCATCTATTTTATGTGATACACAAGACAACCATTTAAGCATCATTAGAACATGTGCATACATATCAAAAATTGCATTTGAAAAGCATAAAACAAAGCATATAGGAGATAGAACCATCTAGATCTGCATATCATACTAAAACACCTGAAAAGAAGATCCAACACATCATGACATCATATATAGTGAAAGCTATAAAAAATGAGTATCAGAGTCTATGGTAACATCAGCATAAAATCAACAAGATATCAAAGTCTATGGAATGATCATATAATGAAACATCCAGATAATCAAAGTCTATCAAAGTATCAAAGTATCAACATGAACAACCTCAATGAATAAAAAATGGTACAATAAAGTCCAATGTGTTGATATCAACAAAGAAATGAGATCATGTATATCAAATAATCAGAAATATCTCAAATCATATCTCAACTGGCTGAGCCACCAACACCATCAGGACCAGGAGCACTATCTGGAGGATGACTCAAAATTGCCTGTAATCCCTACTGACTCATAGTGGCCAGAAAGGTCTACATCATTTAAATAAGCTGAGTAACCTACTGCTGCATTGATGACATTTGAGATTGAAGAGATATAACATCTGATGCTAAAGCTAGGATAGGAGCCTATGCTGTAGAAGACTGTGGTGGAGGCATGGAAGAAGAAGGCATAGAAGAAGATGGAACTGACAAGGATCGAACAAAACTAGAAGAAGATGGATATGAAGAAGATGAAAGCATCATAGTAGAAGCAGGTGCTTGAGAAGAGGACGCCTGTGGAACAAATAGATGTATAACTTGCTGAGTAGGAGGACCCTGTGCCTGATCAAGAAAAAATTGTACAACCTTTGCATCAACCTCTCGCTATCGCCTAGCCCTATGCCAACCTAGTCTCACAGCTGGATCCCTAGCAACCTGATGAAGCTCTCTATCCACACCACCTCTAACTTGATCAACCCTAGGAGGGATATGAGCAATGAAAATCATTGGAATAAGAACTCTTCCTGCTCTAACTACCCAATGATCCCATCGTCTGCACTGTGCTCTAATCCTACCCCCACTGCTCCCACCATCTCCATCATCATCATCATCTACCCCATCTCCCACAACACTACCATCACCATCTTATAGCTCATTAATAGATGGAACTCTCTTAGCAGGATCAGTAAATCTCAGAAATGGGTATCGATGCAACCACTCAGCATAATCCTTTGTGATCCCAGCATCCATAATGTGCTCTTTCATAGACCAAGGTAGATATCCAAGGTCTCGAATATCTTTGACTACTGTCCCATAGTCAACATAGGGACCCCACAAAGATCTCTCTGCCTGCACTCGAGCATACATCCCTACTCCCTGAGGCATACCCTGTTTGCACCCATACTGATGCAATACTCTCTTCAAGCATGATCTCTCAATGATATAAGTGGAATGCCCAATCATCCAACAAGGGAAAAACACATAAGGTAACTTAGAGTCATCCTCGGGCCAAGCCTCACAACCAACATATGGCCGCTAGACCACAACATCCATATCGTTGATGACATGATGCCAATAATATAGATTACCCATATGGGTTTGAATCACCATGCCCTCATACATCCAAGAAAATGGCCAACCCAGATCTCATTGTCACGCTGTGAGAGGCCGTATCATTGGGATATGCTCCCAAGTCCAAACTTGTAACAAGATCGCTCCTGCAGTGAGCGTAGAAGATCATCTGTAAACAATGATATGTAGCTCATGATACAACTAAGCTAATACACATGAGCCCCAATCAAATCTTTGAGGATGTGCCATCAAGTCCTCAAGGATAGGACCCCATCCAATTGTGAACCCATGACCATGTCGGCCTGGAAGAAGGAACCCACCAATCAAAGTACCTACGACTGCTGGTAGCACTGGAAAATAAAGAAACTAGGCCCACTTGATATGATCATCTCCAATGGTCGGATCTAGAAAGACCCGCCGACATGCTGACCCATCATTTATGGAATCGTAATAAACCAACTCTCCTCTAGTCGGCAAGCGAAGGATACAATACACGTCCTCTAGGGTGATCGTCATCTCACCCATAGGTAAATGGAAGGTGTTATGGTCTGAGTGCCATCTCTCAGCCATAACAGTGATCAAACCTTAATTCACTTAGAATCGAGGTAGAGCCATAAGGAAGGATAAACCACACAGAATGATATGTCTATGATCAGCCACACTCAGGTCATGGATTATACTCATCGGTAAAGGATAGGAACCACGAACACCTAATGACTTGAGCTCAGCCTCCACAAAGCAAGTTCAATCACATCAGTTATCATTTGGATTATCCTAACTCAATAAAAAATTTACAAATATCAAACCACAATCAATTTTCCTGAGTCTATTTAGAGAGGACAGAAAATTCATCATCATCCATCATCTAAATCTAGATTGACGATTCAACATTCAAACTATGAATGACTCATACTGACATCTTACGGCTCGCTATAACATCAAGTTCATTATCTTAACCAATTATTTGATCAAGGATGTTGAATAATTTGAAATTTGACTACAGTAATTTAAAATCTTTCCTAGCAGGGTGAAAGTGCTATTTCAGGCTTTAAAAGAACTAAAACATAAAAGAATTGTTTAAAAGTGTAAACGCACTACTTAACAGCTCAAAAGTGCCACTTGAGGAAAACACGCTAAAAGAATTTGAAAGTGCTATATTAAAATTCAAAAGTGCTATTCTAATTGGCAAAAGCAAAATCAACGGCAAACGTGCTATTTGACAAGGCAAATGCAGTTTAGGGCTAAGAACAGGCATGTAAATGCACTGTTCTGAAATGTGGAAGCACTAGTAAAAGTTGTGGAAGCGCAACTTGAGAGGTAAAAGCGCTATTTAAAGTTGCAAAAGTTCTATTTGAAATATAAAAAGGAAAAAAAGAGGGTTTTTCTCTGAAAAATTCAATTTTTTCAAATTAAAATGCATAAATCGACAAAACTAAGAAGTTGAGGTACTCACTAGAGGTCCGTAGCTCAGTGGCCATTGATACCATCGACCACACTCGAATCTATGCTCTTGAATAAGGATAGACATCATCAAACAATCAAAGGAGGTCAGAGCTCAAAAGTCAAAAGTAAAAGTGAAAATGAATAGTAAAAAAGACTTTTTACCCTTTTATATAAATCTTTTGACCTAAAAAGGGTATCTTTGACCTAAAAAAGGGAATATTTGATCAAAGGTGACCTGAGGACCCAAAATTTTCACCAATTCAGCCAAATCAGGGGCATTTATCATCAAATAGATGCGAAAACAATATCAGAAATGAAATTGAAATTCATTATAAAATGACTCAATCAACGCAAATTGACCTAAATCATCAAATTTTTTAACCATCTATCGAATTTCATTTCATTTCTGAGGGGGCATACCATCGGATAATCAGTAACAATATCAACATCATCAAATCAGGAGAACGATCATCAAATCAGAGCGTAATCTTTTATCAGGAAATTTTTCGCTAATCAATTGAAAGGGGCATCAAACATCGAACCACATCAAATCAAGTATCACATCAGCAATCTAACATCAGATCAACCATCAGGAACAGAAAAATCAAATCAGAACTACATCAATCCTATCATCAAAATCAACAATTCATATCGAACATCAAGATCGACCATCGATAGAATCAAGACTTTTTATTTAGTTGGATCAAAACATTCTTTGAATTGACACGCTTTGCACGTCAACTCAAAGAGGGGAATTTGTAATTACCAAAAAGTGGACAGGATCATTCAAGTGATTAATCAAGGAAAATCAAGGCAAAATCCAAGCAATTGAATCAAAACAAGCATTTAGCCAATTGAAATTAAAATCAAGTCTTAATTCAATATAATTCAAAATCTAAAGCCAAAAGATCAATCAAGAGCATTTAAATCAAGTGAAATTAAATCAATGTGTAATTAATTCAATTAATGGCATAGTTTGGAATTAATCAAATTCAACCCATTCAAGGGGTGCACTTGGCTAAATAAATGAATTAAAATCAATTGATTAAATCCTAATTTCTCTCAACACCACATGGGAGGAAAAAGCCTCAACCAATAGGATTCAAGAAAGGAACTCACATGGATCAAGTCAAATTCAATCTCAATCACTCAAATTGAAAGAGCATCTTGGCCACTCATCTTGTCTTCTTGTCCCAATCTTTGGGGACACAATATTTAAATTGTCTTCAAAGGGTGGAACCAAAGACTCAACTCAAGCCTAATCATGATCAACTCTACCACACCCCCTACCCTTTCCAAATCCTATATAAGAAAGGTTAAATCACTCATAAAACAATCCACAAATCTGATAATTGCATCTAACCTCTTGAGAATTATAGCTAGAAAGGCAATTTAGAAGTTAATTGAGCATTTCTATTTGGAATTGAATTAATTAGCTTAGCTTATCACTCATTTATCATTCTAGGACTGTCATTAATGGAGGCTTGCTGAGAGCTTCACCATTAACACTCTTAGTTAGAGAGCCATAGAATGATTAATTGTTCTTTATTTGCTAAATAGAGTTAAAAATTGTGGTTATTCAGTTTCTATTCGATTTATTGTTCAATACTAATTCTATGAAGGTACAATTTCTAGTACACAGAAACCATTCAACATATAACTTCTTAAACCATTAATCCCCAACATTGGAAATGAAATTGAGAACCCTTAACACTAAAATTGAAAACCTATAATAGACATGTTGGAAAGAAAGTGGAAACCATTAATAGTCGTATTAAAACTATAAAACATATAACTTATTAAACCCTTAACCCCTAAGATTGGAAATGAAAGTGAAAACCCTTAACAGGAAAATTGAAACCCTATAAAAAATAAATTGAAAAGAAAGTGGAAACCATTAACAGTAATATTGAAGCAATAAAAAAGATAGCTTATTAAGTCCTTAATCCCTTTATGCAGTCAAGGATGGTGGATCCAATGAAGGATAGTCCAAACCTTGCAGCCAAAAGAATTACATAGCAGATTACTCAACAATGCAACATAAAGTAATTGTTTAACACTGATTTTCATTAACATGCCCGACTGTAAGGCTTTGCAGGTTAGGGCCAATTACAATCAGAAAACAATTCTACAAGATCCACAACTAGATCCAATACAAACTCAGCTAGCTCAGCTCTGAAGACAATCAGAAGCTGATGGAAACCCTAAGGCAGATCTAAACTTGAGCTCACAAGCCTCCAAGCAATCTACTTGTTCCCAAGTATGCAAACCCCTAGCTCTACTACAAATGACTATCAGATTACAATCTGATCTGCAAGAACATCAAGAACTTTTCCACAACTTCACCCTCAAGCTTTGCATCTGACATTCAGATCTACTCTGTTGTATAAGTCCTAATCTTCTAATTCTATCCTTAAACATCTACCCAAGCCCGCCTTAAATACTAATCATCAACCACAAGTTGGCTGGATGAAACCCTTAACTTAAAAAATAAATAATTAAATGCCATACAAGTCAGCTCACACATGTATACAAACATTTAATTTTGCATTTCGGCCCAAGACAATGGCTACCAACAATTAATTCACCAAGTCGGCTCAACAAATCACATAGAACTCCAGTTGGTAAGTCAGAACTACCGAGCGATAGTAAAATCACTGAGCATGCTAGGCATCACCGAGCACCAATGTCGACCGAGCATCACAGGCATGACTAAGTAGCACTTTCATCAAGTGCCAGAGACTACCGAGTCCCTTCAGTGATTGAGCTTCCTTCAATGACCGAGACCATTGGTCAAGGTTGCAATCAAGTAACACCGGCCAAAATACAAACACTCCATGTAGTTTCACCGTGGACATAGAATGGCCTACCTAAACCTTGGATGCCCTTACATTAGACACCCTAGGTTCCAAAAGATGTTCATATGTGAGAAGAACATCTTCCAGGATTCAACACATAAATCCCGAACTGGTTCTTCACATACAAGTCCTCTACCTTTTCTACTTGCAAAGTCTTCCACTTCAGTTTCCACTGTCTCTTCAAGTCTTTTCTTGACAATGTACAAGTCAGTTCTTCATACTGATAATTCATTTTCTCAAGATCCACAATCTCAACTCGGCTACCAATACTCATGCTTCTCCTACCAAGTGTTGTATCCATCAAAGGCATCAGTGCAAACTTGTTGTCATTCTTCTCAACAGTAAACACATTCTTTACACAATCATAAATAGCCCTAAAATCATATTGCCAAGGTCTACCGAGCAATATATCACAACTATTCATTTTCATAATGTCACAAAGCACAAGATCCTTGTACTGGCCAATCTGAACATTAATCAAGCATTGTTCTCTAACTTCCAAAGCATGAACATCTTGTAACCAGCCAAGCCTATAAGGGCAAGGATGTTTCATTCTACTCAAACCAAGTTTTTGAACCAGGTCCTTAGCAACAAGGTTATCAGTACTACCACTATCAACAATAACATTATAGAGTTTACCTTTAGTCTTGCATCGGGTCCTAAACAAGTTACTCCTCTGACAAGGTTCATCCTTTGTATCGAGTAATGTTTGCCGAAGCAGCAAGTTCTCTGATTTAGGTTCATTCTGAATGTTCTCATTTAACAAAGTAGTTCATCAGTCAACCTTCTTCTGTGTACACTCAAAAGAATGATGTCCTTCCTCTTGACAGTTATAGCAAGTACCCTTAAAGATAACTCTACCTGTCTTCTTCTTTGGTTCCATAGGTTTCTGTTAATCTTCTGCATCAGTCAGTTTCTCCTTCACCGAGTGATCAATCTTTTCTTTCCCTCAGGAGTTACTAGGCTATTTCCTTTTCAACTTATCTTCTACCTTCAAAGCATAATGATAAGCATCTTCAATAGAATCAATCTTTAGCATACCAAGCTCATCCTGAATATTGAACCTCAAACCATTCACATACTGAGCTACCTTTTCCTTACCAAGCTCTCGGTGTCCAGACCGAATAGTAAGTTTGTAGAACTCCTCGGTATAATCTTCAACAGACAAATCCTTCTATTTTAGATTCTAAAACTTCTTAAACAAGTCAAGCTCATAATCAGCCGGTATGAACTTAGCTTTCAACTTAGTCACCATCAACCTCCACTGATTGATCTTCATTTCACCTTCATCTTCTTGGTCTCTCTGTAGTTCTTTCCACCAAAGAGTAGCATGTCCTTTTAATTTTGTCTATTCTAATCTCACCCAAAGAGGATCTTCAATTTCATCCAGCTCAAAGAAATCTTCAAGTTCACCAATCCAATCAATCAGATTGTTGGGCTTCAAAGTACCAAAGAAAGTAGAAATTTCCATTCGGTAATTACTAAATCAAGCAATAGATCTAGGCAACCGAGCAGTTCTGTCTTCACCAGATCTATTCTTCTGATCATCACCACTAGATCCAATAGTTTCAAATTCTTTAGAAGCTTCTTTATAGCCATCCTCAGTATCAACATTCTAAGATATACCAGCAATAGTTCTCATGATCTCAGCGACCATATCATTCACCATCAATTCCATCTTAGATTTGAAATCTGATTTCACCTTCTCTGTGATTTGAGATTCAATAGTATCACAAAGATCTAAAATAACTCTAGGGTCCAATCTTCTTGAAGGAATCCTTAAAGATAAGAGAAACCCTCTACAACAAACCCTCACTAACCACCTTGTGATAATTTCCAAGTTGCAACAAGTTAGATCTCAACCTACAATCTTGCAAACAACTAGGGTACAGTTTCACAAGTTCAGTGCTTCAGATCTACAATCCAGATTGCACATAATCTCTACTCTAACAAGATCAACTTTGCAAGATCAGCTTTGCTAGGTCAACCTTCTGCTTCAACAAGATCAATCCCTCACTCCAACAGGAACAAAACTTTGCTCTGATACCACCTTATGCAGTCAAGGATGGTGGATCCAATGAAGGATAGTCCAAACCTTGTAGCCAACAAAATTACACAGTGGATTACTCAACAATGCAACACAAAGTAATTGTTTAACACTGATTTTCATTAACATGCCTAGCTGTAAGGCCTTCCAAGTTAGGGCCAATTACAATCATAAAACAATTTTGCAAGATCCACAACTAGATCCAATACAAACTCATCTAGTTCACCTCTAAAGACAATCAGAAGCTGATGGAAACCCTAAGGCTGATCTAAACTTGAGCTCACAAGCCTCCAAGCAATCTCCTTGTTCCCAATTATGCAAACCCCTAGCTCTGCTACAAATGACTATCAAATTACAATCTGATCTGCAAGAACACCAAGAAATATTCCACAACTTCACCCTCAAGCTTCGCATCTGACATTTAGATCTACTTTGTTGTCTAAGTCCTGATCTTCTAATTCTATCCTTAAACATCTACCCAAGCCCTCCTTAAATACTAATCATCAGCCACAAGTCGGATGGATGAAACCCTTAACTTCTAGAATAAATAATTAAATATCATACAAGTTGACTCACACATGTATACAAACATTTAATTCTACATTTCAGCCCAAGACAATGGCTACCATCAATTAATTCACCAAGTGGGCTCAACAAATCACACAAAACTCTAGTTGGTAAGTCAGAACTACCGAGCGATAGTAAAATCACCGAGCACGCTAGGCATTGCCGAGCACCAGTGTCGACCAAGCATCCCAGGCATGATCGAGTAGCACTTTCACCGAGCACCAGAGACTACCGAGTTCCTTCAGTGACTGAGGTTCCTTCATTGACCGAGACTGCCAGTCAAGTTTGCAACCGAGTAACACCGAGCAAAATACAAACACTCCATGCAGTTTCACTGAGGACACAAAATGCCCTGCCTAAACCTTGGATGCCCCTACATCATCCCTACTATTGGAAATGAAAGTGAAAACACTTAACAGTAAAATTAAAACCCTAAAATTGATAAATTGAAATGAATTTGGAATCCCTTAACATTCATATTGAAGCCATAAAGCAAACAACTTATTAAACCCTTAATCCCTAACATTGGAAATAAAATTGAAAACCCTTAACAGTAAAATTGAAACCCTAAAACTGATAAATTGAAATGAATTCAAAATTCCTTAACAATCATATTGAAACTGTTCAACAAATAACTGATTAAACCCTTAATCCTGAACATTGAAAATGAAATTGAAAACCCTTAACACTAAAAGTGAGAACCAATAAAAGACAAATTGAAAAGAAAGTGGAAACAATTAACAATCATATTGAAACCATAAAAAAAATAACTTATTAAACCTTTAAACCCTAAGATTGGAAATGAAAGTGAAAACCCTTAACATGAAAATTGAAACCCTATAACAAATAAATTGAAAAGAAAGTGGAAACCATTAACAATCATATTAAAACCTTAAAACAAATAGCTTATTAAGCCCTTAATCTCTAACATTAGAAATGAAAGTGAAAACAATTAACAGTAAAATTGAAACCCTAAAATTGATAAATTGAAATGAATTCAAAATCCCTTAATAGTCATATTGAAACCATTAAATAGATAACTTATTAAACCCTTAATCCCTATAATCAGAAATAAAATTGAAAACCCTTAACACTAAAATTGAAACCCTAAAACTGATAAATTGAAATGAAGTCAAAATCCATTGATAGTCATATTGAAACCATTAAACAGACAACTTATTAAACCCTTAATCCCTAACATTGGAAATGAAATTGAAAACCCTTAACACTAAAAGTGAAAATATATAAAAGTTAAATTAAAAATAAAGTGGAAACAATAACAATCATATTGAAACCATAAAACAAATAAATAATTAAACCCTTAACCCCTAAGATTGGAAATGAAAGTGAAAGCCCTTAACATGAAAATTGAAACCCTATAACAAATAAATTGAAAAGAAAGTGGAAACCATTAACAATCATATTGAAACCATAAAACAAATAGCTTATTAAGCCCTTAATCCCTAACATTGGAAATGAAAGTGAAAACACTTAAAAATAAAATTGAAACCCTAAAATCAATAAATTGAAATGAATTCATAATCTCTTAATAGGAGCAATGACATTGAAATCCCATAAACATTAAAATTGGAACCCGCAAACCCTAACATTGGAAATCAAAGTGAAAACCCTTAACATTGAAATAGAAACCTATAACAAATAAATTGAAAAGAAAGTGGAAACCCTTAACACTAAATTTGAAACCCTATAACAGACAAGTTGAAAAGAAAGTGGAAACCCTTAACACTAAGTTTGAAACCCTATAATAAACAAATTGAAAAAAATTGGAAACCATTAACATTCATATTGAAATCATAAAACAAATAACTTATTAAACCCTTAACCCCTAAGATTGGAAATGAAAGTGAAAATTCTTAACAGTAACAAATAAATTGAAAAGTAAGTGGAAACCATTAATAGTCATATTGAAACCATAAAACATATAACTTATTAAACCCTTAATCCCTAACATTGGAAATGAAAGTGAAAACCCTTAATAGTAAAGTTGAAACCCTAAAACTGATAAATTAAAATAAATTTAGAATCCCTTAACAAGAGCAGCGACATTAAAATCCCATAAACAGTGAACATGGAACCTGTAAACCCTAAAATTGGAAATGAAAGTGGAAATCCTTAATAGTAAAAGTGAAACGCTAGAATAGATAAATTGAAAAGAAATAAACCATTTACACCAAACTTGAAACCATAGAACATATAAATTGAAAAGAAATATACCATTTACACTAAAATTGAAACCCTATAATAGATAAAATGAAAAGAAAGTGGAAACCATTAATAATCATAGTGAAACCATAAAACACATAACATATTAAATCCTTAATCCTTAACATTGGAAATGAAAACCCATAATAACTATTAAATGTGAACCGTAGAATATTTATATTCATACCAATAGGTGGAATATGAACAGGGATCCTTGACAAGATTAAAAGATTGAATTCCCTTTAGTATCAACAAGCCAACAATGCTAAAACAGAGGAGTATGATTCCATTTTATGCATAAAAGTGTTAATGAACACATTAACTCATGTTCACAAACACAAAGTGGAAAAAAAACTCAAAAGCACCAAATAGAGCCAAAAGAAAACAACAAAGGTTATAGTTAGAGAAACAAAAATAAAGAATGAAAAAGTACAAATTTATTGCCCCGAAAGGTGAAAGGTGTCCTTATTTAGGATAGAATCGTCACCTCCATTAAAGATGACCTGATAAAACCCCTCCCATATCTCCTCCTAGCAGTCAAGATCCTCTCCCAAAATATGATTAAAATCTTGACCATCTCAGATGCAAACAAAGAGAATAGATACAAAATAATAGTGTGAGGAAGCAAATGGGGTACTTTCACAAGAGTGCAATATGAAACAACTAGTATAATGGAAAGAATGCCAAAATAAATTCACGTTACTTACAAAAAAAAATCGGTAGATAGTCGATAATGAAACATATTGTGGCGGCATAGTGAAGTTATAGAATCCCCCGCTAAACATGTTCTAGCTCCAAAATAGTCAAACTATCTAGAATGGGTAGGATAGAAAGGAATATTAGATTCCTTGATAGACAAGGAGTCATGCATACTAAATGGATTTTTAATGTGAATAGGCGTCCCCTTAGATGAATGTAAGGTGAGTTGACATGTAGTAAATGCAGCCGCATGTTACAACATAAGGTGGTCATTGAAAGTAATGACAACAAGGGTGGTGGATGGGTGGCCATGTGGTGGGATGCTATGTAACCACCCCAACATATTTGCACAATAAACACGTTCTACTATTGTGGGCCTCATGCACGTCTTGGTCGAGGCACCAAAATGCCATGACATAGACACCTTGGATGAATCAGACCTAAACATGTGGCAAATAATTTCAAAACGGACATAAATTTTGATTTGGGGTTGCCAACTTAGCCAATTAGGGTGGGAAAGGGGTCTAGGATCCACATGGTGACCCATGTGGACCCTCAAAGTTAGGGTTTGCACATTTTGGCTCCTCTGGACCCTAGCCGATATAGTAGAAACTAGACATCTGTATTTAATTGCAAAAAATCTATTATTATATTTTTTATAATTACACATATATAATTTTGTGGGATTTATTTATAAACAAGGAAGTTATATTTAAATCTTATCAAAGAAATTCTTTAAAGGTTTTTATAATTGTAAGCTTCAAATATTATATTTTGATTATAGATACAAGTTACAAACCTTTCAAGCATGTTATAAATGTAATAGAAGGATGCCATGTCATCATATAGATATTATTTCACTAAAATAATTGAGATCATGTGAAAATTAGTTCACCTAAAACAAAGCTTGAGGACAAACAAGATAGGATTGAGATGTGAGGTCTAGATTTCACTTTCTAATAAAAACTAGTCCTAAATAGTCAAGAAAGCTATACTAAAACCAAAAACTATTGATCTATCTCTATAACCTCATTTAATTTCTATGAGACACATTTGTTATTTATTCTTAATTTAAACTAAATGGAGAAGGATATTTAAATATTTAATGATGGGTAAAGAAAATATGTTAACTTTTATGGGTTAGTTTATCCTTTTCATTTTGATGAACTGGACGTAAATTGAACATATTGTATGACCTATTATAGTTCACTACTCTCCCTATAGCTCCCTCATTTACTCTCATGTGTGGGTTATATTTGAAATAACAGTGACTTAACTACTCCCACATCAATGCTCTCTCTCTCTCTCTCATCATGTTATAAGGCACTCATCTCCCTATATTATTCAACACTATTGGGATCCTAATCTCCCCCCCTCCACATTACAATCTCCTCTACCATGTTGTAGGACAATCTTCTCTCCGTACTAGTAAATACACTCTTGGGATGCTACAAAAAAAGTTACACAATCTTAGCTAGCTAGACCCATTAATGAAATGAATTTGTACCAATTTTTGGACCCTTGCCACCTCACATGTCTCAACCTTGTGGAAGTCTCACGTGAGTTTCTTGAAAACTTTGTTATTGATGACATCTATTTATTGACTCTACCTACAATCACAAAATAGTAGTTACTTAGATTGGCATCATTAATTGAACCTTTTCAATACCTTTAAACTTTAAGTAATTTCAACTTCTTTTCTTTTTTGTATCACTTGGTGTTGGAAGCCTATCACAACTATTAGTTTATTGTATATAGGCCAAAAATAAAAACTAGTCATAGATAAAGATTGCATTATTCACCAAGAATACATGCAAATTTTTAGGGATAATCATGTAAAAATCATATTTAGGAACATGATATCTTTTTGGATACATGTGATTTCCAATTAACTACAAGCGAGTTTTCTTAAGACAAATCGATAGGGGTAACCTAGCGACTTGGAATTTAGCACAATGTAAGACCCCTACCCACCTTGAGTTGCATACTTGACTAGACCAACTAATAGCCAAGTAAATCCAACCAACAAGACTTGAGCCTTGGACCTCCATGAGAAGAACTTAAAGCCTTGGTACAATCTTACTAACTATTCACACTAGGGGTGAACCCCCACTACGAATGGATTCATGTTATAATTAGTGTATGATTTATTACTAGTTTGGATATTGCAAGGGACAAGAAGTGACATGTACTCCCATATGTAGCAAAGATAACTTTATGAACCCCCCCGAGGAAAAGGTGTAAAATCTTGGCGAATCTTTCATTATTTTAGGGAGAAAATATTAATTTTATTGGTGAAAACTTTTTAATTTTAAAGGAAAAATATTAATTTCTATTGGCAATTTTTTTCAATCGTATGAAAATTTTATAAATAACTGACAAATCTGTCATTATTGTGGAGGAAAATAATAATGCATTTAACAAATGTTTTACTTATAAAGGAAAATATATATGAGTATTGGAAAAATAATTATTATGAAAGAAAAAATATTTAATTGTATTGGTGAAGTGTTTTCAAACGTATAAAAATTGTAGAATTTTTGTGGCCAATCTTTTGTTATTTATGGGGAAAGTATATATTTTTTTAGCAATTTTTTTCCAATCCACATTCTATCATTAGACACTTGCAATGAATACTTGTCATGACGAGCCAATGCTAAATGAAAATTAACGTAATAATTAAGGAAACATCACATCAAATATCAAGAGAATAAAGCCTTTATTTGTTGCCTACTTTCCCACATTTTGGTATTGATAATCGAACCAAACACACACACACATACCAAAAAACCATCATTTCACCATTATAATTTATAAATTTTAATTATTTTGTATAGTTGGATGTGTTGAGCATGCCAAATAACTGATAGGGGGGGTGAATCATTTATAATAAAACAATTTTATTAACCTAATTAATTAATCTGGTTTAAAGCAATCTAAAACTTAAAATAAATATGAACATGAAAGCACAAAACACCAACCATAATGAACACCAAAATTTATGTGGAAACCCAAGATGGGAAAAACCATGGAGAAGCTAATTCTCATGAATATAAACACCTCTTAAGGTGATTTTTACAAGGGCTCATTGATGGTTTGCTCACTGTAGGTAAGGCTCACTATCGGTTGGACTAACTACCTAGAAATAATAAGGCTCACTACCAAATAGATAAAGGATAATTACCAGATAGAAGAATAATGAATAAAAATACACCACTAAAATAACTATCACTAATAATAGCAACATTGGAATGATATAACAGTTTGTTATTGATTGCACACATTCACATACACATAAATACACAAATCTTCCCTTGTTAGATTCACATTCATCACACTCGCATCTATATCTATATCTCTGATCAAATGATAATTATTTTACTTATATTATGCCATATCATATAAACATCAAAGTTAGCCTAATGAAATTTGAAATATGTCACACCAAAGCGTTCCCATAGTGGTAAGGAATGAAACATGGACCAAAGAAATTCTCCTTGCTCAATTCAACATGACTCACATATAATAACATGCTACACATTCACCATGACATTTGGGACCAATAAATAAAATATACGTTATAATAAAAAAACTTGATCTAAAGCACAATGACCACTTTCCAGATAGGACCAGATCCAAAGAAATTAATCAAATTATGTTCCAAGATGAATGAGACCAACATGAACATGGCTAACGATAGATCTACACAACACATCATTCAAATCACACTACACCCATACTATAATAAATCACCAATTTATCAAAACCACATCTAAGCATAGGATATGTTGATATTAATGACAACCATTAATGACAACAATAATTATAGAATCAACATCAAATTCCAACAATCTCCCCCTTTTTCATTGACGACAACATTCATCAATAAAAAAATAAATAACTCCCTCTCAAATGTTATCAACATCAAAAACCTCTATTCTTCTCCCCCTTTGACAACAATGACAAAGGGCCAAAACTCCCCCTCACAAACTTACTCATCTTGTCCTGAGAGGAAGCCACCAAGCATTGATCTATAAAATAATACACATTGAATACTCTGGACTAATGCACACACTGTTGCACTTACTGAACACTATAAAGGGGTAGAACCCCTAGCTTATGCCTGAGATACTCAAAAGTATCCTTGCACACCGATTTCATGAAAATATCTGTAATATGCTCTTTTGTAGGTACATATTCAATTTTTACCTCATTTTACAACACCTTCTCTCTCAAGAAATGATATCTGATAGATATGTGTTTTGATCTGGAACGATATATCAGATTATTGGTAATATTTATAATACTGGTATTAGCACACATAATTAAGATCGGTTCATCAAATGTTATCCCAATATCCTTTAGAGTTTGTTTCATCTACGATACCTAAGTGAAACATGAGGATGTTGCAATGAACTCAAATTTAGTGGTATATAATATTACATAATATTGCTTCTTACTCGATCATGTAACCAATTAGGAGCTAAGGAAATAAGCTCCACCACTTATACTTTTTTCAGTTATCAAATTATCCACTCCAATTCATATCACTGTAAGTTTTCAATGTAAAATATGAGCCTTTTAGATACCATAATCCAAAATCTTTTGTACCCTTACAATCTCTATACATTCTCTTTATTTTCATCGCATGTGATTCTCTCAGTTCTTGTTAAAATCTGGCTACTAAACAAACAACATACATAATATATGGTCTAGTAGAAGTTAAGTATAAAAAACCTCCAATCATTGACCTTTACTCACATAAATTTTTAGTGAATCATCATCTTTAGTAAACTTACATCCGATAACAATAGGCATACATAATGATTTAGAGTTATACAAACCAAATTTCTTCAATAACTCTCTGGTATACTTGGACGGGGAAATGAAAATTCCTTTACTGTTCCAATTTACTTGTAATCCAAGGAAAAAATTCAACCTCACCAATCATGGACATCTTGAATTATTTCTACATCTCTTCTGTAAATTTCTTGCACAAATAATCTTTTCGTCCAAAAAATATGTCATCAACATAAACCATAACTATCAAGATCTGATCTAAATAAATTTTGTAATATAAATTACTATTGGCAGATCCCTTCTAAAATCCTTGTCCAATCAGATACTTATATAATCTTCAATATGAAACTCTAGGTACTTACATCAATCCATACAATGATTTATTCAACCTAAAAACAACATCCATATCCTTTCTAGATCTTAATCCTTCTAGTCGTTCAATATAGATTTCTTCCTTCAATTATTCATTCAAGAACATTGACTTAACACCCATTTGGTAAAATTTCAAATCTTTAAATGCTACAAATGATAAGAATATCCAGATCGCTTCTATTTGAGAAACATGGGCATAAGTTTCATCAGAGTCAATACCTTCAATATGAGTGTAACCCTTGCAAACCAATATTTCCTTTTCTCTCATTAACTTTCCATTTTCATCCAGCTTGTTTCAGAATACCCATTTTGTAACAATCACATTCTTGTCATCTGGTCTGGGCACAATTTCCCAAGTCTAGTTTCTCTCTATCTAACCAAGTTCTTCTTCCATTTATCTTACCAAATTCTTATCATTTCATGCTTCTTCCATAGACTTTGGTTCAATCTCTAAAAGTAAACACAATAATACTTTTCCTTAAGCTACTCTACTTCTTGTAATGATACCTTTATTCTTATCCCCTATAATTCAATTTTCTAAATGATTTTTCTATACATACCTTGGAGTCTTAGTTGTAGATGTCAGAGTCTACTTTGTCTCCTCTTCTTCTTTCTTGTCTTATTTTCATTTATTCTCTGTGTTAGATTCATATTCAACATGTTTGTCAAGAGTTTTTGAATATCTTCATGAACTTGCACTTTTGCACTTTCAACTATCTTGTTCAGTCTTTTGTTGTAACATCGATACACTTTTCTCTTTGTAGAATATCCCCAAAATATGTCTTCATCATCTCTTCTATCATACTTTCATGGATTGTCTTCATCTCTTTGAATGTAGCACTTGCTTCCAAAAATATTGAAGTATTTTATTGTAGGTACATTTCCATGCTATGCATAGTTCATATGACATCTTGCCCTATTTATTTGGGTAAGGAAATATATTAAGTATATATACCACTGTATGTATTATTTATCTCCAGTAAACCTCCATTAAACTTGCTTCTTTGATCATTGTCCTTTCTACTTCCTTAATTGTCTAATTCATCCTTTCCACTACACCATTTTGATGTAGTGTTCGAGGGGCTGATAATTGTCTTTTGATGCAATGTTTCTCATATAAATTGTTAAATTCATTAGAAGTAAACTCTCCTACTCTATCAGATCTAAAACACTTAATCTTCTTACCAACTTCATTCTCAACTCTTACTTTAAATATCTTGAATTTCTCAAATTATTTTTCTTTATGTCTTAAGAATGCAACCCAAGATAATCTAGAATAATAATCAATAAAATACATAAAATATCTCTCACCTTGTAAGCTTCTTATTCTAGTAGGACCATAAAGATCAGTGTGCACAAGATCCAACAAATTGGTAGATTAATGATCTTTTCCTTTGAATGACTCTATTTTCTACTTTCCTTCTTGACATCTCTTACAGATAGTGTTGTCTAGTTTACACAATTTGTGCAAGTCTCTTACAGCACTTATTGAACTTATCCTTACCAAGTTGTCAAAATTAATGTGACACATCCTCTGGTGCCAAAGGCAGTTGTCAATGGTGTGAGATAACAAGAAACTTTGTATAGCTCCTTCTAATTGATACACATTTCCTCTTGTTCTTCTTCCAACTGCAATAACAATTCTAGACTTCTT
This sequence comes from Chamaecyparis obtusa, assembly GCA_027943335.1. Classification (NCBI taxonomy): domain Eukaryota; kingdom Viridiplantae; phylum Streptophyta; class Pinopsida; order Cupressales; family Cupressaceae; genus Chamaecyparis; species Chamaecyparis obtusa. The sequence goes on along the minus strand of BSBK01002128.1, from coordinate 1,002,185 downwards.
TCAAATCTCACAACCATCATCTTGAAACACAACATTGTATCCATTTCTACATATCTATCAAACATAAAAGATTATGTTATAAAACCTTCACATAGTAAACATTATTAGTGTTATGATTTCCATCAAAAGTAATAGAAGCAATTCCAACAATCTATGTTGCTTTGTCATCATGAAATCTAATACGACCTCCATCATATTTCTCAATTTGTACAAATTTTATTTTATCACAAGTCATATGATTTGAATATCCATTTTCAATCAACTCATTCTTATTCCTTGTAACAAACAATGCATTGTCAGTGTTATCATCAAATTCTAGGTAAATGTAAGTGTTGATCTTGAATTTTGCAAGTCAAAAAGGTAACAAACCTTATGGTAAGTTTGACTTTCATGGGAACATAATGCTACCATTTGAAACAACCTCTAGTATTGATAATTTAACTCTTCACAAATAGGGGCTTTTGAAAAGGTAAGATAACTGAATTAAAGCTACACTAAGGTGACATGCACTAGATCTTCTTAAAATGAATAAAAAAACTAACTAATGAAGCAATATTGATCACAAAGATTAGAAAACATGTATTGCCTTGTATTTTGGCATAATATACCATGATCACTTCATTGTCAAAATGAGAACAAAAAAACCAAATTTGAGACACAAGTTATAATTTTCATATAAGCTCATGGGTGTATCTATAGAAGCTAGAAAATAGTAAATACCTCTAAAAAATTCCTATTCATCTATTAACTTTCAACATTGCACAACCATGAAGAAACCTTAGATACAAAATCACCCTTAATTGGAAGATTATCAAACATGGTCCAAAATTAGAGATGATTCCATAGATAAAAATGCTAGAGTTTAAATAAGATAACTATATGATTTAAATGACATAAATCTCCAAGATATTTAGTATTAATTCAAAACCTAGAAGGCTCATTTAAGCATAGTCAATCTTCCAAATTAACATAAATAATATAAAATAAAATCTTTCAAATATCTATCTTAAACAATATTGAAAAGAACAATATCTTCAATAACCCAATTATCTATTATCTATGATCAAACTAGCCAACCCATAAAATAGAACAAATTCCCCCTCTTATAGCCAATCCCCTAACTAGAAAATATTCTCCCATCATGATGTGTGCACTACAAAAAGCACCACCTTGATCCTTCATGTCTTTAACAGTTAGGAAAGAACTTCCACAATTAAGCTGGCGAAAAGAAACATTAAGCACCAAACACATTTCCTAGGATATGAAATAATTTCTCAACCCCACTACATCCATTAGATGGATAATAACAATCTAGTCTTGAACGCCACTCCCAACATGTGTCATAATGGTAAGGTTTCTAGCAAGAAACCTCCCAGCCATCGCTTCTAAAGTTTAGCAAACATGACACATGTCTGACGAGTGAGAAAGTTTACGAGAAAAAGAAAAGAGTGATATGTCGAAAGGGCCTCTGCCTAGCCTCCAAAAGATAAATTCTAAACAAAGGTAAATGCATTGTGTGCTGTGGGTAGTCTGTATATATATATATATATATATATATATATATATATATATATATATATATATATATATATATATATATATATATATATATATATATATATATATATATATATATATATATAAAATCTAGGTTTTTTTTGTTTTTCCAAAAATAAACAATCCTCTTGATTTGACTCATCATCTGATATTTTATCATTTTCATTAACATAGTAGGCCTTCTTATTAAACTTCTTAAACTTTTGTCTTGTTCCCTTTTCTGGACACCTAGTTGCTAAATGTCCAATATTTCCACATTTAAAATATTTAAGGGGTAACATATCTTTGTATTTTCCAGTACCTTTCTTCAGCTTCCTTCATGTAAAGTTTGCTTCCAACTCATTTGTACTACCATCATCCTGATCTTCCTCTATCTTTGTCATTGTAAAGGATGTCTCAGATTTGTTTTCCTATTTTCTAAATTTCCTCAACTCAAACATGGTTAGGGTGCCAAAAAAATGTTCTCTAGTAAACTTCTTTAGATCATAAAATTCCTTAATAGATGAGATATTGTCACTGTAGTTCTCTAGTAGGGTCATCATAATCTTCTTCTAAACTATTCATTATTCAAAGTTTCACCTTGATTTTTGACTTCATTCACAACATTGTCAACCCTCTAAAAATAGCCTGCAATATCTTCACCTTCTTTGATTCTCAGATTCTCATATTGATGCTTAGCAGTTAGCTTCTTAGATAACTTAACCCTATAATTTCCTTCATAGATCTCTTTCAAATTTTTTGAATTCGATAAGAATTATTAAATGAAATGACCTTTGTCAACTCAAATTTTTGATAAAGTACTAAAAATTTCATACCTTGCTTTTTCATTCTCCTAATAGGCTAAAATTTCATCTACAGTAGTAGGACCATTATGAGGTGCAACATATTTTGTCTCCATGGATTTACAAGTAGTGTAACTTATATAAATAAAATAACCTCTCATCTACACTTTCTAATAACTGTAATCACATCCATCAAACATAGGAAGTGTCAATTTATGTGCCGTCGGATCTACCTCAAGTGGTTAAGCTCTCTCCAAGGAACAAAAGCTATGATACCAATTGTTGAACATGTTGAATAACTAAGAGGGGGTGAATCAGTTATAATAAGATAATTTCCTTAACCTTAATTAATCTAGTGAGAACTTAAAGAAATGTGAAACTTAAAATCAATGTGAAAATAAAAGCACAAAACACCAAACACAATGAACACTAGAATCTACATGGAAACCCAAGATGGAAAAAACCACGAAGAAGCTAATTCTAATGAATATAAAAATTGGTTAAGTTGACAATGGTAAAGGTAATTTTTACAAGTGCTCATTGTCAGTTTTCTCATTGCAGGTAAGGCTCATAACTAGTTGGGCTAACTACCCAGATTTAATAAGGATCATTGCCAAATAGATAAAGGCTCACTGCCAGATAGAATAATAATGAATAGGAATCCACCACTAAAATATCTATCACCAACAATAGTAATACTAGAATGATATAATATTTTTCTACCAGTTGTATAAGTTTACATGCACATCAATACACAAATCTTGCCTTATCAGATTCTCTTTCACCATACTTGCATGCACATTTATATCTTTGATCAAATAATAAGTTTTTAACTTATACTATGCCATGCCTATAAACATCAAAGTCATCCTAATATAATTTGAAATAGGTCACATCAATTCACATGGTGGTGAGGAATGAAAGGTGGACCACACATACTCTCCTTGCTCAATTCAATGCTCCCTACACATAATAGGACACTACACATTCACTATGACATCCAGGACCAAGAAATATGATCTACATGTTAGAATACAATCACTTAACCCAAAGCATAATGACCACTTTGCAGATAAGACTAGACCCAAAGAAATGAAGCATATTATGTTGCAAGATGAATGGGAATAACAAGAATATGACTAAAGATAGATCTTCACAACACATCATCTAGAGAACACTACACCAGATCACCAAAGAATAAAATTCACATCTAAGCATAGGATATGTTTACATAAATGGCAACCATTAATGATAAAAATAATGATAGCATCAACATCACATTCCAACAGGATGATCTAAGATCAATGGCTTAAATTCTATTTTTGCTCATAATTTTCAATGACACAAAGTTTTCTAGAAAGTCTATAGAATGGAGACAAGTGCCCAATCTATATACTTAACTTCACATAATAACCTTAAACATTGACCACAACTAGTTATGGGGATGGTTGATAATGTTGCAACTTGTGATGGGTATTACATAAATGTCTTGTTATTGACATTATTCTCAAGTACGATCATCCACATATGACATCAAATTTGGTACTGATGAAATGATGTTATTCCCAATTTCCCACACACTTCCATTTATGGAAAATATTTAGAGAGATATTTGTTAACACTATTTATTTTCCCATCTTGAGACTCTATGTTTTAAATTTTTTCTTGTTTCAACAGAGGGGTCTTTTATGTCTGGTTATGGCTATTCTTTTGAAAATCTTGTCTGTGTCCTCAGTTTTTAGAGGAACTGGTTCATTTGTTCTTTAAACCCTAGGTGAGGTTTTGTTTCTATCCCTAGGTCTTTGTAATAAGAAAAACCCTAGGTCATGGTTAAAAAAATCTAATTGATCATTACCTTTTTCAAGCCACTTAAGTTCTTGTTTAAAGCACATGTCCTAATTCATCGTCAGGCGGGGCCAAATCTTTTAGGTTGTGTTACCTAGTAGACCCTTTTAATATTTCCTAAGTTTAAATCCCCAACAAACTTTTTGATTTTCCTAAGGTCTTGAGCATTCCTAAGTCTTGACAATATGTTGAACCTTGTTAAAATCCTTTTTGATTTGACGGTGTGCATGATCTCGTAATGAAAAGTTGATTGAAGATTACCGATCACGGGATTGTGCCAACCGTCATATGCTTCAATCAGTAAAGATAAAAGTGAGTGGTACTAATATTTTTAAGTTTTCTATCTATCATCTGACCATACTAATCTAATGGTACATATTTACTTGGCCCAACCATGAAGGAATTAAGACGTTGTCAGATATATTTTAATCTAACAGTCAGCGTAATCCCTTGATGAAAAGATAGCCAAGGATTAATGACTGCGGGATTGCGCCAGCTGTTAGATCTTCTAGTCAAAAAAGGGTGACATCAGTGGGGCCAAGGGATAAAGGTTTGTAAAAGTTATGACAAGTCCATTTTCATTGAATGGTTGTCATGATACCTTAATCAAAAGATGAAAGGAAATTAGTGATCGCAGGATCACGCCCATCATTCGATCATCCAGGTTAATATATAGTATGTTAGTGGGGTCAGAATTAAGTAGAATAAAGACAACCATTGGATGATCTTGATCTAACGATGATAGTGGAACCTAAATGATAAGTGGGGCCATATGATACCTAGTTTTAATCACCATCAGATCTATTTTGATCGGACGAAGGGCGTGAAGCCTTAATGAAGAATTGATCGATAGTTATTGATCAAGGGATCATGATGACCATCTAATATTTTTTAAAGGAGGATCAAAGGATCTATTTTAAACTTTCTCTCTTTGGTGTGAAAAGTTTCATACCCGTTGAATTGCAAATTTTCAAATTTTTGAAGAGTAATGGCAAGAATGTGTGGCATGGTTGTCAAGAGTTAATGTTTTTGCATACGCAGAATATCATTCAGACATTTCATTTTTAGAATCAAAGATATAGAATTTTTGAAGTGTTTAGGAGGAGAGAGATTGTAGAGTGTCTTGTATTTTATAGTGAATTATTTACTGGGTGAGTGATTTTGTGAAGTGTGGTGTTTCTGTCATCATTTGTCTGCAATTTATTTCATTAGGGTTTTGGGAGAAGGGCTTCTGTGTTTTCCTGGTTAAAATTTGGTATTAAAACCCTAATTTTAAAGATGGCACCAAGAAGAGAATTTAAAGGGAAGGTAGATTACTAGGAAAGGGCTATATGTGATGATTTCTTGGAACAACTAGATCATTCCACCAAGGACTCATTGAAATTAAAAGAACTAGTTCCTAAAAAACCTAGGCTTAGAGTTACAGATGACTTATATGAAAAGAGAAATTATATGAGGGATACAAACATTGAGGTCTCTGGTTTGGTATTGTTTAGGGTAGGGTTTGGACATAGGTATGCTTTTTCTCCTAGCAGTAATATATGGCACTTTGATGTAGGAAAATTGGTTGTCCCAAATGTTTTCATGGATACAATTTTTTTTCTCTAGGTTGCTAAAAATTATGATCATGTAGCAAGGGTGGTTAGGGATGTAAATGGAAACCCTCTAGTTAGTATTTCTACTAATGAAATTAGAGAGGTATTTTGACTAAGTGAGCCTAATGATGCCCTGGAAAGAATAGATTTTAATGAAATTAAACAGGTTTACAATGCACAGAGGGACTATCTTATAAATGGCCCTCTACGAGAGTTTTTTGATAAGGTTGGAGGGTTGATTGTAGTAGGACCAAATACACCAGAGACCATCAAGCTAGATTACTTCAATCTAAAGGAAAAGGGTATGTATTGGTCACTGTGTCAAATTTTTGGTGAGGATGCAAAAGCAGAAATGCCAATCCACTACATGTTTATGATGACACAAATTTTGCACCCCTATCTAGCAGTAACATTTGATTTTTCTCCTTTCTTGGCTGAGTTAATACACAATGGGCTGATTAGAATTCAAAGGGATAAGGTTGATAGACCTTTTGGTTGGTATTCTTTGATGATGTACATGTTCCTCTATAAGGGTTCAAACTACTTTGAGAAAGAGATGGACCTAATGAAAGAAAAGGATGGTGAAGAAATGCCAGTCTAGTTATGGAACCTGAACATGATATGGGAAAAGAATGAGGCTAGTTTTATAACTTTTGATAGATGCTTTGCATCTAGAATTAGGGCCTTATTGTTTTCATAGAACTGAAGAATCCCAAGGATATTATTGGATTTTCTTAGGCCAAAGAAATTTACCACTGATATCAAGATAATGCATAATTGGGAAGATATCATTTTATACCTTGTTTCTACTATTTTTAGAGTATATGGTTTTAGAGGCACCCCGTTTATCTTTCCATACTAGGTCCCTTTGAATGTTGGCATAGAAATTTTTTTAAGGTAGATTGGAGGATTACATGACATGACTCTCATAGGAAAAGGTAGGGGAACCATATTTCCAACAATCACCATAGCACATCAATTTGTAATCACAAAAGGTGGATGGACACACATGGGAAATATTTTGGAACCATACCACATGTCTACATCAGTTGCAAGGTCTGAAGATCCTGAGGAGTTTTACAATGAGATGTTTAAGAAGAGGACCAGGTGTGCTTCCATGGATCACATTTTCAATTTCCCTAAGGACATAATCAGAAATGTATTTGATATGCAAGAGCAAGAGATCAGAAAAGAAAAATGGCTAGTGTATAGAAAGACACTAGACTTTGTACAACATTTTATCATGGAATATGATCTCTTGAAAGATTTTAAGTCTTTTGAGAAGAAAAATGAAGCTCTTATGAGCCATTTTGAGGGTATAATGACAACCCTAAATAAAAAAAAGGATATGGTAGTGCAAACCGAGCCAAAAAGGGCCAAATTTGTGTTAAGTAAACTAATATTTGTAAGGATGGTTCCTCCTGGTAGATATATTGTGCAAAGAAAGATTGGGTATAGTGTGGTGGTTCCTAGACCTAATATACAAAAGGGGGTCAAAGAGAAGAAGATATCCCTTCATCTTCCAAGAGAGTAGAAGAACAAGAGAAAATAGAGGAGTCTCCCTTTTCACTAGAGAATAGGCCTATTGATATTAATTCTGATTCCCCACCTCCCCCAAAGAGACAAATATTAGAAGAAAGACCACAAAAAAGTGAGGATGTATAATCTCCCACTTAGTCTCCCTTGAACATTATTGATCAACAAGAAGTGACAGAGAAATTATAGAAGATGGGGAGCTTAGGTCAGATCTTTATGACCTATGAAGAAATTAATGAAGGAGTCCCTAAGCATCCTAAAGCTGCAGAGATGGATTTGACTATTAGTGAGATAGCAAGAAAGGAATTGGATCTCATAACCAAGAAATCATGTGATGAGTTCCTTGTAGATGATGCCTTTGTTAAGGCTAGGGCTTTTGTGCAATTCTTGTGGCGGACTCATGTAAGCCAATTTAAAGAAACCTGTGAGAAAGTATAGGAAGAACATCTAGAAAAGGACCTTACCATCATTGAAGATGAGGTCAAGAAGGAAATGTTGGAGAGGTTTGAAAAGGTTACCCCAGAACAAGGTAGAGATTTGGTAAGGAATGCAAGGGTACTCATCCTTCTTGAATGGGACATTGTTGATGCAGTTATCCTAGATGTAGTTAGGAAACAAACCACACTGATACACAAGACTAGAGAGGAATTTGAGTAGGCCATTAAGGGTGTCACATTCAGTGATGACCATCAAGCTCTAGGCATGTGGTCTTTGAGGAAAGAGGAAGGAAACAAAGGTAAACAATTTGTCAGGGGTGACCTTTCTGGTAGTTTATTAGTAAAGAGAGTCAGTGAGACTTTAGGAGTTGAAGCCTTGGGATTGGCATTAGAGACTGCCAAGCTCAACATGAAGGTGGAAGAGAAAGAGGCCAAGGAGAAAGAATAACTAACAATCAAGTTAGAAACTATTCTAAGGGGCTATGGTGAGATGAAGAAGGAGGTAAGTGAAAAAGATAAAATAATTTCTGAATTACAAAGACTGTTGGGAGGACAAGTGAAAATTCAAATACCTGATCAATTACAAATTGCTTCCTCCCCTACGAGGCCCACTTCTTCTAGTCCTATTATAGAGTACCCTCCTTTCCCTTTACCTCCATTTACTCATGAGGAGTTACTAATTGAAAGAGAGACACTAGAGGATGCAAGAAAAGACCTTATTGAAAAAGGAAAGAAATTGAAGAGTGAGAGGCAAATTTTTAATGAGGGAAAACTAGAAATTAATATGAAGTATGAGGAGAATTTGAGGGACATAGTTTTTTAGTTTGCTGAGGGCATTGAGCCAAAGAAAATTTACCTAAGTGGAGAACAACTAATGGAAATTTTGAATTCTTTTAAGTAGGAAAAGGCTACTGTGGATCCAATTTTGGATAGATGGATTTTTAGTCAAGAAAAAATGAAATTTTTTATTCTTTGAAAAAGGCTAAAAAGGATGCAGACCCAACAATAAAGAGTACTCACAAGTTTTTTAAGGGCTTGTTTGACTTTGCAGTTAAAAGAGAAAATATCCACAAAAAGGCAACAATATTAAGAAGTGAATATTATCAGGATTATTTTGAAATGTTTCCTAGTATTTTCAAGAAAAATGGAGAGCTAAAGGATAAAAGGGTATGGCTTGAACAACTAGATGATGAGTTGTCAATAAGAATGAGCAGTATATTAAATATGGATAGTAATATCCTTTTTGTCCAAATAATTGAGACTCTAGAAAATTCTAGGGAACATTTTGGTTTCTTGAATAAAGAGGTTCAACAAATAAAGGATGATTGGGACATTTTGGTAAAGAAAAGGGATGAGGTGGTTTCTTTTCCTTGGCCAAGTGAAGAAATTTTCAAATATTGGGAGGATACATACACCTTAGAAGAAAAAAAGATAGAGGAGACATTCATTGAGGCTACAATAGGTGGCCCTTGTTGGAAATTTGGCTAATGTGGATGCATAGATGTTGTCATTATGGAAACATTTGATCTCTATTAAGAGCATAGAATCTAGAATGCAAGTATGCAAAGTTGAAGGAAGAAATTGTCTAAGTTTGGATACAATGATCCTGACAGAGCACCCGATGAAGATTTAGTTGGCGACGTCCACTGGAGCAATATTTTTGTTTGCATAGTTAACTAAAGCTTCTACAGAGTATGAGGATACCTCATCTCAGTGTGCATAAAGTTTGGAGCAGTACGGACAAAGTTATTCAAAGTTTACCAAAGACAGTTTTTGCAGACCGAGCAGTTTTGGAGACAGTTTTAGCGAAAGAGTTAAGGGATTATTTTTGCTTGTCAAAATAATGACTTAACATTATTAAGGGATGCAATCCTAGATGTTTACTCTTGGATAAAGATTTTGGATGTTGACCATGTAAATTTATTAGCTTTAATAACTCATATATTAGGCATACTTGAAATGTAATGAAATAGAAGTGATATGTAAAAAGAAAGAAGAGATAACTTGTGATAGTTGTATATTGTGATAGCAGCAAAGGATATTGATGCGAAGTTGTAAGCAGTACCATATTACAGTCAGAAACATTTTTGTATTACCTATTTGGGCAGTGAGCTCAGCTAGTGATCAGGTTTTGTAATCTAACTCCTAACAGGGTTAAGGCTTCTAATAAGTCCTAAAGTCCTTTAACCAGGACATATCTACTATATATTGTAAATTGACTCCTAACAGGGTCCAATATCCCTAACAAGATACTTTTGATTAGTGATCTTTGTGGGTACCATCCCCACCAGGGTTTTCCCTTGGCCAAGGTTTCCTCGAGAACATATGATGTGTTATGAGTTCTTTCTATTTACTGCTATGTTTGTTAATTAGCTTGATAATCTTTGTATGCACTAAAGTAATTTGTTATATCCATAAGTGGGCAAAAGAAAAAGTTTGTGAAATACTGATTCACCCCCCCCTCTCAGTATTTCCTATTTCTAACAATTGGTATCAGAGCACAGTTACTCAGAGAAGGAACATTCAAGGAAAGCTTAGCAGCTTGAGTAAGATCTCTATGGATATGGATCAACTTCAGAAGAATCTTGAAGAAGCTCTTGAACATATTGATATGCTTACTGATGAAAGAAAATCCTTAAGAAGAAAATATGAAGATGCAAAGAATGCTATTGACAAATTGAAGGGTAAGATTGAAGATCTAAAATCTGAAAAGAAATCTGATATGCTTGTTGAAGATTGTGATGAATTAGAAAAAGAAAATGAGATCCTTAAGCATGAGTTGAAGATACTAAATCTGAAGCTTAGTATGAAAGATGGAAATTTGAGATCTGATAATGAAAAATTGAAAATTGAGAATGAAGATCTGAGGTCAAGACTTGAAAAGGAAACATTCGAATCTGAAAAAGTAAAAATGTAGTATGTGGAACTTGAGAAGTATAATAAAATTGTGAAAGGTGAACTAACTCAATCTAAACAACAACTTGAAAAGCTATATTCAAAAAGTGATAAGACTGAAAAACAAATTTCTTTTGAAGAACCATTCTTTGATAGGACTGGATTTGGATATAGTATGTTTAGAACAAACCATGAAAGTAAGAAGCCAGATCTGAAGACATTTGAAAGTGTGGAGGAAATAAAGCTAAATGAGAACACATAGGAAGATCCATCTAAAGAAGAACCACCTAGAGAGAAAGAAGAATCAAAGCAAGAAGAATCAAAATAGGAAGAATCATCTAAAGGTATGCAAAGAGAATTCAAAGGTAGATGTTTTGCTTGTAATACTATTGGGTACATGAAGAGAGATTGCACAGGTAAGCAATTTAAATCTTTTAATGGACATTGTTATAATTGTCATAGTTTTGGACATAGAGGTAATGAATGTAGAAGACCTAAAGTAATTTTGAATAATTATGATAGAATGATTGGGAATAATAACAATGCAGATAAGAAATCTATTGAAGAAATGAATCAAAGAAAAGTGGTAGTATGTTTTAGATGCAACAAAGTAGGACACATTGCTAGAAATTGCAGGTCATAGATTAACCAGTAAGGATAGAGATTTGGAAACAATGGAATCATTTGTCAGATATGCAACAAGTTTGGACACTCAGAAAGATTTTGCAGAATGAACAATGGAGGTTATCATCATAACCCTAACCCTAGGAACAATGCAAGAAGGAATGAAAATGTAGAAAACAAAGAGAAAGGTTGCTGTAGCAATAAAGATGAAGTAGAATTTGACAAAGGCACAGATCAAGGAGGGATAGTCAGCACTGAAAGTAGTTAGGAAGGTAATGTAATCGATGGTAAGGATGAATCTTTACCTGACCCTTCTTTAAGTACTTAAATTATGTAAGTTTCTGTAGTTTAGGACTTAGGATTAGTGTAGATTAGGAATTTGAATGAGTTAAGTTTTGTGCAGTTAGATATAGGTTTATTATGTTGTACTAATGCTATGGTTAAGTGCACAAAAGAAAATATTGTGTTTTGCGAGGTCGCATAAAGTTTTATGATTACAGGTTTGCAGAATCAGCTTTTTGAGGTTTTAGCGGCAAAATGAATGAATGCGATGTCAGATCGAGTTAATGTGAAGTGTTATAAGGTCAAAATCAAAGTTATTATGATTAAAAAGTGATTGAAAAGATATTTGAAAGAAGAAAAGTGAGTTGAGGATGATTTGAAGAAGTTTGGAAGCAGTTTGCAGCGACGATCATACCGAAACCCTAGATTTGCAAAGTTGAGGTATTTCTTGATCTTTAATCAGTTGATAAGATGGATATTTCTATGGTTCATAATGTTAAGGATAAGAATAGACCAAAGATTAAGAAAGAACCAGTAGAACCAACTAAAATTGATGACAGTCTAGCATTATCATCCGTACCAGACAAAGTATTGCACATTGAGAATGTTAAAGGATATTTAGGTTGTAAGTTTGAAACTTTGGGAGATGCAGATTTTAGTGATGATTACAGGAAATTGTACAATCAAGACATGTCAGTTAAACCAGCTTATGGGCACTTAGAGAATAATGAAATTATCAAATATTCAGTGAAGTATGAATTCAATGATGAGGAATGTACCAAGATCATTTTAAGTAGAATCCACAATGGGAAATTCTGGATGGAGGATAGAGTTATTGATATAACTGTTGACCTAATTCATGAAGTTACTGGATTATCAAAAGTTGGAGAGATTCCACTGAATGAAAATAACATGAGAAAGATTGTTTTAGATAACACTGGATCTAGTTATAATGGTAGAGGAATTGTGATAAGTAAGATTAAGCAAGATGATGTTAGGTACCTTTGCAAGATCCTAACAACTAAATTATGTGGTAGTTCAAGGGAAGATGACATGGCTGCAGGAATGATTCATGTAGCTTATCTTATGTGTATTGAGAAGAAACCAGTAGACCTATGTGAAATCTTGAAAATTCAGTTATTTGAGAACTTAGAAAAGATTAAGAAGGCTAAATACACTTAGTTTAGGTTTTCATCTCTGATAACCTATATGTTTTTCCATATTTTGAGAAGATTTCCTTACACAATTGATTGGAGTGACAATGTGAACACAATGGAAAGAATAAACTCAGTTTACATGAAGCACCTTTTTGATAAAGTTAATGACAGTGTGAAGCTTGTATTGAAGACTTTTCAGAATATTGTTGAGAACAAATCAAGGATTCCTCAATCCTTAGTTGAAAAGCATAAAGATGACATTTGTTTTATGGTTGACACTAATTTCACCTACATTGAAGCAGTTGAGCCTAGAATGGAATTCATAGACCCTCTAGGCTATGAAATATCTAAAGCAGAAATAATATGATATGTGAACAGATTGTTAAAGTGTGAGTTGGATGGTCATGCAAATAGGTTTGGAACCTATGAAGAGAATTTCAACTCTGCAATAAGTTTGAGAGAAAAGAAGCAATCTAGTAAGAGAGTTGAATCTACTATGAAGAAAATATTGAAAGAATCTGGTATGTCAATTCATGAGTTTGACATAGTTAAGAAGACTATAGAAGCCCTGAGGCAAAGTGAAAATCTTGTAATTCCACCTGAGACATCAAGTGCAGATCCTGTTGATCCGATTGCAGTAAAGGTAAAAGTTGAAGTACCTGAAAAAGATGAAGGAGATAAATCTTTTTCTCCTATCCCTAGAAAAAGAGTAAAAGTGAGTGCAACAAGACCCGACAAGAGACAGAAAGTGGTTGTACCTCCTATACCTAGAAATGTAGTAGTAATTAAAGATGATGATGTAGCTTCAGTCAAGAAGAAAACTTGGAAACCAAGAATTGAAAGAGTTAATGAAGATATATTGAAGCATGGAGACTTCACTAAGTTGAATAAATTTTATGATCTATATGGATCATTTGACAGATTGAACTTTGAAAATGCAATGGTTACACACATGATTGTGGCAGATAAGAAACTTAGCACCATTCATGGTAAGATCCTAGAAGATTTGTATAACAAACTTGTGAATAGAAAACAGAGAGCACAAGAAGAGGACATAAAGATGAGAGAACATGTAATCAGACAGTTCTATGAAGTGAAGGATGAAGATCATTTGAAGAGATTCTTGAAGTCTCTTGGAACTTTGTTGAGAACTAAGAGAAGAACAATCCTTATAATGGGAGGCAAAAAGGAGGAAGTACAAAAAGAGACAGAGCAAGAAGTAATGCAAGTTCTTGCAGATATAGTTGCAGAAAAGCATGTTGAATCAGACCCTCAGCAAAGCAATCAGAGGAACCACATGCAGAGGAAGTTGGTATTGAAGAAGTTCCATCTTCTTCACATATCAATATTGGCAAAGAATCAATGGATATTGAAGGCACCAAAGTGACTTTAGAATCAGATGATGCAGTATTTCATGATCTAGGAAACATTGTTGACAATTTGGCTTTGGGAGAGCAAGAAACAGTCACAAAATTAGAGAAGAATATAGAGACAGAGGAAGCACCAACTGTATCAGAATCAGTTCTAGCAGAGCAGACAGTCAAAGGCAAACAAATTTTGACAGAGGCCACTACCTCTACTACACCTTCTAAACCAGTTGAAGACATTAGTGCACCTAACAGTAAGAAGAGGCATATTGGCTCAATGTTTGAAGACCTTGGAAAAGAAGTTGAAGATGATGATCAACTTGAGTTCATCACATCTTTGAATAAAATTATTGGAAAGAATAAGAAGGTGAAAGACCTTGAAGGAAAAGTTAGAGTTTTGACAGAGAAACTTGAGAGTGTGATTAGCACTAAGGTATCTGAATCAGATCCACTTGAGAAAGCTCAATCAGTAATAAATTCTTTTGAATTTGAATTTTCTAACTTGAAGGATATTGAGAAGATAAAAGTTCAGGAAGACTTTGAAGCAGAAATGCATCAAAATCTAAGTGTAAATTTTCAAAATTATATTGGTAGTTTAGATGTATGCATAAAGAATTTGAGGAGACATTTTGAGATAGGAAAGAATTTGTACATACAGTGCACCAAATCAGAAATCATAACAGTTGAAGAGGATAAGAAGATCAGAGAGAAGTTAGATGCTATTTCAGCTGAGACAAACACCTTGACAAGCCCTAATGTCAAGATAAGTTCTATGGAGAAGAACATAAGGAAATTGAAAGATGAAATCAGAATGATAGTAGAGGAGAAGAACAGAAAGATGATCAAGGTTAACATCTTGAGAGAGCATGTCTCAATCAAGATATCAATTGTTGAAGATCAAATTGAGCAATGTCTTTCAGCAAAGACATCATTTCAGAAGTTTAGCTTCAATTCGCTACAAGCTTGTTAGACAACAGCATATGGATTGAGTACTCTACTCAATGTTGCTGAATCCATCAGGATGATATGGGAGAAAGATTTTGAATCTTGGAAGTTAGAGTTTGGTGATTGTGTTGCAAGCCTACCGGCTTTGCAATAACTGATAATAAGGTATAAAGTTTTTGAAATTTTTGTACACCCTATCTTTGTCATTGTTGTCAAAGGGGGAGAGATAGTAGCAGAAAATTGTATATATGTTGAGGAAGGATACTCATAGGGGGAGCTATTCTATGGAGTATGATATTGTATAACTTTTGCTTTTGGCCACAAATTTTGTATAAGTGTTTTTGAAGTTTTGTTTGCACACTTAGCCAATTTTCCCATATGTTGCCACCAATGACAAAGGGGGAGATTGTTGGAAATTTGGCTAATGTAGATGCATAGATGTTGTCATTATGGCAACATATAATCTCTATTAAGAGCATAGAATTTGGAATGCAAGTATGCAAAGTTGAAGGAAGAAATTATCTAAGTTTGGATACAGTGATCCTGACAGAGCACCCGATGAAGATTTAGTTGGTGACATCCACTGGAGCAATATTTTTGTGTGCACAGTTAACTAAAGCTTCTATAGAGTATGAGGATACCTCATCTCAGTGTGCATAAAGTTTGGAGTAGTACAGAAAAAGTTATTCAAAGTTTACCGAAGACAGTTTTTGCAGACAGAGCAGTTTTGGAGACAGTTTTAGCGAAAGAGTTAAGGGATTATTTTTGCTTGTCAAAATAATGACTTAACATTATTAAGGGACAACATCCTAGATTTTTACTCTTGGATAAAGATTTTGGATTCTGACCATGTAAAGTTATTAGCTTTAATAACTCATATATTAGGCATACTTGAAATGTAATGAAATAGAAGTGATATGTAAAAAGAAAGAAAAGATAACTTGTGATAGTTGTATATTGTGATAGCAGCAAAGGCTATTGATGCGAAGTTGTAAGAAGTACCATATTACAGTCAGAAACATTTTTGTATTACCTATTTGGGTAGTGAGCTTAGCTGGTGATCAAGTTTTGTAATCTAACTCCTAACAGGGTTAAGGCTTCTAACAAGGCCTAAAGTTCCTTAACCAGGACAGATCTACTATATATTGTAAATTGACTCCTAACAGGGTCCAATATCCCTAACAGGATACTTTTGATTAGTGATCTTTGTGGGTACCATCCCCACTAGGGTTTTCCCTTGGCCAAGGTTTCCTCGAGAACATATGATGTGTTATGAGTTCTTTCTATTTATTGCTATGTTTGTTAATCAGCTTGATAATCTTTGTATGCACTAAAGTAATCTGTTATATCCATAAGTGGGCAAAAGAAAAAGTTTGTGAAATACTGATTCACCCCCCCCTCTCAGTATTTCCTATTTCTAACAGCCCTTCCCCGATTTCTTAAAGGAAACAAATTGCAGGGGGAAATTTTGTATAGAAGAAGAAGTACATGGACAACACATGGGAGGAGTAGAACTATTTTTGGAAACTATTGTAGGAAATTGACAAACAACTCAGAAGACATTTTTGTAAATTTGCAACAAAAGCAATTATTTTTTACTTGTTGTCGTTTGTCCTGTATGATGTGACTTTTTGTCATTTTCCTAAATGATCCG
This sequence comes from Chamaecyparis obtusa, assembly GCA_027943335.1. NCBI lineage: Eukaryota > Viridiplantae > Streptophyta > Pinopsida > Cupressales > Cupressaceae > Chamaecyparis > Chamaecyparis obtusa. Next base: position 985,509 of record BSBK01002128.1, on the reverse strand, counting down.
TAGCTTGTTGCAATCCTTGTTCTATAAAAAGATTTCCTAGATCATTTAGAAGGGCTGGAAGTTGAATAGTTTTTGCTTACAAGTTTTGAGTCAAGGGTATAGCAGATTGTATTAGGTTGTATTTTTACATCAAATAGAAATTTCTCTGGTTTTGGGCCATTATTGAAGTGGTTTATGTTTTGAAGCACAGTGTATACATGAAACGTGATTCAGTATATATGATTACAAAAAATCCAGGGTTTGCATCTCTCCTTTGTGTATATCTCTTTAAGTTGTGAATTTTCTAATTCATTGCATATAATTTCATCTATGTATGTGTTTCTATTCCTCTTCTTTGATCTAGGATCAAATTAAATAGCTTTGGATAGGATACATATTCATTTTGGGTTTACATAAGGATTTCTATAAGTAGTGTGAATCTAGAGATAAATTGATTAGTATTATCATAAGGTGATAATATTTGATGGATCTCGAGTCATTGACATTAGTTGGTTTCTGTATTCTTACTCTGTAGTAGAATGTTGCCCAATAGATAAGGCACTAGCCAAGAATGAGTTTATTTTGTAATAATATGTGCTTAGTAGGGTTTGGCTATATTCCTAATATTGATATAAATCTGTCAAGATCTTTAAGGTACTATGACTTGCAAGTTGTATCTCATCAATGGTAATGGAGAATCAATGAATGATTGGTTATCATTTAGTATTTTCTTATCATTTATCTATTAAATAAATCCATAATTTATTATGAAATTATGTATGTGGAGCTGGATTAGGAGCACCCTCCTTGGTTTTGTAGAGCTAGAAGTGCAGAGGGTAGTCTTGTCCATATAGTTGGTCCAATCATCCCAGATGTTCATACTTGGAATTGACCATTCCTGAAAATCTATCTATGGATGTATTGGTTGCTTTCATAAGCATAAAGTCCATTTCTAAGAACCAACAATATCAAAGGACTAGGAGTTATTATTGACCAATAATAAATATATTAGGCAACATTTTTAGGATATTTATAGATGATTTTGGCTTTTTTCTTCTTCAATTATCCTTGGGTAGAAAGAGTGTAGTGAAAGTCTGGTTTAGGCCTCTTTTAAATTTTATCTTTATTTCTAAAATATCTTTGAGTGTGGGTAGATAGAAATTAGAATCTGAAGATGGATACTCCTATTGTAGTACCCTGCCCCTAGTCTGATTTTATAAATGTTATGATTATTTCAGGATGATAGATTATATGTTAGGAAATCATTGATGCTTATGATTTTACTGACCCCATACTTGCATGTGTATGGTTGATGTGTTTGTTTTATATTTATATTTGACGTGCCTGATGTGGTTGAGGGATGGAGTCATAGTTACTTGCTTGCGAGATCCACATTATCGACCGATCCCCGCCATTGTCTGTTATATATTTATATATGTATGTACATGCAGGCTTGGTTTGCAGGTTTGTAGGTACAGGGCATCGTCTTCCCTGAATTGGCAGGAGTGAGCGTGCCCATAAATATTCATCTCAATGGTAAAGAGGGGAGATAATACACAGACCCAAAACCCTAACCTAAGCCTAATTGTCCTAGGATTGGACAAGTATCAGTTTGACTACCCTACCCGAATTTGTCTAGTTGAGATGAATTCGTGGATCCCTTCTCCTGAGTTTGTTTGGTTTTATGTCGTTTGATTTCAGTTGATTTATTTCTTATGTGGGTGATTTTTTATGATTTATTGATTAATGATTATAGTTGAAAATTAATATTAATCATGTTCCTAAGTTTATTTGATGAATTTTAATTAAGAGTTAAATAATTGAACGATTGGATTTAATTGATTATTTAATTGGTAATTAGATTTAAATTATACTTGCATACTTTATTAAATAATTAAATATTTAATTGCATGGTTATAGGATGCATTAAATATTTAATCTATTTAATACATATTTTAATTATAACATGTGCATTAATATTAATTAAAAATTGAATTGTTTTCAAAAAGTAATCAACTTGTTTTAAAAAGTCAAAGTTGAGTTGTGCATGAAAAGTGTTTTGAATTTATTAATTATATTTATTTTCAATTCTAATTTGGAGTTTGATTAGGAGTTAATTATTGAGTCATCTCTAGGGTTTGCATGAAAAGGGGAATTGAATCCCTAATAGGGGGGATTGCATTCATTTGGGGGATTAGACAAGTTTTGGAGGAGAATTGGTGGGAGAGCTTGTGCTTTGGATTTTGGAGAATTTTGCTTGTTGTGGTTGCTTGTTTATTTGGCTTCACTATGCATCTGGAATTTTGGGTGTGCATTCTTCGTGGATCCAGATCTGCAGGTTGGATCTATCTTTAGAGGATTTCTGGATTACAGATCTTCAAAGGTTTTCTTTTTCAGTTTCTAGCTTTGGATCTGAGGTAGGCTTTGAAATCCTGCCTATTAGATTAGTTTTGCATTTATCTAGTTTTCTTTGTTTGAGCAAGTTTTAGTGTATTTCAATAGATAGATCTGTGCTTTATTTGAATTCTGGGTATTTAGGAAACCCTAGTTAAATTGATTTTATGTATTTATTAAAATTTAGCATGGTAGTGTTATGTTGGCAAAATTTCGTTGAAGGATTCTTTATAGTTTTCCTAGAAATCAATAAATTAAATCTAGACTAAAGTCTGACTATAGGGTTTGAAAAATAAATTTACCCATTAGAGAGAAAAATCAATTTGGATGAAAAACCCAATGTTTGTAGAAAAAATCCAATTTTGGTATAAAAATCAATTCTGAAAAAATAAATATGTTATTCTCTGTAAAAGATAAAAAAAGACAGTAAGAAAAAAAAGGATATGATTGTATTCCTTCATTATTTTTAAAAAAAAAATGCTTTGCAAAAAATATGTATATATATTGCTTATATATTTTATAATTTCGAAAAGCAATGTATGTTAGTAAATATATTTTTTAAAAAAATGAGTTTTGATCTATTAAAAGTGCATTGTTTGTTTTAGCAAAAAAAATAAAATAAAAAAAAAGTTAATTATTAAAAAAAATTGCATTGAAGGGGGGAGCGGGGGCTACCACCTCTCCCCACCCCCCAAGGTGGCAGCCGATGACAAAGGGGGTACTGCCGTAGGCAGTACCCTGCACAGGCATGCACAGGCTGTGGGCTGCACATAAAAACAAAGTTGCTTTTTGTTATTTTAAATTATAATTTAATAAATTAATTTAGTTGTTATTTATTAATTTTTATTTACATTAGTTTAATTTTTTAATTTAGTTAAAATAAATTTTATTTATTAATTAATAAAGTTTAATTAAATTTGTTATTTAAATTAGTTTAATCAATTTGTTTATTTAATCAAATTATATTAAGGCTTGTTTATTTGATTAAATTTAAATTTGTATATTAATTAAGTTAAAACTAAATTTTTAGTTGTTAACTTAATTGGAATTTTGTTTCTATACTAATATGAGATTTGTTATTTAAATAATAGATTGTTTTATATATGGAAATTTATTAATGATCAAAGTATAATTATATTCATTTGATTTCCATCTTTGTGGAATGAGTTTAATTGTTTAGTTTAATAATTTTTATATAAAAGAATATGCTTAAGTATTGTACATTAATATTATCATTAGTTTATGTTTTTCTCAGGTACATTTATTTTAAGTGATCAATTATTGGGAATTGTAGACCATATAGTGAAATTGAGCATTTTCTCTTGTTTAGAACTATTAGGAGACTATGGATGATATTTTTGATCATGACATTATTGCGACGATTATGATTAAGATTCTCTTAGCAATTTTATGTGTCTCTACTTAGATTCATTTATGTTCAATGTGGAACTTTAAATACCTATGGATTAGATATCAGTTTACTTTAATGCAAATGTGTATTCTTCGTTCCTGGTGTGTCTTCTTGTGCATATTATGATATTGGGTACTAGAAGACCTAGGGGGAAAACAAAGGCTGGGATATGAGTCAGTTGGATATGTTTTCATCTATGTTTTTTTTGTGTGTGTTTTTTGATCATCACCTAATGTGATCATGTGGGCTCATGTTACTTTGTATTCTGTTTAAGGTATCTTTGTAATCATTTCTAGTTCTTGTGTGTGAATCTAGATCTGAGATTACTAGGTTGTATACTTGATTGATCTATGTGAGATTTGTGAGCCTAGGAGAGGTTAAATAGGTGCATCTTAGGGGAGTGGCTTACAATAGGGGTCCGGGGCTCAAAAGGGCCAACACTAGGGTAACCTGTCGTAAGTTGATTAATAAGTGATAACCTAATAATAAAACTTTGGGAACAACATTAAATACAAGATTGATATTCTAGTTCTGCAAGGATCATGTTGAGGGTTCGGGGTCGAGAGGGGCTAATCTAGGGTAACTCAACCTGATAGACACTTGAGGGTCCAAGGTCTAGAAAGACCAGTCCATGGTAACTCAAGCGGTTTTCCATGTGATGACACTCCCATAGTATGTAGCCTAAGTCTCCTTTGTAGTTATTCTTCATGTATTATATGCAACTAGATTAGTGAGTCTTACCTATCACTATCTTTTGTACACCTTGAGTTACATAGCTTTCAGGATCCTCTTGCTCAGTGGTTTTACCTTGCTTTTGTATTGGTTATCCGATTGGGGTTTGTTGTTATCTCCTCAACACAGTGGAGTAGACCTTTGTGGTTCTACATGGACAGGTGGTAGTGATTCTTTACCATTTGAGATTCGACGTCCAGGTGTCGGTGCTTGATGATGCTTCTACAGTTGGATTCCTTATGCTTCTTCATTGATGTTTCTTTTCATATCTTCATTATTTGTTATCCTGTATTAGAGTATCACATGTGATACCTAATCTGGACATTGTATTATTATTGTTAGAGTGATTACCACATACCCTGTGACATGTGCAGTGGATGTGTGTTTATGTAGATATCATGGATGTCCATGAGGATTGTAACTTTGATGTAATTATATTATTTATGTTATGGAATCTTTTGTTGATGATGTTTTAGTTGTGTTTTATTCTTAAGTAATTCTACGTCATGGGACCCTCGAGTTTTGTCATCTGTGATGGTTGTTGTATCAATGTGAGTAATGTATGCACCCTAAAAAGGTCGCCTAGACTTTGGGCCCCCATTCATCATTTTATCAATTTCTTGAATCAATGCTTTGCAATATTTTCAATTCAAATCAATTTCCTTGATCAAATCGTAATTAAATCAATTATTTTAATATTTCCTAAAGTTTGATCATTTTATCCAAAGCCTCATTTAATTAAAAGAAAACTTCCCTTTTAGTTAAATAAATCATCTTATTAAAATAAAATTCCTCTTTTAATAAAATCCCCACTTCAATATCTCTTTGTGTTGAAAAAGGAAATAAAAATAAATAAAAATCCTTTTTTCTCTCCACTTTGAATGCACATACTTTTAAGTGGTGGGATTTTTTATCTTTTTGCCTCTTAAAAAATCTTGAGCACATGGATCTACCAAGATTTCATCTCCACCATTGCTAATTTCTTTTTGCCTCTTAATCTTGACCATCCAAGATTCTTTATAAGGAGCCCTCTCCTTCTCATTTAGACATCTAGATTTTAAGTATTGTTATGTTGCAGGTTTGGAGAGCAATTTTGGAGAAGATTCTTGAGCACTTGAGCTTGGATATTGCAACTTCTCTTTTCTTGCCTTCTTCTCTCATGCCTCCATGGCAATCCATTTAGATTAATCTTGCACTTGCCTATTAGATTAGATTCATATTTCCTTTCATAGAATAATCTTGCATAAGCATTTCCTTTCATAGATTAGTTTGCTTTTATGCATTGTTATCATTTATAATAGCTTCCATTTTCATTTTCATGCATACTTGATGATCATGGAGACTAGCATTCTTGTTTTTCCTCTTTGAATCTCTCATTTTATGGTGTACTTGCATGGGCACAAACTAGGTCTAATATGAGGGCCTTCATTACAAACCCTTGCACTCCATGAATAGAGAGCTATGAGTCACCATTTGAGACCTCATTCTTGAGCAATCTTGGATTTAATGACTCATAAAAGTGTGTCAACATTTTAGCACACAAGTAAATGGTAATTGCTTCTACACTGATGTTGTTAACTTTAGAAAAAAAAAATTATTCACCAAACTTAGTAGCATATTTTAGGTTAAATTCTCTTGGGCTCCCTGGCAGGGCATTACACCTATCTGGTTGACAAGTACAACTGAGGAGAATCAAATGACCTTTTTGGGCACTATCACAGATGAGATTCTGTAATCAGTTTGTAGACAGGGCTAGTTTGGAATGTTTACAAAGGAGGTCATGAGGATGGTGCTAGACCATGAGTTTTTGGTATCTATTGACAGATATCGAGTGAATATAGATATTACATCCCATTTTTTGGCCTCTCTTCTAGACCTCGAAGGAGACAAGGTGGAGATATTGCTGCTTCTTATAAGGCAGGTTTTAAAAGAAGAATTCCTAGGAGATCACATTCAAGTTTCTTCCCTAACATAAATAGGGGTGGGGATCACATGGCCAAGGGATATATTCAATCTCTTCTAGCTTGGCCAAAATTCATCTTGACAACTATTTATAATGAGCTTGAATGATGAAGAACCAACACGACAAAGGAAATGGGTGGTGATTGGGAGGGATTTCCTCTATAAATGGTTTCTCCTTGATGAACCACAAGACTATGGATGGTTTCAAGAATTTTCATAGCTTTTCATCTCTGACACATTCCACTTACAATGAAGGGAAGGAGAACACCCTAATTTTTTGAAATAAAGGGTTTTTTTTGTTTTGTATTCCCACTTTGAAGCGTAATCATAATTTTGTGGGAATTAATTATCCTATAGGTCTAAGGACTTAAAAGTACTACTCAATGTAAATAATCATAGAAATGTCAAATAGTAATAAATTTTTAGAAATTTTGTATAAATTACTTTCACACTGAGCATATTTCAACATCAGAATGAAATTGTTATGTTATTTTATGATATTATATCTTTATTTTATTTATATCACACCATTTGAATTTTAGTTTCATTAATTATTTCTAATATGAGTTCATCTTGCAGATGGAAATTAATTTTTAAAAGGCTAAAAAGAGTTATTTCACTGAGAAATTAAGAATTTTATGATAACATAAACAACAAATAAATAATTACTTCCCACCTGCTGACCCTCCTCCCTAAGTTGATCTCTCATAAAAAAAATGGCTTTGTTCCGGGTAGACAAATTCTTGATTCTATTATCACAGTGCATGAGAACATTCACTCTTTAGTTTTGGCCAAGAAAGAGGGTTTTATCTTAAAAATTGATTTGTCTAAAGCTTATGATAGAGTTGATTGGGGTTTTCTTGAGAGAACTCTCCTTGCCTTTGGCTTCAATAGATGTTGTACAAATATCCTTTTTCAATTGGTGACTTCAATCTCTTTTTCTATTTTGGTTAACGACTCCCCTACTCCCATCTTCAAATCTTCTAGGGGCCTAAGGCAAGGGGATCCCCTTTCCCCTGTCTTATTTGTTATTATGGTGAAATGCTTGGGAAGATACATTGAGGCTGCTATCTTAAAAGGTGACTTAAAAGGTTTGAGACCGTCTTCTTCCAACTATGTTTGTTCTCACCAGTAATTTGTGGATGATTCTATTTTCCTTGGAGAAGCCTTAGTGGCCGAAGAAAAAAATCTTAAACTTTATCTCAATAATTATGGAAAAGCTTCTGGACAACTCATTAACTGGAATAAAGGTTCTTTATACTTCATTAATGTCCCTGATACTAGGCAAAGGAAAATTAGCGGAATCATGGGTTGTCAAATTGGCTTGCTCCCTGCTACCTACCTAGGCCTGTCTCTTGGCCTTAATCCTCTGGATTGTTTTTGGAGCTCCATTGTGGACAAATTCCATAAAAAACTTGTTGGATGGAAAGGTGCTCTTCTCAGTCAGGCAGGTAAAGTCCAATTGTTAAAAGCCTCCCTCCAGAGCATCCCTGTCTATGCTCTTAGCCTCTTCAGAATTCCTAATAAGTATGCTGAAGCTATTGAGAAAATTCAAAGACACTTTCTCTGGATTGGTGTTGAGAAAAAAAGAAGAATGGCTCTGGTCTCCTGGGATAAGGTCTATTTACCCAAATCTAAAGGTGGATTGGGAATTAGAAGGATTAGACACTTGAATGACTCCCTTTTGGCTAAACTTTACTGGAGAAGTTTCAACTCAGAAGGTGAATGTAATTCTATATGGCAAAGCAAATATAAAAAGAGCCTTCCTAATGTCTGTACTTACTTGGATTCTAATATTGAAATAATGGGCTCTAGTATATGGAAAAATGTGACTAAAACTAAGAGTATCATACAGGAAGGAGTTAAATGGAAGATTGGCAAGGGGAACAAAGTCAGTTTTTGGGAAGATCTTTAGATAGGGGATCTTCCTTTATCTGAAATCCCTAAATGGAGTAAGTACATGGCTAAATGCAAAGAAAAATTTGGTTCTAAAGTTGATAATTATAGGGTTAACAATAAGTGGATAGATTTGTCCTTGATTAACATTAATCTTTGGACTCTTAACATCATGCTTAATGCTGTAGTCCTCTCAGATCATGAAGATACTATCATATGGAAACATAACTCTAATGGGAAATTTTCTATTGGTTTGGCCTATTCTCAGAATTTTAGTACTACTGTGGCTCCTTTCTAGGCTAAGGCCTAGGTTAAAGGTCTTACCCCCAAGATCAATATTTTCTATTGGATGATATTACAAAACAAAATCCTGACTATTGATAACATCAAGATGAGGGGTATGTATTTAACTAACATGTGTTTCTTGTGCAGGGAAGATGAAGAATTTGTAAATCATATGTTTATTCACTGTGCTTACACTCAGGATTTGTGGGGCCTATTCTTCAATACCTTCAATTTGAATTGGGTGCTCCCCAAAGATATGGAGGGAATGCTCAATTCTTGTAACATAACATCTAGAAACAAAGACATCAAAGGGATATGGAATTATGCTCTGCCTCACATATGCTGGGCTATCTAGAAAGAAAGAAATGATAGAATCTTTAGAGAGATCAATACCTCTCCCAAGATTTTGTTCAAGAAAACCAGAAGGTTGATTAGTGAAAACTACAAAACTATGAACTTGGAGGGCACCAATGTTGATGAAGAGGATACCAAAATTCTCAAAAATTGGAGACTTCAAACTAATAAAAAGGACCAAACTAATCCTAGAGATGAAGTGAAATGGGATTGCCCGCCTCCAAGATGGATGAAGGTTAATTTTGATGGTGCTTCTAAGGGGAATCCTGGCATTGCTGGATGTGGCATCATTATCCAGGATGAGAATGGTAATTGCAAATCAATAAAAGCTATCCCTATTGGCACCCAGACTAACCACATGGCTGAGGCTTTAGTGGCTTATCAGGGAATCATTTTAGCTAAAGAGCATAAGTGTAACAAATTATGGCTCGAAGGTGATTCAAAAAATATCGTTGACTATCTTAATGAAAAATATAAACCCTCATGGACCATTGATAATATTATTAAAGCTACAAGAGAGAAAATTAATACAATGGCTAAGTGTATCATTACCCACATTTATCATGAAGGTAATGTGGTGGCTGATTGGGCTACTAATTATGCTTGCAAAAAAGGGGAAGTCACATCTTGGTAGGACAAGGATAGTTTTCCGCCTGAGATCAAATCCATCATTCAGTGTGAGAGATCTTACGGAAATCAGAGAAGTGAAAGAAAACTTAAGTTTGATCGGGATAAAAATGAGGAAGGTAAAGATTAATTATTGCAGTATCATTTCCCAAAACTCCACTTGGGATGATGATGTATCCTCACACAATTACTGGGCTCCGAAAAGATCAGATATTAATACTAATATCAGTAAGGGGATTGCTATCATTTGCATCATTGTGAGGTTTTTTTCTCAAACTGCAAAGATGGGAGGTGGAAAGAAAAGATATGAACCAGTTAATTGCAATTATTGGAGACAGAAAAGGGAGGCTTGGGAGATTCTCAAGAAGGGTAATTTCAACAATTACATGGATAAAATCAAGGGGGGAAATCCGGGCATCACTTAGTACTTCATTAAGAATTGGAAAAATGGTAAGATTCTATTTAATAACCACTGGATTGACATCAATGAAGATTACATTGCTGATGCGATAGGGCTTCTTAAGGAAGGGATGAAATTCTATCTCGATAGGAGTTTCTCTGACTTGGCGGCTGAGAAATTCCTAGAAAACTAGGAGGAAGAGGCTAGAATGGTTAAACAGGTTGGTGGGTTTATCAGTCCTACTAACATCAATAGACCTTGGTGCTTTGTCCTTTATGCTTCTATTAGTTACCTCACCCTAGATGGGAGGTTTTCCAGAGCTTATGGTCACCATTTTGTCATTTTGAATCATTTTAGGCATGATGAATTTATAAGTTTTCCCTACTATTTGATGTGTTCCATGAACCATACTATCAAGAGCCTACATGAAGACCATAAAGGGGACCACACATCCCATCAGGGTCTCATGGTTATCCTCTACAACTATATGAAAGATACTAATGTGGCTAGACCTATCAGCAAGGGTAAAAGCCCTAATGAGGAGTACTCTGAGCAGGAGGGCTCAGATGGGATGTTTTAAGCTGACATGGAAGATGATAGTATGGAGGAAGGTAAGAAGGTGGGTAAGAGTAAAGGTAAAAACAAGGTTAGAACTATTAAAAGAAAAATAGATATGCTGAATGAAGAAGACCCTACTTCTGAGGATGAGCAAAAGAATCAGAAAATTATGAAAAGAAATAGCCCTAAAACCAAAGGGAATAAAGTGGATAGTAACAGGTGTACAAAGAAAAAAGGCCTTTTTGACTCCTTTGACGATGAGGAGAAAATGGTGAACAAGAAAGAGAAAGGTAAAAGGAATTATAGCATTGTTGACAATACTCAGGAGGAAGAGAACAAGACTGAAACCCGTGACAACCACAAGGAGAAGGAGAAAGATAAAGTCTCTGGTAAGGTTCCCGACCAGGCTGGGACTAGTGACCCCCTAAGGAAGAATACTAATTGCAACTTTGACCCTTACCATAAGGATAACATCATGTCCTTCGGGAAGTTTCTGGGCTCTTTTGATTTCGATATCAAAACTATCAAAGAGGACCTGCAAGACCAAAAAAAGACAATAAATATCATAAAAAGGGCTAATTTTGGGGACAAGTCGTTGGTTGATTTCCTTGAAGACTGGATGGAAGCTATTAGGAATGGTGAAGCCTTTGGAGAAATGGGGGGTAAAGTGATGGAATTAGATCAATCCCTTGAGAAGCTTAAAAATGACAATAAGAGGTATGAGGAAAGAATCACTTTTCTGGAAGAGAAAATCCACAATCTGGATAAGTCCATGAATAGCAAGTAGAGTACCCAAATCATTGATATCCTTGATGACACTAAAACTACTATGGAGAAGTTAGAGCTCAATATAGGTGAGGATAACACGGACTTCAAGGAAACTGGTATTGGTAATCATACCAGAGCTGGAATGAAGAAAAAAGAAATGGAGCTGGTGGATCAGAATGCTAATATGGACCTCCTGGCTAATCATGCCTCTAATATGATGGAGATCAATTAGTTGCTACTTTCTTTTGCCCATGCTATCTTTCTCTATTTTTGACTGCTTGGCAGTCTTTTTCTACTATCTTTTGTAGGGCCGAGCGCCTATGTTTTTGTTGTTTCTTTCCTTGATTGGCTGATCAGTGTTGAATATCTTCTAATCTTTTATACAAGGTTTCAAGACCTTTCAAATCCTATTTTTACTTAATTAGAACAACAAATAAATAATTTTTTTAATTTTACATTAATGTATTATGGGATCCTTACATTCATTTCAAACTAATACATGCTTTCCATATATTTAACAAAGCACTATTTCCAAAACCTCTATTATAAAACAACCCCTAAACTATAGTCTATAATAGAGGACTCATCTAATAGACTACTAGTCTACCAGTAACCCAAAAATAAAAAAATGTAGAGTAGAGGTAGAGAGTGGAAGAGTGCCCCATTCTTGAAGCATTTCGAGTCCATCGACGTCGACACCTTGGCCTTGCTGCATTCGCAAACCTAGCTTTGGCTTATTTGGCATAGAGGATGAGAGGATAATCCTCTCCATAGTTGGAATGGGCTTCCCATCTTATAGCATCCCTCACATCCCATGGGTCTTCAAAAATCCACTCCTCTCTACTTCCCAGCTCCAACTTCCCAAAAATATAGACTACATCCTCTTCATCGAATTCAAATTCATCAAGTAATCCTTCAGTGATCAGATAGTCTAAATGTCAATCATCCACTTTAGGTTCCTTGATTTTGGCCAAACAAAGGAGAAAATCAATGATGCTTCTTATGTCAACCCACCAATCCCGTATTACTCTAAATTTTATATTTGTACAATTAGGTGTTTTTGCACCCCAGTTCCTTGAGTGTAGTACTTGTTGGTAGGGGAATGATGAGTGTCCTATCTATCCCATCTACATTATCAAGCACAACATAAATTTCCTTTAGATATTTATGCTTAAACACCATTGAGGTGAGCTTCTTCACCCATTCCCTAGAAACTCCTACATATAAGAGCATGGTTAGGAAAAAAAAATGTCTAAGTCAAAATTGTACCTATGAAAGGCTAGTAAAAAATCCATACCTAGAACTTCCTTGACCACATACATAATGTACATGTGGTCATTCTGTAGTACACCACTTAACCGCCCACCAGTCACTTCCCCCACAAATGATCCATGTGGTTTTGTTACATTGAGAATGATAGGTGTGTCCATCTCTCCCAATTGAGAACTCACTAGTACTACTCAATGTTTCCAACACTCTTTTAGTTTTGAAGTGTAGAATTAGATTGGAGCCACCTCAATGTCCAATTTATAGGAAAATGATCAATTTCATAGTGCACTCTTCAATTACAACTTAGAAGTTTCCTTGAGTGATACGAATCATATGGTCTTGCTTTATGATTATAAATAATTAATTTACCTTGAGTGATATGATCTTGAGAGATACAATATTTAAATTATTTTGAAATTTGAGGACTTCATACCTCCTTACACCCCAATGAAAGTACACTACACATAAAAAAAATTAGGGATAAATTTTTATTTCTTATTATCATTAACAGTTGTCATAACTTAGTACGACTACCTTTACTCCATAGACTACCATTACCAACCTAACAACTAATTTATTTACCATTTGATGATTGCAGATCAAGACCATAAACTTCATTTTAGGCCAAAGTTATGAAGGATGAAATTTTTTACAAACTTCCTTTGGAAAAGAGACACACGTTGAGGTGACGTATTTTTCCAATACCATACATCCATCATGTCAAAAGAATTCATATCGAAGAAACACTAAAAGTGAATGGGATGTTAAATATGTCACACTAAAAGGCAAAGTTACATCGAAAAGCTATTCATTGAAGAGACATATATACACCTTAAAAAATACAAGTGATGGTATCAATTTTGTTATAACATTTAAAATCTACTAATGATGAGAATTGTCACATCAAAGCGCCATGTTACATCAAAAAGATAGATTTTGATGTGACTTAGTAGATTTCTTATCGAAGTGAAAATAAGAGTACCAACATTAATATGGCTTCATATGTCTAACAAAGACCTGCCTAGTTTTATCAAAATAAAAAACTCACAAGCTCTCAAAGAGACATATAGTTATATATATTCAAAAATATTATTATCGATGAAACTCATCTACCAAAGCTGGGAAGCGTCATATCCAAAATAGATCCATGAAGTATACTTAGTTATTAATTTAATTAAGTATACTTAGCTAATAACTAGGTAGGTTTAACTTTTATTAGATGAAAGAAGATCAATGAAGCATTGAAGTATAGTAAGTTGGTTAGTGTAACAATAGTTGTGGCCTTCACATAACCATACAAAGATCAATTTAATTCACCCTTGATGAATACATTAATGAAAACAAAGCATAGAGATGAACATAACATATTAAAATGTTTGGAATAACAATGGTTTCTTGAACCAAATTGTAAGTCAAGTATAGATGAAAGCATGCACTGATATTATTTGCACAATAGTAACAAGGTTTTTATATTAAATAAAATAAAACACTACAAAAGATATGAAAACTAAAAATGTCTCATTTATAATTGAAAATTCTTAATGTTGTGACAACGAAAAGAGATGATGATAATGTCTTTTGAAAATGAGAAACGCTTCCTTATATAAGGAAGGATTGTCCTACTTGAAGCTACAAACTCCTTGATGAAAAGACATATCCTAATTACAATTTTTTTTTCTTAACAAAAAACAAATTTTTAATTCCTTAAAAGTAACATGTTAACAACTCCAATGTGTTCGATGTAGTCTTGCTCCTTGAAGGTGTTGATGTTGGTGATCAATTACATCATCGTGTACTCCCTTGTAGAATTTTTTGTAATCACCTTCATATTTTTAAGCACATGTACATCATCATTGATGTTATCCAAGACCTAAGGAAGATCCTTAGCCAACATATTTTTCCACTACTCTGAGGAGATTAGTGATCCATCCTCACTATTGAGCATGACTGAGAGTTATCTTATGTCCTCTTTGTCCAATCTAGCCATGTCTTCTACTAGTTCCTCCTAAAAATCTTAATGCTTCTTTAGCATCTTCTTGAGTTTTTTAGATTCACCTGGGGGCAAAGGATCTTTTTTCTTCATACCATCAATCCTTTCATTCATTCTATCTCCAAGCTAGGTGTGTTCTTTGAGGGTTCTAAATGTCCCTATATATTTACTCCAAAATTTATCAGAATATACCATTATTGCATTGAACCTGTGTTTGATCAACTTAGACATCAAATCATACATCACTTCCTTAGTGTGTTGGCTCTTCTCCAAATTTTTCTCAAGTTTTTGTGCCTAATATCTAGTAGTTAGTATCCTGAAAAGATACAATCATTCTTTTCTCATGATCTATCTTGTTTTTTTCACAAAACCATGAAGGACAATAGTTGAACTCATTTTTCAATCAGTAAAGATTACAATACATGCCTCTTGAAATAGTTGTCTACCTATTTCATGATTCATATTGTTCATTTCTCTTTCCACATCTACTTGTAATTCTCCTAGAAGATCATCCTTATTGACTTAATTAATCTTATTTATCTTTTGTCTTAGTAATTTTCCTTTATATATATACAAATATGTCTTGAATTATGTGGTATGAACAAATTAATTATTCAAATTTTTTTTAATATTCTAGTTACCTTACATCATCAGTCTCATCCACCAGAGGTAGGCCCATTATGACCTTTCTATCATCATCAGGATCAAGGCCTACTTTTGATACCCAATCAAATTGAGTACTACCCACCTCTTCCTACATAAAAGCATCATCACTACCATATCCTATCTTTGGCTATAATGATAGATGCATAAGGGGAGTTACAACCTTGAAAATTCTTCTCTTTGGCACTTGAGACCCCTTCTTGAATACATATCAAGGCACACCAACAACCACATCTACTATGTGAGATATCATCTCATTAGCCCTAGCAATAGGATCTTCTATATTTGCAAAAATATTCAAATCTATCAAGTTATGATTTCTTTTCCACTCCTTAACTCTATTGACTTTATCAAAAGAATCAAATTTATCAATAACATTAGGCTCATCTAGATTCCTTATAATATCATATTGTACCAATGGCAGATGCTCATATGAGCATAAATTTTGGGAAGGCTTGGCTTGGCTAATGAAACCATTAGGATCAAAATTATTCTTGGGTTCATCTTATGAAAAATTGTAATGAGACAATTTTGCACCTACAAGATCATAGCCTTTAGTACTTGACACAAAAAACTCTTCAAATAATAGAGACTTTGACATAAGGGATTGCTTCCCATATGAACTAAGATGCATAGAATTGGAAGAAACCAATTGTCTGATATTCTCCAAGTATGAAATCATGTTAAGTAATATTCTAGGAATAATGTAGGGGATACCCTAAAATCCATATAAACTTATCTTTGTGTACTCCTTAAAATCATACCATTCTTCCCAATTATGATCCACTATATTTCTATCATCATAATATTTTGGCATCAAGAAAGGTTTGATCTCTAGAGTTAGTGTGTGATCATATAAATGACCAAGGTGTTTACTTAATGGTTTGAAAATATTCTCTTCAAAATTTACATATTGGGTGCAGGGAAATTTTCTATCCCAAAGAGGTGTCCATAGTTGAACTAGTTTTCTAAATCTTCGTTTGTCATATTCCATGACCCTTAGGTCATTAGTCCATAATATAATTTATTGATCAACATATAAAAATATATGTAACATTAAAGAGTGGTGTTTGAAATACATATTGTTTGGGTTATTATTTATCATGTTCAACCCATGGTTGATTTAATTTTCTAAATACAGAGCATAGTCAAAATGCATATCATGTTGTTGATGAACTACAACTAATTGAATATCTGAATGAACTGCAGAAATAATGATTAGAGATCACCAAGCTACTGAAATGATATGTAAGATGATTAAATTAGTCAATATGTTTTTATTGATGTCAACTAGTCTTGACAATACTTATCATGTTAGTTACAAAAATTTGAACATCTATTGAAGGAAGAAAAGATGAAGAACTGAGATATCTACATGAGGAAAAGATGGATATGACAAATAAAGATAAGGAAAACATTGGATAACTTATTGATGAGTCTATGGCTTTATATTGTTGACTCGAGCATGTTACATTAATCTATTATGAAGAAGAGATTTGAAATTGAACATATTAATGTGGTCGGTAATTGAAGATTTCTATATACACCGAGCCAGTGCAATGTATATTGACTGACAGTATTAACCGAGCTAGTTCAACTAGTTATCACCGACACATTTCTATATTAACCGAGTATGGATGAAAATATTAAATGCTAAGATTAGCCGACTGAAATTGATGAGTTGGATATTGGTATGATTTCAAGATTAAGGATGAAGTTTGTTATGAGATCCACGACTGGCAAAATTTGGAGAAGATCTAAAGGATGAGATTGAAACATAATATGGACACATCTACCAAGGAAGGTTTAAGAGGCAAAATGGACAATGGAGATTAAGCAGAAAAAATATAATGGCTGATATGAAAATACTTTACTTGTTTATATAAGAGATATGATTTTCATTATTGAAACATGCCAAAAGAAGGAGACTATAGAGAATTTGCATGAAGACTATATTCATGCATGCCTGATTAGACTGGTTAGTGAAAGAACCGAGACTGTAGAGTTTACCGAGTGTCAGAGAACCATTTACCAAGTAAAAGTAAGTTGAAGAATATTGATGAAGTGAATTGATTAATGATTAGAGGATTTTTATGGGCTTAGCATAGATCTGAATATCTGCAATTGAGTTGTATTTGAATTAGATCATTATCTTATCAGTTTAACCATTGATTCAAAAAATCTCTTAACTGAGTGGACTTAACCATCTTATATTATGCCCCATGTCATTCAAAGAATGTACATTGTTATCTTGTTGACCCCATAGTGAATGCTGGTCAAAAGTTAACTATTAGTGACAAATCCTCTAACCAAGTCACACCTAAAAGTGTGTATTGTAACCTTTAATAGGGTTGGATCTTCACCGAGCTCACTTTAGAAGAGTGAATTATTTTGGGTTACCGGTCCTAGGTGTTTTTTCCCTTAACAAGGTTTCCACATTAAATCATTGTGTTATGTGCTATTTGTGATGATTATTTTGCTATCATACTTTACATACTGCATAGTTGATTCAGTCGGTAATCACATTTGGATAATTACTAGTAATTGGTATACTGGATAGACAGATTGATATTTTATGTTATCAAGCTGCATAATTTGTTGGAATTATTTTATAAGGTACATCTTTGTATTTGGGACTGTAGGATAACTAATCTAACTAATTCACCCCCCCTCTTAGTTATTCTAACAATTGAATCTGGAGAATTAAATCAAACTCTATACCGATCTATAATTGGTAAACTGATGTATGTTGTACATAATAGGCCCGATATTGCACATGCAGTGGGGATTGTGGCTAGATTTTCTTCCAATCCTAAAGATTCACATATGGTTGCAGTGAAAAGAATCTTGAGATACTTGAAGAAAACAAAATACTATGGATTATGGTATACATTTGAAGGAAAATTTGAACTTAGAGTTTACACTGATGCAGATTGGGCTGGAAACATAGATGACCGGAAGAGCACAACAAGTGGAGCATTCTTTTTAGGGGAAAGGCTTGTGAGTTGGATTAGCAAGAAATAAGCATGAATTTATCAGTCCACTGCTAAAGCAAAGTATGTTGATGCCGCTGCAAATTGTTCAAATATAGCTTGGATTAGACAAGTGTTGGAAGGAATGAATGAGGTAATCACTGACCCAGTGATTATATATTGTGACAACACTAGTGCTATAAATATTTCCAAGAATCCTATGATGCATTCGAAGACAAAGCACATATCCATTAAGTATCACTACTTGAGGGAACAAGTTCAAGAGAAGCAAGTGAAATTGGAATTTGTAACATCTAAGGAACAACTTGCTGATATCTTTACTAAACAATTACCGAAGGACACATTTGACTATTTGAGGACTAGACTTGGAGTCCATCCCCTGTTTACCAGTCACTAAGGTGATTTGGAGGTTGAATCAACCTATATTTATCAAAAGATCATTCATGTTGATGCACATAGCTCACACTTTGGATTTTGTCTAAGGTTGTGAAAGATTGTAGAAGTTGGAACAAAAATTTGTTTATCTGTACACTGAAGGTACATGATATGAACCGAACAAAAGAGAATTACTTGGCTACTGCAGAGCTGTTTGTATATTTTCTTTGGTATTATTGTCAAAGGGAGAGAGATTGAATATGAAAAGAAAAATCAATTATTGAGAACACATAGAAATGGAGAGACATATTTGTTGCTGAGAACAAAGGGAATCTGAGAACTGAAAAGATCAAATCCGCAGGGAGAGTCTGCACTTGTAATGCTATTATGTTTTGTAGTGATTAAACATATTAAATTTGAGCTTACCGAGCTACAACATTTTCTTAGATAGTTGTAGAATACATGTTTGGTATGTGTATGACATATTTTCATATTTCTTGTGTTTTCATCAATGCCAAAGGGAGATATTGATGAACTACAACTGATTGAATATATGAATGAACTGAAGAAACAATGATTAGAGATTACCGAGCTACTGAAATGATATGTAAGATGATTAAATCAGTTAATATGTTTTCATTGATGTCAACTAGTCTTGATAGTACTTATCATGTTAGTTACAGACATCTGAACATCTGTTGAAGGAAGAAAAGATGAAGAACTGAGATATCTACATGAGAAAAAGATGGATATGATAGATAAGGATAAGGAAAACATTGGGTAACTTATTGATGATTCTATGGATTTATATTGTTGACTTGAGCATGTTACATTAATCTATTATGAATAAGAGATTTGAAATTGAACATGTTAATGTGGTCGGTAATTGAATATTTCTGTATACACTGAGCCAGTGCAGTGTATACCGACTGACAGTATTTACTGAGCTAGTCCAACTAGTTATCGTCGATGTATTTCTATATTGACCAAGTATAAATGAAAATATTAAATGCTAACAACAACCGACTGAAATTGATGAGCTAGATATTGGTATGATTTTGCGATAAAGGATGAAGTTTTTTATCAGATCCATGACTGACGAAATTCAGAGAAGATCTAAAGGATGAGATTGAAATGTGATATGGACACATCTACTGAGGAAGGTTTAAGAGGCAAAATGGACAGAGGAGATTAAGCAAAAAAATATAATGGCTGATATGAAAATGGTTTACTTGTCTATATAAGAGATATGAGTTTCATTATTGAGACATGCCGAAAGAAGGAGACTGCATAGAATTCACATGAAGACTATATTCATGCATGCCTGATCAAACTGGTTAGTGAAAGAACCAAGACTGTAGAGTTTACTGAGCATTAGAGAACCATTTACTGAGTAAAAGTAAGTTGAAGAATATTGAGAAAGTGAATTGATTAATGATCAGAGGATTTTTATGGGCTTAGCATAGATCTGAATATCTGCAATTGAGTTGTATTTGAATCAGATCATTACTGTATCATTTTAACCATTGATTCAAAAAACATCTTAATCGAGTGGACTTAACCATCTTATATTCTTCCCTATGTCATTCAAAGAATGTACATTGTTATCTTGTTGACCCCATAGTGAATGCTGGTCAAAAGTTAACTGTTAGTGATAAATCCTCTAACCAGGTCACACCTAACAGTGTGTATTGTAACCTTGAACAGGGTTGGCTCTTCAACGAGCTCACTTTAGATTAGTGAATTATTTTGGGTTACTGGTCCCAGGTGGTTTTTCCCTTAATAGGGTTTCCACGTTAAATCATTGTGTGTTATTTGTGATGATTGTTTTGCTATTATACTTTACATACTGCATAGTTGATTTAGTCGGTAATCACATTTGGATAATTAATGGTAATTAGTATACTGGACATACAGATTGATATTTTATATTATCGAGCTGCATAATTTGTTGGAATTATTTTATAAGGTACATATTTGTAATTGGGACTGTAGGATAATCGATCTAACTAATTCACCCCCCTTCTTAGTTATTCTAATAGTTGTGTTTGGATGTCTACTGCCGACACCATTACTACAATGTCCATGAGAGGGGAGCCTATATGCCCAATACTTGGCCTCCAGAGTAGTATTTATATTTAAGATAATCCTCAAACAAGTTGACATCATATGGAGGTTTATCATCAACATCAAGCACTTTAAGTCTTTTTATCATGCCTCGGCCTATGAATAGGTAACCTCCACATGTTGTATATGGTTTCCAATCTCTAGTAGGAATCCTTCAATTAAATCACCACAATGGGTTGATCATGATCCATGTCTACGTCAAACACTCAAGAGATATAATCTTTGGTTATTGGAAGCAAGGGTACTTCATGGGTATCATTAATGACTTTAATCTTGGGATCATATCTTTTCACAATTTCGTTCATTAGGTCTACATTTACAAAGATGTTGGGGACTGCTGATTTTCCTAAATTATATATCCATGGATTTCAAATTGGCTCATCTCTGAATTGTCCCTTATAATGGTACATAAATAAATCATAACCTCTATTCTCTGCCCATACATCCCCTAAATTTTCAAAATTGTCCCCTAACTTTTCAATGTTAGGCTTATTTTATACAATCCCCTTTGACCTAGGGCCAGAGTCAGGAAATTGGTCCATCAAATATTGGTTTAGATGTCTTCCTTCTCTCTTATGTCTTTTCACCTTAGTTTCCTCAAATGTTTATGTTTTTTGTGGTTGGTCTTTCTATTTTCATGCCCCAGGTTTCTTTGATGTTCCTTTCACTTTTTTTTCCTTTAGATAAAATAAAACAAATATAATATAGTTTGGATTTGGAAACCTCCTTGAATTATGTGAATAATTATGGATTGGCTTTTTGCAATTTTCTTTCGATTCTCTTCATTATAGTCCTTTCCATATTTGATTTTTCTCCAAGATGTAGGTTATGCAACACAAGTGATGATAATGATCTCAAATCAGTGTAGGAAGATTTCATTTGTGTAGCCTTTAAGTAGTATTAGAATGGTCATGACTCATTAAATGCCCCAATTCAAAATCCCATGTTGGCATGACACAAATAGATGAGACTCAAGTGTATCCTACTGAAAACCCTATTTCAATGTAGCTTCATATTTTGATAATACTGATGTGCTCTTTCTTTGTACTTTATTCTCTCATCGATGAGATTACTTTATCGATGAAATTCTACAATATCTTATCAATAAAATTTCTCATTTAATCACTGGTATAATATGTTGCTGTAACCATTAGATGTCATATTGAAATCCATCTTTTTGATGTAACATTCATTTTTGATAAGAGATTCTTGGCTTTGGTAGATGTTTGAAGTTTCATTGATGTGATTGTTTTTAAAGAAGTATACCTACATGTCTGTTCAAAACCCTGTGACCTCCATGTCAATGAGACTATTCATGCTCTTATTAGATATCTGATACCATATTATCCGGTGCCTTTATTTATATTTCAAATAGAGTTATCATAATCCTTATCGAAGTCTAATTTTGGATGTAACATTCAATATAATCTAAATCATTTTAATGAATATTAGATGATTTTAGATCAATGACATAAGCTATATTCTAGGCTAAAGTTGTGAAGGATACCAAATTTCTACAAACTTCCTCTGGAAAAGAGACACGTATCCGCACCCTTGTATTTTGACAAGATTTCTCACCTGTCTTATGAAAGCCTACTTTTTTATGTAACATTCACTATAATCAAAATCAATTTAATGATTGTTGGATGATTGTAGATCAATGATGTAAGCTCTATTTTAGGCTAAAGATGTGAAGGATAAATTTTTTTGACAAACTTCCTCTAGAAAAGAGACATGTGTTGGTCTGACATGTTAGATTGAACGAATGAGAGATTTGAGTAATGTCCATGAGGCCAAACATAGATAGGTAGTGCCAAATATTTGTCATTGAACATTAGCGGTTGTAGAATTAATTAACTATACTTAAATTTTAATTCTATACTTAAATTTAATTAAGTATAAGCAATTCATTTATATATCAAATTGAGAGATTTCTTGATTCTTATGTGTATTTTCTTCACTTTTCATACCTCTTTTTAACTACATCTAAAATATACCAGTACATGTGTGACTTTAATTTATTCTATCTTTTTTAATTGTTCCACTTTGGTTTGAGGTGTTTCCCAACCCTCTTCTTTCACATTTGGACTTCCAAATTTCCAGTGCCCTATCATAAGGAAAACTTTTCACATCATACCTAGATGTATACAACCTCAAGAAATTTTCCAAACTCTTGTCTATTTTGTTTCTTATCTTTGATTTTAGGAACTCCAAAGCACTAAAAACTCTCTCATCCTCCATTGAGCCCAATATCATGTTTTGACATAAATCAACAAGTTTGTAAAATTCTGATAATGAATCATGCAAAATCTCACTTTGACCTAGAATTGTCCAAACCTTTTTTATTGATCCCTCTTAAAGGTGGTTCTCCATTTTTTGATATTTTTTCCTCATAGTTATTTCAAAATAGGTTGATTCCTCTCTAAGAATAGTTTCATCTAAAATTCCATTTATACTTTATCCATTGAATTGTACAGATTTACAAAATTGATGTATCAAAGTCGTTAGCTTCTGATGATAATTAGGTAGATTGTTGATGTGCCAATATTGAGGAAAATCAATAGATATGGATTCAAGAAGACTCTCATGAGGGAATCAAGATCTAATCTCTTTGGAAAGAGAAGAGGTCGTTTCCTTCATAGAAATAGTTACAGACTCAATGGTCTTTGCTAAAAAAATCCCTTGTAACACTTGCTTCATGCTTCTTAGGTTGCTTTCTTGGTTTTGTGATTGTGGAAATTTATTACATTGGTATCTCAAATTTGTGTACACTGATACATAACTCCCTCTTTGCATTGATCTATAAAAATATATTAGGATTGTTCAAATCTATTACTGTCTTCCACCTAATAATCTTTTCATCAGATAATGCTAGTTGAGACCGATAGAGATTATCAAGGTTCACACATGTCATTTTATGTAGATTAGCATATTCTACAATATAAATAGCTCTTTGATAGGATTTTTTCAAAAGAAGGTTCATTTCCTTTAGCATGGGGAGAAGACCTGCTAAAGTTAAGAGTGTCTCTGTATCACTTAACCTATGAAGCAAGTCAACAACTTTTCCTATTGTGTGGTGATGTTTGTACATTACTCTAATCAAGGATGGATGTTTTAAATAAAATTGATGTGTTGGTCCATCAAAGGAGATCCATATAGTATCAACATCCTTAAGAATCTTGTTCCCATTGGTTATTCCATCAACAAAATTCTAAAATTCTAAAAACCATTTTGGACTTTGATAGAAGTATGAGTAGAGCTCTCTAACTAAATATTCAACATTTGTTACTAGAGGATAATTTTTCACAATTTTAAAATCTAGATTCATCTTTTGGGTCATGTAGTGATTGGAAGTCATGTAGGGTGAACACAAAGTTTTTATCTTTATGCAAAGACCATTCCTTTGACCTTGCATTATTGAAGCTCCATCCACTCCTACACATACCAACTTTTTAGAAATCATCAAGTCATCCATACCTCCATATTAAATTAAAGAAATCTTAACTAGTTGAAATAGAGCTTCCGCTATCAAACTCTCCTTTATTTTAGCAACAAATAGTAGATGAGGTTGGTGAACATGATTTTATGCAATATAAAAATGCATACATATCCAAGACGTATTATCTATTGCCGTAACATTGTCTAAAGATAATGTAATAAAGTTTGACTCTCTTATTTTTTTTTCTTTATATCTTGTTTTTTAGCTTTAGCAAGACAACTTTCCCATTCTCATCCACTGTTTACTGACCAAAGACTGTTAGGATAGTTAGGAACTTTTAAAAAGTCTAATAAAGAACTCATTCATGGGTAGTGTGTCATATCACACCCTCTCCTCAAAATATTTAAAACAACACTTAAATGAACAACTTTTCCCAATTGTTCTATTACTATTGCTTTTGCAAAAATAGCTTTAATAAAAAATTTACATTTAGTAGGCTTTGTCTGTCTTTTCAAATGAAAATTATATTCTAAGGCATTCTTAACATGATGAAATTTCTCTTTTATTTTCCATCTCATCATTGATTTTTCAATTCCATCTATGAATCATTTTTCATAAACTTTACTGATATGCTTTTCTATAGTGTCAAGTTTTAGCTACAACTTTTTTTCCTTTCTATGCTTCCAACTACAAATCTTATACCTACATTCTATTGGAGGCTCACCTTTCTTTGGATTCTCCACTTTCTCAATGAATGGATACTTTGACACCTAATCAAATTGAAAATCCCTCAGCATATCCCACTCCTAACCTATTTTTTTGGATTTTCTTTTCCCCTTCCTTGCATCATCATCATCATCATCATCTGTGATATTGTCTTTGTCACCTAAGTCAATTATCTCATTCGTGCTACCCTAGGTATTAACTAGAAAATATTCTTGAATCTCATCTTTATTTGAGATATTAGGCTCGCCAACTTCTTCAATATTTTGTGTAGGTTGTGAATCTTATAGTTGTGATGATGCACCTTCATCATTTTGACCATGAGCATTGCCAAAGTATGAAGTTAAAGTTATGGTTCTGCAATTTTATGGCCTCTCTTGGCATTCACCACATTAAGGATCCTTACCCTTCTTCCTAGTCGACATATGAAACAAAATAAAGGATGAAAAAATCTATCTACTTGATTAAGAAGCTATAATAGACTATATGATTCTTTGGCCATAAGGCCTACAATCTAGATGTATGAGGTATCCCTACTCAATAAGAATGAACTAAAAATCACAAACAGATTGAGATGAATAATATTATTATATTTTTTTAAAATGATCACTTAAAATTAGATTCTTAGCGAGTAGTACTAACATTTATAAATGCACTAGTGCTTGTTCATTGTTTGAAACTTGGCTATTGGTCAGAATCGAAAGCTCATAACCAACCAAATTGTGTAAAAACAAAACTGATCTTTGATAATATTTATACCAATCAATATTTGGTGAATTCAACATAAATTTTAAATGGCTTATATATTTGGCAAATATCTCTTAATTATAACATGTCTTATGTAAATATAGGGTGAATCAAACCTCCACAAAAACATATATGTTGTACTTTCCTAGGTGATTTATGGACCATCCATTGGGATGAACTTATAATAGAATTGGTGAATATTGCGGTGTATTAAGACACTTTAAAAATTGACAGTTGAATCGGGTCCTCATGAAACTAGATCTTTTTATGGCCTTTAGAAAATTATGGCCCTTAATTATGACACACATTTGAAATTGTAGGCGAAAATATTAAATAGACCGCTTGGAAAACGTATATCTTGTTGGCAAATTTTTTATATTGATACAATTAAATAATTAAAAAATTGGGAGAATGGAAGTGCATTTGACCAAAAATTTATAAATTTGGGGTAAACTGGCCACCTAGCTCAATCCTGAATTATTCACCATTTTTAAAATACCGACATGAAATATTTGCCAATTGGCGAATATTCTCCACTAAAGTTTTCTCTAATATGTAGTCACTGAATAAGAGTCATATAATTATGAGTATCATAATATATTAATATAAAAATGTTCATGAATGTGGATAAATCTATGTATGAATACTATAAGGTTATATATTATGATGCATAATTCATAACAAAAGGGTGAATAACTCAACAAACTTTGAGTGACATAGGGAGATATTCCAATATGTATTAGATCTCAAGTGATTAAAAATTGATTGTTACATTCAATTAGAAAATGATTCTAATTTTGGCTATGTTGTTAAGACCCTTTATGAATCTATGCACTATTTTTTAAGCATGGTTAATCAAGTTGGTTGTATAAGGTATTATAAATAGCCTTATATTTTACCATTTTTATTTCCATATTATCAATCAATTGGGAAATATTGGAAGACTCTCTTGCACTAATAAAAAAAGCATTTTATACTAGATAAACCTTGGGTAAAACTAATGTAATAAAAAATAACATTGAATCCCTAATACTCTATCTATTTGGTTCATTGTCAATCCTATTGTCTCTCTGGTATGTTCTATTTTGGTGGGCTTAATTGATATATCCTTTGTAATTCTCTTGTAAAGGGTTTTAGGTCCCTTCAAAACCTATTTTTTCATTAATAAAAAAATTTGAATCCCTAATATGTATTAGTCACTATAGAGCAAGGAATTTCACCACCTTCCGCAAGAAGGAAATGACCCTTACACTACCTTAAGAACAAGGTGTGAGATATGCTCAGATAAAGAAGAGTATTCTATTCTAAACTATAAAAAATGATATAAAATACATTAAATGAGTATTGAACTCCTAGGATGGGATTAGATCAACTTAGAAAGAAAAATAATCCGTGATATAAAAATAAAAGGAAATGTAGGTTATATGCATATATTTTGACTTCAGATCTAGGAAATATACATTGAATATACATACCATATAATCCTAGAGCTCTCAAGCTTGGATGAGAGTGTGTCATGTGGATGTCTACGCACCATGATGGGGTCCCAAATAATAAAAAATAGAAGGGGTCTTGGGTCCAGATGATCTCTTTTGGATTATGAATTTGGTCACCTATTCGTCACCTACACACATAGAAATAGGAAATGTGTTATGCCATTTAAGAGGCTTGCCTCAGTCAAACCCCCACTTTGGCATTCCCACCTCAAGGGACAACCAAATGGATAAATAGATCATAAACCAAAATGGAAATGAGTGATAGAAACACCTCCCCATTTAATGGAAGAGAACTCCTATCACACTAAGATGCACAATAAGAATGAACCTCACTTGAGGGAGGAAAGTCCTTATTGCATGAAGATTAGATGGGTAGTAAGAACGAGTATTTCTTGAGAGAGGAAAGCCCTTACTAGCTAAGAGTATTAATGTAAACAATTAACAATATAGATGATCAAGATAATAACAAGAAAATATATGTATTCTATGAGAGAGTTAGATAAGAGAATACAAACTAAAAGGAGCACGCTTGAATTTATGAAAGTGTGGAATGAATCCAAAAGAGCTTTGCTATGGATATGCAAGAAGAGAGCATCAAGGAGTTTAAGAGTGTTCAAGAGAATCTGAGAGTGGGGGAGTGTCAAATGAGAAAAAAATGGGCTTTTTATGGTCACAAATGAGCACAAATAGTTGTTATGCACGATTCCATAAGATGGGACATGTGTTGAAAGAGGTCTTTGCGTTTGAGGTTTTGTGGTTACTAGCATGTCATACTAACCTCTGTGAACCACACTTTTGTCGAAGCGTGTATGCTCCAAATTTGAATGAGAGGCTATGAACAACATGATTTGGGGAGTCGTGATGTGAAAATATGTCTATTTGTTCATGGTTCTCTGATGTTTTCTCGCAGGATAAAATGTAGAAGTGTCATAAAAGTAGGGGTGAAAATTTAGGATACTACATTTTCCCCCACTTTAGTGAGCCCATCACTACAAGGGATTAGTACACTAAAGTTTATGTGAATTAGATGAATGTACATTAAGAAAGTTCATTAAGTATAATAGGTGCATTAAATGCAATAGGGAGAGAGCGTACCTAAAAATATTTCCTATGTCAGGGGAGGGGGGGAAGTTGTGATCCACAAAGTTTCCCCTAGCATTTTGTGTACTATAAAAATGAAATTTTTTGTTAGTTCCAAAAATGGAAGAAGCTACCCTGACAAGAAGAATGCTTAAGGAGCGTTAGTCTTGGAAGGAATGAAAAATCAGTTATAGGGGGGGAAATATACCCCCCATGTTTTTTCTCATAGTAGGTTGGAAAAAATAGGAAGGGAAACTGAGCTAGACAATCCATAAAAAAATTTCACATTTTGGGCCCATTCTAGGCTATATATGGGTCCTATGAGCCCATACGAGGGTCATTGTTACTATTCACTATGAGGGTTTTTGCTGAGATATTCAAGCATTTGAGTGAAAATGCCTCAAACAATATTTCCAAGTGATTAGGGTTGAGGATTTGAGGTCAGTGGTTGAGAATGGATAGCCCTTGGATGAGGTAGGTCACATTCTAGCTCTTCTATGTCCTTTTAATGCATTTTTTAATCATTTTTTGGATTTTTATAGCACATACATCCTATGTCTGCTCAAGCATCTTAAACATCTAAGGTAGATTTTGCATTGGTGTCCAAGTGTCTAGGGGTGGAACTCGACTATGTGCTAGCGTCCCCTTTTTGTGTTAACTTTTAATGAATGTCAATGCTAATGTCCAAAAGGTGCACTATCATCCAAGTTAGGTTTTTCTTAGTAATTAGACAAGTTGTCATGTTACTGACACATTGTCTTTGTGTGCTTTGCAGGATATCCCTGAGATCCAAGAGCATACCACAAGACATTCTCTAATATGGATTCAAGGTTGCATTGATGATCTCACTTAGGAGGATGAAGATTTCTTGTGCAGAGTTGGGCTCTGGTGGGTGTATACCTTGATAGAGAAGTGATTCCATGGGCTGATGTTGATAGATTTTATTGTGAGGTGGGACACAGACACCATGTCCTTCCATCTACCTACCAGGAAGATGATAGCCACCTTGGAGGATGTGTACAATATCCTACATCTCCCTATTCACAAGACATGAGTAGCTCTTAATGACGTTTTGACCATGCAGGAGCTATATGTGCTTCAAAGATGGGAAATTAGCCAAGTATCAGAAAATCATAGCCATATGCACCTGTAGTGACTTGATGAAGGTCAAGTTGTTATCCCTCTCATGTGGAGGGCTATGATTATTATATTTGCATGATAGGTCACCATTAACGACCATGGCTCACATTTTCCAGGAGGTTTGTTACCCTTGATCTACTCGATGGAGGATGAGGGGACACAATATGCATGGGGTTAGAGAATGATGGCTCATTTTTATTATGACTTGAGCTACTTCATGCACCATGACTATCACAAAATCACTACACATACTCTCCTCTAGGTGTGGCTCTTGGAGCACATCACCTTTACTAGGATAGTAGGGTTTTCGATAGATATTCTAGGATGTCTCCCATAGGAACACACATATTCACTACAATGGGGAGACTAGATATTAGGAGATCTTTGACATTGGAGGCTCATAGTAGATCACCTTGGTATGTGGGACATCATTTGGCACCCCTATTGAGACATGCCAAGATAGAGAGTGGGCGAGCTAGCCTGGATGTAGAGGGGACCAATTTTTGATTAGGCTTCACAATTAAAAAGTGATGCCATATTACTAGAGACATTGCATGTGGCAGTTCAGGAAGGTACAAATTGTTCCAGTGGTAGTACCAATATACCTCAGGTATTCTTGTAGTATAGTGAGACCTTAGGACATTGAGAGGCCTATGATTGTATACATCCTTGACAATCCTATTGCAGAGGATGATGATGATGCTCCACCAATATTAGATATTGATGATGTCAGGGTGATAGAAAAAATTAGATAATGGTGGGCCGAGAGAGGCCCTAGGCCCATATTCCCACTTGATAAGGTTCTTGGAGATCCTAGGCCACTTCCAGATGATGGTGGGGATGAACATGCACCACCACCCCACATAGGAGGAGAGAGATCACCAACAAGGAGTCTTGTGAGAGATGATCTTGACTAGGGAGGAGAGGAGAGACCAAGGCATAGGCATGAGTAGCTTCATCTCCACCTTTAGCTACCCCTATCTCACCTTCGACGATGGGATCAATACCTTTATCTCTACAACCGGTGAGGGTGAGGCCACCTACATCACTAGCACACCCAATTGGAACACTAGGGGCATTTGACATTTATGTGTACCCAGCCGATCTAGATTGGTAGGAAAGAGATCCAGGTATATACATGTGATTTTTGATATAGTAGAAGTAGATATTTGTGATATATATATATATATATATATATATATATATATATATATATATATATATATATATATATATATATATATATATATATATATATATATATATATATATATATATATATATATATATATATATATATATATATATATATATATATGTACACACACACACACACACACACATTTATGATCAGCTCACATGTATCTCATGCTTGTGATTATTCCTTTCCTTTCCATGTATGCTTATGGATGTTTTATACATGCGCATGTATGTATGGTTTAGATTAGATGGCATCACATGATATATTTTTTTACCATGTATGATGATCTATGTTATCTAGATGGATATTTGATGTTAGCTTTAGACATATATGTATTTCTGATTCATACATATTGTAGCTATGTCATCATGATGATCAGTTTTCATGTTTACACACACAAATATACATAAACTCATAAGAAATTATGGTTATCATAACACAAATAAATTATGTGTTCATTATAGGATGTCACCGAGTCTTTACCAGACTTTCCATGTGACATATTAAGCATAATATAGTTGTAGGTTTGTTGTGTTTATGGTCACCTTGAGTGGGGTTCCATCCATATTTTCCAACCCGTAAGCTCAAGACCCATAGATGGAGGTGATGAAGTATGGACCTAAAAAGTTGGGGCTAAACTTCCCCTTTTGGCCAGGTGGCATATTTACATTTCTCTATTACTCATATAGAATGAGATCACCCATCTTAAAGGTTAAAGTAAGAACATTTTGATTGTATTTCTTAGAGAGATACTTTTGATAAGCATGGAGATGTTGGAGTGCCCTTAGATGACACCCATCCAACATTTATAACTCATGAAAATGGTTGACCTGATTAGTGTCATCATCAATCACTCTTGTAAGAAAAAAATGTAGGGAAGGTATTTAAAGTTCTATGGGCATTATAGTGCTATCCCCATAAACTAAGCTATAGGGAATAGTCCTTATCATTGTACGAATACTAGTACGATATGCCCATAAAGAATAGGTCAACTAAACATGTCGGTCTCTCCCATGTTTGTTTACTATCTTCCACAAAATTTTCTCAATGGTCTTATTGGAAGATTCCTCTTAACCATTGGATTGTGGGTAATAAGGTATAGAAATAAAATTTTAAATGCAAATTTTTTAAGGAATCTGTTCACTTTCTAGTTTTTGAAATAGGTACCATTATCATAGATAATGGTGGAAGGAAATCCAAAGAGAGAAATAATGTTGTTCAGAAGAAAGCTATAGATCATTTCAGCCATGGTGGAATTTAATGGGGCTTCCTCTACCCACTTTGTAAAGTAATCTATAGAGGTGATGATAAATATATATCCCTTCGAGGAAGGAGGGGATATCTTTTTGATAATATCCAATCCCCAAGTTTGGAAGGGCCATGGAGAAGTCTGAGTTTGGAGCTCCTAAGAAGGAGCCCTTATTAGATTACTATGTTGCTAACATTACAAAATTTCTTGACAAAGGCAAAGGAATCTTTCTCTATCATTTTCCAATAATATCTCATGTAGATCAACTTTTTTACTAAAGAATTACCACTAGCATACCCTCTTATAGACCCTGCATGGGCCTCTCAAAGGGAAAGGGGTATTTTTGACTTAGTTAAACAACATAGCAATAGAATGTTATATGATATTTAATACAAGACACTTGACAAGATTAAGTAATAGGTGTAAAGTTTTTTTATCTTAATATGAACACTTTTACTTGCATTGTCAGAAAGATTTCCACTCTTTTAGTAAGTGTATACGGAAAAGACCCATTCCCTGAAATCTACATAAGCACACACAAGATTACATGAGGAGGTTTGGTCTGACTTAGGTAGAGAGTTCAAGAACTACACCAAAAAGTGGTAGGCATGAGCATTGAAATCAGGTTGTACGAATGAAGTTGTACTAGCCATTGCATCCACATACTGATTTTCTCTTATAGGAATGCTATCTATGGTATAATGGGAGGATTGCTTGAGTATTGTCAAGGAAAATTATCTATATTGGGATAGATTAGAATTGTTGGCTTTGTATTTTCTAGTGATCTAAGTTACAATCAACTCTAAATCTCCATGTATACAGAGACATTTAACCTCAATTGCCATCACAACATGTAACCCACTAATGAGGGATTCATACTCAATAATATTGTTTGTACAATGAATTTACAAGTAGAAAGAAAGAGGGATAGGTTTTCCTTCATGGGATATTAAGATGACACCAACCCCTAAATTTATCTAACATCTAGACCCATTGAAGTACATGTCCTAGGTAGGGTTGTGACTAATGGTGCATAGGTTCTCATCAAGAAATTGAAAAAGTATAGGAAATGCCTTTAGGGATGGTGCTTCTTCTAGATGATCAGAAACCACTTTCCCCTTGCTTAACTTCTGAGTTATGAACCTAAGATCAAACTCAAAGACAAACATAACCCACTTAGCTAGTCTTCCTGATAGGTCCATTCTAGAAAAGAGATGTTTTAGGACATCATTCTTGGTAAGGACCCTAGCTTCCACATGGATCAAGTAATGTTGTAACTTTTGTGTAGCAAACACTAGAGCTAAGCATTTCTTTTTGATGGTGGAATATCAAGTCTCATAGTCAACCAAGATGTGACTGATGTAGTATACCACTCTCTCCTTACCCTCATTATTGTATTAGGCTAATAAGACTACCAAAGAATTTTGAGATACTGGGACGTAAAGGAGAAAAGGACAGTCTTGCATAGTCAACATTAGAATAGGAGGATTAGCTAGGTATTCCTTGATATAATTGAAGAATACTTGACACTCTTCATCACATTTGAATTGTACATGTTTCTTCAATAGTCATGTGAAAGCTAATATCCTATCAGCCAATTGGGATACAAATCTCCTTACAACTTGGATATTACCTTGCAAGCTATGAAATTGAGAGATGTTCCTAGGTGGATGCATGTTGACAATGGCATTGATCTTTTCCATGTTGAATTATATTCCTCTTTGAGAGATGATAATTCCTAATATTTTTCCAACATCAACACCTAAAACACATTTTAATGGATTTAATCTCATCTTATAGAGGCGTAACCTCTCAAAGATAAGTCATAGATTTCCAACATGATCATGGTGAAGGATTGATTTACCTAGGATGTCATCGACATAGTCCTCTAGGATATTATGGATGAAATTGTGGAATATAAAAGTCATCACTCTTTAGTATATAGCACTAATATTTGTTAATCTGAATGACATGACTACATAACAAAAAGTTCCCCAAGGGGTAGTGGAGGTGGTATTATATTGATCTTCTAGATTAATTCAAAACTCATTGTATCCTAAGAAGACATATAAAATAAAGGAGAGAATGGCCTACCATGGAATTGACAATCATATCAATATTAGGGAGTGGGAAATCATCTTTCAAAGATGCCTTGTTTAGATCTAAAAAATCTATGCATATACGAATATGCCCATCAGGTTTACTGATAGGTACAATATTTGATATCCAAGGTGAATAGTCTGTTGGCATTGTGATAGATTTTGGTGAGCGGTCACATGTATTTGTGATTTTTGTGGTCATTGATACAAACACATTCATATCAGATGACTAGGACAATCGATAAGGTTAGTGTTTGATCAGTAATAAGAAATTGGCTAAGTACAATGAGTAGTGTACATGAAGAGCAACTAAAGATGGATATTTTAGTAGTGGTCATGATTGAGAAAGAATTAAGAGGAGAAGTCCTAGATATAGCATGTATATGATCATAAGACATCATGTTTACAACTAAAACTCATTTGGATGATCGGTGAGAAATAATTTCAGTGACAGAAGAGGCTATATGATAAAGAGTCTAAGTTCTTGAGCTACCAGTGGAAGATCTTAGATCACTGACTAGTATGGTTATTGTAGTGTATAAATTTGTTATGGTGACATGTCTTAGAAAATAAGGATTTGATGAGCTATCATTTATATGATCAAGGAAATCTTGAAGGGAAGATTCTAGAACATGTTTTGGATGGTCAAAATGAATTGATTGGTATTGGGATTGTCACATATAAATCATATGGTGGATCGATGTGGTGCTAGAAAATGTTTTACTACATCAAGATATGTGTTTTTCTGAGTTGTATTTGAGTGGGAAGATTGAAAGTTGAATTTTGGTGAAGGTTAAGGCGGTGATAGTTAAGTACTTATAGGGTACTACTCTTATTGAAAACATTGTTGACAGTTATTGTTTTAAAACATGGAATTCATGATTTCTAGGGTTGCGATTAGGATTCTGAGAAGAGGAAGATAAAAGAGATGTAACAAAGAGAAGAGAGAAGATTGGATTTGATAGGAAAGGAGTTCTACATCCATATCATTACTTTTTGTTCCCTAATAGTTGCAACAAGCAAAATACCAAGTAATCAGGTGGACTTTAAAAGGTCTTCTATTGCAAATCCCTTAATCGAGTGGACTCATAGAAAGGGTCTTAAATAATCTAGCAAGGTAGATCTTAACATATCTCATTGTTCTTATAGTAGTGTACTAATCACTCCTAGTAGGATGAACCCTCAAAAATGGTATTTGTATCTCCTAATAGGGAAAACCTTTTTATTGAGTGAAGGGCTTGTGGGTGTCATCCCCACTATGGTTTTCTGCCTTAGCTGAGTGTTTCCACATGAAAAATAAGTGTGTTATATGTGATGCATGTGTGGATGTTTGATGTTATTTACTTCTATTCCATTTCATCAGTTATATGTTTTTCTATTTGCAAGTTTTTTCTTAAGTTAATTAGACTTGTGGTTGAATTAGTAGGTTACGTATTTGTATAGATTCACCCCCCTCTCACTACCATCATAAAATAACAATTGGTATCAGAGCACTGGTCCTCTTGGTGATAATCCTAAAAAATTAAGGAAAATATCCACAACCATAGAGAATTAAATGTATGAGAAGCAACTTGAAGATGTACACAAGATGATTAATGACTTGCAGGGAAAGTTGAAGAAGTCACTTACCAAAAGAAGAGAACTTACTGAGAAACTGAATGAAAGAAATGATTATATTGAGAAACTATCTGAAGGTGGTATGTCTAATGAATCTAAGGAAGAAATTGTAGAACTAATGGATAAGAATAAGAAACTTAAAGAAGTGGAAAATTTGAAAAGAGAACTTGAAGGTCAGTCTTTTAGGATGTGTGAAGACCTTGAAGGAAAAATAAAAGTTGAAGATGCCAAGAAAGTTGCTGAAGATTAGATAAAGGAAAAAGATGAACTTGAAAGACTAAGATAGAAATATGCTTTGTATCAAAGTCAAGTGCAAGATTCAACTAAAGAAAATCTGCAAATTCTGAGTGAAAATGAAAGGCTTAGAGAGGAGAATGAGAAATTGAAGAAGGAATTGAAAATTGAGAAAGAATCCAATGAAAATATGAAGAAATACAATGAAATCTTGCACAAGCTTGATGAACAATTGAAGAACCCAAGAAGACACAAAGACACAACTAGTCTTGGTTACACAGGTCAAGGAATATTTGAAACTGGTGAGTCATCTAAATATGAACCTAAGGAGCCATAGAAAGATCAGAAAGTAGATCCAATCAATTCAGGTAAGAAACCTAACATACCTACTTGTTATAACTATGGAAAGCCTGGTCATACTGAAAATGTGTGTAGAAGAAAACCAGTGAATGGAACTTATTATTTTAATAGTTATTGTTGTAATTGTCATAAGTATGGTCATACTGCTTATGAGTGTAGATCTAGATCTAGTAGCAGCTCTAGTGGTGGTAGATTTTATGGATATTGTTATGCATGTAAAAATACAATCATAAATCTAAGGATTGGAAGTATAAAGTATATGTTCCTAGGTCTCTAGTCAAACTGATAAGCCCTTATGAAAGGGAAAGATAATTCAACATCACATGTTTGGTATGTGGTAGCTATGGTCATTTAGCCGTGACTTGC
Source organism: Chamaecyparis obtusa (assembly GCA_027943335.1). Lineage (NCBI taxonomy): Eukaryota > Viridiplantae > Streptophyta > Pinopsida > Cupressales > Cupressaceae > Chamaecyparis > Chamaecyparis obtusa. The sequence goes on along the minus strand of BSBK01002128.1, from coordinate 948,975 downwards.
AAAATGAGAACTTAGAGAGGAAATGATGGACCTTGGAGGTCAAATGGTATGGCTTGTTTCCTATTCCATAGGATCAATCACCTTGCAAGAGATTTTCAGTCCAAGAACTGGTCACCCAACTGGTCAAAAGATAGAAAGGGAAAGAAGATTGTAGATGTTGAGGAAGTCGATTGAGAGATGAAGAATATTTGGAGGAAAGAAGGAGAGAACCAGGATGAGGTCAAGTTATCTAAAGAGAATGAACCATCCTCTAGTACAAATGATTCATCTTCAAACTAAGCATAAAATTTGATTAGGGGGAGCACTTAAAGGAAAATATTTTACCGATCCCCTAGATATAAGAGTGGTAGGATCTATCTACATATTGAGATGCATATTGGTATTTTGGATAATTTTGATGAAGTTTTGAGGTTTTTAGTGTTTCTATGTCGACCACACTAAGATTTCATTGTGTATACCTATTTGAAATTGGTCATAACCATTGGATGAGTACCAACCAGTGTATATACTTTAACCGGTGACATGACACTATTCCTACCATTGGGAACAATAATATTTCACCATTGAAATGCATCAACTATTTTATCAAGGATAAATAAGGATAGAGAGAGTTTATTTGTCACTTTACTTTCTTTTGCACACTTGTGAGTTTCTAAGAGTGATCTAAAGTGACCAATGCTAGTGAACTGAAAAATTTTGAGCGGTGAATTGAGATAGTATTCACAAACCCTAACCAGTGAAGTAAGATATTTTTTTTTGGTTTGAGATAAGTTTTTGGTGTGATATCTGAATTGAATCATGGAAAGAGGTTTGGATACCCCTATTTTGGTTGATATCACTGAAGAACTCTGGCCCGTGTTCAAGCTTCATCCGATGAAAGCAAGTGAAATGATATGATGGGTGCCCTATCTTCCATAGCACTTGAAGTTATATTTGTTGAATAAATATGATTATACATTCATTTTAAACTTGATGAACTAGGAGCTAATTCTATCAATAGTGAATATGAAGGATTGTGTGAGAATCATGTGTTGAAGGATGAAGGGTTTTACCTACACGACTGATATACCTAATGCATTTCATCATGAATGGATCCAATATATTTTGAGCCATATACATGATCAATTTATATGGTTGGATAGGCCACACAAGATCAGTAATGAGATCATTCATAGAGTAACTAAATTCTATGCTACTAGTGAGTGAACTACATTAAGGGCGATTGCTGCTAATTTGGTTACTCGGTTAACTGAATCTAAAACTAACTACCAAGCTATGACTAGCAATTAAATAAAAGACAAAGAGGATAGACTCACATCCATGGTCATTGGATATAGATTTTACTAATCAATTTATATGAATAATGTGCTCGATAGAGCAATTCATGTTGCCTACTAAATGGTGAAAGAGGATGCAATTTATGATCTATGTGAGATTCTTAGGAGCCAATTCATGATAATATGGAAAAGATAAAGGAAAATAAATAATCATTCAAGTATGGTTCTATTCTGGTATGTATATTTTTCTATCTGCAAAATCATTTCCCTAGTAGAGGTACAGTTCAATGGGCTACAAATAGACCAATGATAGTACAAATAAGTGAAATCATTAAGGAATTAGGAGGTAACTTTGATAATTCTATGTGGGGTTAACTTAAGGATTTTAAAACTAGAATGAATAAATGACAAAGAATCCCAACCAGTATTATAGAAGAGTATAAAAAACATGTATGTTTTCTTTTTGATACCGACACTTGTATTTTGCAAGTGGTGCAACCTAGAACCTTTTTGGTTCTTGTGATGGGTTATGAAGTTGACAATGATCTAGTGAGACTACATGAATATTAACTATGGTCTAAACCTATAGATGCTACCACACCTAGGTTTGGAGCTTATGAAGAGTTTTTTCCCAAGATACAATGGGAATTGAAGAAAATGGTGATTCAGAAAAAAAACAAGGAGAATGATTAAGAAGATGGAAAAAATTCTTGAAAATATAGAAGGTGGTACTTCTACTATTGAAGATATTGATGTTAATGTACCAACACAAGATACTACCTTTAGATATTCTAAGGAAGAGAAGAGAAAAGTAGAGGAGACACCAACATTAAAGAAGAATTACAAGAGAAAAAAGAAGTCTGGTGAGACTAGTGAAGTAATTAAGAAGAAAGACACAACAGAAGATGAAGAAGCCAAAACTAATTTAGACAAAGAAGTGAAGAAGTTGAAAGAGAGCGGTAAGAAGAAATCCCCTACTATTGATTTTATTGTCAAGGACATAATGTAGAGCAATAGAATGGGCAGTGTTGCAAGAAGGTATGAATTCTATAGTAATGAATAAAAAATAAAGTTAGTGGAGGCAATCATATGGATTTTACACAAATTATTTAGAACACCAAGTGAGTTATATAATGCCTTACCTAAAGAACTATTTAAATCAATTTATGGAAGGTGGAGAGCAACATTGAAGTTAGATAGAGAAATCATGGAAAGAGAACTTATGTAAGTAACACCTGAGTTAAATCTTGAAGAAGAAAAGTTAATGGTTGATGCTTAGAGACAAGACTTAAAGATAAAAAATAGAGCTGCAAGACTAAGAAAAAAAGGAACAAAAAGTTGCTAATGAACAACAAAATGTTGATGAGCCAGTTAGTGAGAAAATTGATGACACATTTACTCCTTAGGAGATAATAGGTGATGTTATTTCTGACATACCTAAGCAAGTATGTGAAATTGAAGCATAAGATGTTGGTGAAATTGGTGGAGATGAAATACTATTGAAGATAGTCCTATAAAATAGGATACACAAAGGTACAGGTACAGATTGGGGAACCAGTGACAAGACAAAAATAAGAAATTCTCAAAGAAGTTGAGGATATAGTCTCAATGCAAAGAAAGTTGAGTTTGGGAGAAACAAGTGAAAAGAAGAAAACCAAACCGATGATTGAAGAAGAAGAGGAAGAAGATATTCAGAACCTATTGACATTACCAAATTGTGCCCTAAGGAATTACTCAAATTTTCTAAAAAGATGATGTTGAAGGCACAAAGAGACAAGGCTAAAGAGAAGAAGAAGAAGGATAGAGTATTGAAGAAAACTAGAGATATTCTAATAGGTCTAATTATAGATGTAGAGTATGATACAGATGCAACAGTGGTTGATTAGATGGACACATTGATAAAATTCATAGATGATCAAACACCTGATAGTGAGACTGTAGAAATGGAGTTGGATGAGTCTAATTATGAGAAGAGAGGGATAGTGAATTTGGTATAAAATATTGCAAAGACAAGAAGATACTTTTAGGACTAGTGGATGAAACAAAGATCACACTAAAAGAGGTTGGTCAGTTATTAACTAAAGTGTCAAAACTTTTAGATTTCACCAAGGATTTGGACAAAAGAAGAGAAGAAGCACAAAGGAGCTTGACAACTTAGTTGAAAAGTTTGATCCTATCACACACTTTGTAGTAGAATATAGTGCACAAGTGAAAATGATCACACACAAGGTGATGCAATTTCAGGCAGAACAAGACAAGAGGGTCATCACTCTAATTGATTTATAATCATATTTAGACCCTACAGTAGAGGTGATACAACACAATGTGAATAATGCAAAAGCAATAATTATATTACCAATCATGAGTACTTTGGATGCCATGAAGGAGTTGGCATTTGACCTAAATGGGCAGATCATTTCTATGAATCATTTGAAGAAGTCATGGGAGATGCCATTGGAGACAACAAAGAAAAAATTCAAGGATGCATTTGAAAAAATGTGAACCTTTTTCATTGTTGAAAAAAGGGGGAGTGTAAGGATAGGTGAAAACATGATGAATAGTGTTAGGGGGAGTCATTAATTAGATAGATTTGGGGAGATAGATATATTTTTACCCAATGTTTGCCATTAATGCTAAAGGGGAGATTGTTGGAATTGTGATAGATTTTGGTGAGTGGTCACAAGTATTTGTGATTTTAGTTTTTATTGATGAAAATAGAGTCATATAAGATGAATAGGATAATTAGTAAGGTTAGTGTTCAATCGATATGCAAAAATTAGCTAAGTAAAATGAGCGGTGTACAAGAAGAACTATAAATGGATATTTTAGTAGCGGTCATGCTTGAGAAAGAATTAAGTGGAATGGTCTTAGATATAGCATGCATATGATCATAAGACATCATGTTTAAAACTGAAACTCATTTAAACAATCGACGAGCAATAATTTCAGTGACATAAGAGGCTACAAGATAAAGAGTCTAAGTTCTTGAGCTACCAGTGGAAGATCTTAGATCGATGAATGGCATGGTTATTATGGTGTGTAAAGTGATTATGGTGATGTGTCTTAGACAATAAGTATTTGATGATCCATAATTTATATGCTCAAGGTAATCTTGAAGGGATAATTCCAAAAGATGTTTTGGATGGTCAAAAGGTTTTGATTTTTCTTAGGATTATCACATATAAATCATATGGTGGATTGATGTGGTGCTAGAAAATGTTTTACTACATCAAGATATGTGTTTTTATGAGTCGTATTTGAGTGGGAAGATTTAAAGTTGAATTTTGGTGAAGGTTAAGGCGGTGCTAGTTGAGTACTTATAAGGTACTGCTCTTATTGAAAAGGTTGTTGATAGTTGTTGTTATAAATTATAGGATTCATGATTGCTAGGGTTGTGATCATGATTCTAAGAAAAGGAAGATTAGAGAGAAGTAATAGAGAGAAGAGAGTAGATTGGATCTGATAGGCAATGAGTGCTACATCTATATCATTAATTATTTGTCCCTAATAGTTGTAGCAAGCAAAATACCTTAACTGAGTGGACTTTAACATGTCTTCTATTGAAAATCCCTTAACCAGGTGGACTCATAGAAAGGGTCTTAAATCCTCTAGTGAGGTAGATCTTAATAGATCTCATTGTACTCTTAACAATGTACTAGTCACTCCTAATAGGGTGGACCCTTAGAAAGGGTATGTAATGTCCCAAAATTGATAGAGAATAAATTTATTAAATTAATTAATGATTTGGTCCCAATTTAAAAGATATTATTATGGACCTTTAATTAATTAATAGGGGGGATATTTTTATTATTATTGTTCATAGGTGTTTTTTGTGTCAACGTTCTTTTGTAAACCCTCGGGAGTTTCTTTGAAGGGATATTTATGACCGACATGTAGGTAGTTGTTGATATGCATCTTGAAATATTTTGTTTGTCTTTGCAAATTCCAGTTGGAGTTTTGTTTCTACCATTTTGGAGGTGAAAGATCCTCCCTATTTGGTTTGTTGCAGTTTTGGTGGTTTACAGCCACCCTACTCTACCGTTGGAAATATCATTTTGATATTTCACTATGCACCAAATCTGTTGTGCTTCATTTGTTTCAGATCTAGTGAATCTAAAACACCATCTTTGTATACATCTGTAAAATCCATTTGAACCTTTGGAATTAATGCAACTGGTGGCATCATTGGTACTTAGCATATAGTGTTATGTGACACTATTATTGTTTGAATCAAGAATTACTTCTGGCATCACTAGCTTTGGCACACATCTCTAATTGGGCAATATAGAGTTGCATTATTTTTTGTGCATTCATTAAATCTGGTTTGGTGAATACTACCCTCAAGCTAGCATAATACAAGTCATATCCTCACCCTTATGACCTCAAATCATATCTCTATCTGTACACATTCAGCCACCGTACGACCCTCTTGTATCACCGTATGAACTTTTGGTCCTTAATGTACGACCATTCTGATATCACCATATGGCCTTCATATCCTCACTGTATGGCCCTCTTGGTATCACCATACGGCCTTATAGTCACCACCATACAAACCTCTTGGTATCACTGTACGACCCTCCTACCATCACCATACGACCTTCCTGTGTGCAAATGCCACTAGGACAGAAAACCTCTCAAGGACAGAAATCACCTACGAAAGGTGTTTCTGTCCCAATGGTGTTTGCACATAGGAAGGTCGTACAGTGATATCGAGAGGGTCGTACGATGAGGATATGAAGGTCATAGAATGATATCAGAATGGTCATATAGTGAGGACCAAAAGGTCGTACAGTGATATAGGACGGTTGCATGATGGCTAGATATGTATAGATGGAGATATGATTTGAGGCTTTACAGGTGGGGATATGACTTGTATTGTGCTAGCTTGAGGGTAGTATTCGCCAAACCAGATTTAATGGAAGCACAAAAAAAACATAACTCTAGATTTCCTAATTAGAGATGAATGCCAAAGCTAGTGATGCCATAAGTAATTATTGATTCAAACAATAATGGTGCCACATAACACCGTATGCCAAGTACCAATGATGACACCAGTTGCATTAATGCCAAAGATGAAAATATATTTCACAGATGTATACAAAGATGGTGTTTTAGATTTGCCAGATCTGAATCAAACAAAGCACAACAAATTTGGTGCACCATAAAATATCAGAATGATATTTTCAATGATGGACTAGGGTGGCTATAAACCACCAAAACTGCAACAAACCAAATAGGGAGGAAGTTTCACCTTCTAAATGGAAGACAACAGAAGTCCAACTGGAATTTGCAAAGACAAATAAAATATTCCAACATGCATATCAACAACTACCTACATGCTAGTCATAAATACCCCTTTAGAGAAACTCCCAAGGGTTTACAAAAGAACACCGACACGACAAACACCTACGAACAAAAATAACAAAAATGCCCCCCTATTAATTAATTAAAGGTCTATAATAATATCTTTTAAATTGGGACCAAATAATTAATTAATTTAATTAATTCATTCTTTATCAATTTGGGGACATTACAGGGTATTTGTAGCTCCTAACAGGGTAAACCTTTATACTATAGTGAAGGGCTTGTGGGTGTCATCCCCACCATTGATTTCTCCCTCTAGCTGAGGGTTTCCATGTAAAAATAAGTGTTTTATGTTTGATGTATGTGTGGATGTTTGATGTTATTTAATTCCATTTCATTGCATCACTTATATGTTTTGTTATTTGGAAGTTTCTTCTTAAGTTAATTAGACTTGTGGTTGAATTAGTAGGTTACCTATTTGTACTGATTCACCCCCTCTAATTACCATCACATACTAACATAGTCAATGGGATAGATGAAACCATCTTTTAGGAGATTTTCTATTTTTGTCTTGACCATCAAAGTGATCCTTGGATTCATCTTTTGGATCTTTTACTCTACATGATTAGCATTAGGTGCTAGGACTATATTGTGGACCAATATGGCCTCATCTCCCTAGCATTTACTCATATGGCCAAGAAAAAAATTAGAATATTGTTGAAGAATGTTGAAATGCGCTTTCACTTCTTCCATAGAAAGACATTTCCCTACTTAATGACTTGTTCTAGATGACTGAGATTCATAGGGAAATCAATAGTGTCACCTTTAATAAGGATACTAGGGTCTTCCATATGTGGCACCAAAGGATAGTTAGTAGTATGAGAGAGAGGGACTCCCTTGTTTGCATCCTTGAAACTTTCCCCAAAGTATGCCTGAACTTCTAGAGAATAGGGAAATTTCCTCTTGTGATGGAAGGAAGGAAAGCCTTCGTAAACACATATGAATTCTTGAAGAGCTTCCTTCAAGGAGAAGACATCCAAGGAAACTGCAGTTAAATTCAAAGTAGAGTCAATGAGTTCTAAAAGGACCAACTCCAATGGGTTAAGAAAGAATCATATTAATGTTTAACCAAGGATTTTCCTTGCATTCAGAAGGATGATATCATAGCCCCATTGTTTAATGATCAAGGTCACATTCTAGGGGTACTCTAGTACCCTCATAATTTGGTCCACAACCTCTCCCATCATAACCACACCTAGAAACAAGTTCATACCCTTTTCCATAGATCGAATGAAACTATTAAAAACTTGGTGGGTGGATGTACAAAATATGGTCAATTTGTCAAGACTCACTGAGATTAATAGAAGCATAAACATGTTTCATAACTACAATGAATGGAATCTTTGAGATCTTCAAGTTAACTGGGTTGACCTTACATTCCCTAATATAGGAATCAAAGAAGTCTAGACTTCCCAAGTCATCACCTGAACATGCATTGAACTTGGAAGTGGAAGGGGATTCAATAAAATTAATATGAGAGGGTTCTCCTTCCATTTTATCAATTGATTCATCCTTAGAATCACCAACTTGAGGAGGGTCCTCTAGAGGAACAAATCTAGGAGGAGTTTGAACTCTCTGGGGCTTCACATCTTGGGTGTTCTCTATCCAAAAATTTTCTAGTAAGAGGGGTTAGTGAAGAAGGTGCCACTAAAGTAGAAGCCATCAAAGGAACATAATTATTGAATGGAGGATAAACTTTGGTATGGCCTACATCTTCCATTCAGCACAAGTGCATGGTATTAGGGCCAACCTTTATTGTAACAACTTGGTTGTTGGATATAAACTTGACCAACACATGAAAAGTGGATGAAACCAAACCCAAGGCATGTAACTAGGGTCTACCTAACAAATGATTATAAGGAAGGGGCCTTGACATAACATACACTAGGGTAGGAAAGACTACGGGTCCAACTTTTAGGGGTAGGATAACCATACCCACAATGGTCTTTCCCATATTGTCAAATCCTCTTATGAACAAAAAAGTAGCTAAAGAATTATTATCCACCTTGATTTCAGGGATTATTTCTAAACCAAAAACATTGAGAGTTGAACCAATGTCCACGAGGGTTCATCTTACTCCTACATAATTTAAAAACACTATAATACTCAAAGGATCTACAATATTCCTAGTCTCTGGGGGTGGAAGCTCATGCAGATATAAAGTAATATTCAACATATCTACACAAATATGGTCCATCAAGGAATTCACATTAGATGATCATTTGGAGGAAGGAAGCAAGATATTTTGGAGATATTATTGAATCATCCTTGGGTACATCATAGTTGTGTGAAGAAAATCCCAAAGTGAGATCTTAGCAAGAGCAACATGAAGTTGCTTGAGGAAGCTCGAGTTGAGAAGGTGGTAATATTATATCAGGTTTATTAAGGTTATTATTGTTCCTTTGAGTGTTGTAGGTATAAAAAATAGTATTATATGAGTCAATCCTATATCAAGAGAGCTTGGAAAAGAGGTTCAAAGAACCATTTACTCATGAAATCATGTGCAAAATTTATCCTTTTAGGTAAGGGACTGGTAACAGTCACACAAATGATAAGTCTCTTGGGTTTTGAAGATACCGCTGAGACTACAATGACATTTATAGACTCACTAGGATCCATTAAGGAAATATCCGCACATGGAATATATTTAGTGGATTTTGAATCACGATGAGACAATGTAGGAGCATCTTGGGTCCTTGGCAATCCCGTGTCACCAAAAAGATGTTTGAAGTTTTCTGTGTTGCTCGGTTCCTTCTTTGACTGAGTTAGTTCAGTGTTTCTCTATTTCCTTTGTTCACCGGTGTTGGTCGGTTATCTCTCTAGTGCTTGATTGTTTCCCTGGCGCTCGATGATGCTTGTCTGGCACTCGGTTATGCTTGCTTATTGAGTTTATTTATTTTGGATTTATATTGAGGCCGACTCTTGCATTTATATTTGGTCATAGATTTAATGATGGTATCTATCATTGGGAAGTGTGTGGACCTAGATCTGGTCATTCCTTCTATTGATGGTGGATCTGAAGGCTGACTTATTCGGTAGCCTCTTGTATAAATGTAGTTGTTTGGTTAGAGTTTAGGGAGTCAATTTTGGGAGTTAGGAGATAGAAGCTAGAAGATTAGAGATTGTTGATAGATCCTCGCATGTTGGAGGACTTTTGTACTTGATTGTAATATCTGACCTGAACCGAGAAGGCCTTACAACCTCACATGTATGAATCAATTAAAGATAATACATGAAATTTTTTTCATTCTCTCTCTCAATTTTGTGTGTTGTTTCTTCCACGTGTGATCTCTACAAGATGGATCTGGTTAGGGTGTACCTTTGGCCCCTCTCCCCATCCTCTCTTGAGTCAGGTGGTATTAGAGTGAGGTGAGATTTGGATCTAGGTTTGCGAATCTAGGTTTGAGGGTTCCTTCTTGTTAAACCCTAGTTGATTTGTTGTGGGGTAGAAGATTGCGATCTGGCCTACAATTGCAGAGGGTTTTAAGATGGTTTGTGGGAGGTGAGATGTGGGTCTAGGATTGGTAGACATGTTGAGATAACTTTCTACTAGATTAGAAATTTTTGAAACATCCCAGATGATGGGCTTCTAAATAACCATCTTTCTCAGTACTTTTTATCCTCTTTTCTGAACAATTAATTGCACACAGACATGAATTTATAGTTTTCAAGCATATGAACTTATGGTTTTTCTGTATATGTTATATATATATGTGAAAACATAAAATGGAAATATGGATACTTTAAAGACATGATATTTTCTTGAATTCATGGACAGGAATGGTAAATGCAGTAGCTATACATGTTAATGAATGTTTCCTTGCCTAAGCTATGTTTTGGGTAGTCTTCCTCTTGTAGCCATAGGACTTGCAAGAGTGTTAATTAGAACTTACACCTTTTCTTGATATTAATGAGGAGGATATATATGTATATCGTTGGATGTGTGCGCATTTATTGTTTTGCAGGTGTTGACCATGGGCATTCAAGAACCAACATAGTGGCGCCAGAGTAATCAAAACCAACCATGGGTTGCAGAATCTTTGTAAGAAAAGAGAAATTTTTTTTATTTTCTATTACATGCAGCGTGCATATTTAGTTCCCTTAACATGCTATATTCCTAGAGATTATTCATGTTCAATGATGTTTCTATTTTGAAACTTTATGAGTTGTAACTGATCCTCATTTATGAAGTGATCATAGATTTAGGAGATAGTTGTAGCTTTCCTTTAAATAATCGACTGTTGTAAATCTTTTGGAGTTAGTCGAATGAATTGGTTTTTATAACAGAACTCTTGCAATGTTATTTTAAATCAAGTGTAATCATTTTGTTATGGATGAATAGAATGCTTAGTTCAAGTTTATATCTTTTATCTTGATTGTATTTCCTATTCACTCATTCAAGGGGGCCCACTTGATGAGTGAATTGTTCTGTTAGCATAGAGTTCATTTTCCTATTTATTTCTAAGTAATTAGAACTTTGTTGTTCCTACAACTACTAATAATAGAATTGATAGCCTGTTCCTGCAGCATAGATGGTTAGAGTAATTCCCTACTGTGGATTCCTGCTTTGTTAGAATAACTTTATTTACTAGTTCTAGCATAGTTTTCCTGAAGCATAAGCATTTGAATTCTGTAGATAGTCTTAGATTGAGAAGGTTTGAAGCATATACTTTGTGAATTCCATTCCAAGTTTATGTCCTTGGTCGATAATTAAATGAGACTGAATAATCCATTTAGAAATCATTTAGGGTGTCCAATCCTAAAATAGGCAGTCCATTGCTATGGGTTTCTGATACTATTATTTGGCCAAGAATTTTTGGCACCATTGCCGGGGATGGTGTTAATTCAAATTTATCTTTGTAGTTGCATTCTCAGTCCTAATCTAGTGCTTAGTCTTAAGTAAGCATTTTATGCATAGAAGGAGAGACCACCTTGGGAGATTTCTTCCCCATAACTACCAAGAGGACCCATTTGATATTTTTAATCCTGAAGTTGAAGAACTCCAAAATGAGAATGAAGAAGAAGAACCCTTTGAAAATCCATTTTTTGATGCTTAGGAAGACATATCCTCTTCATCCTCTAAGGAATCACTCTATTTGAACGACCTATTTTCTGAACCTGAATACCAAGACAACCTGCTTGCTCTTATTATCTATCAGCCACCACCACCAGGTCCTCCTCCCAGAATGGCTGCTCAACCAACCTTTCCTTTTCCTATGCCTCCTCAGCAAGGTAATCAAAATTTGAAGAACATACCTACTATTGCACTTCCCAAATTCTATGGCCTCATTACAGAAGAACCCGAGACCTTCCTCTTTGAGTTTGACATCCTTTGCCAGAGTTATGACTATACAACTAATGCCCACAAGATGAAGTTGTTTCCATCGACTCTAAAAGAGGCTTCCTTGAGTTGGTTCATGGGGTTGGACACCAATGATGTAGTAGACTGGAATGCCATGTGCAATCTATTTCTTTCAAAGTATAAAGAATACTGTAGGGGTTGAGATTTGAAAGGTGATGGCATTTTCAAAATTTCTCAGGAGGATGAAACCTTGGAAGATTATGTATCAAGATTCATGTTCAACCTACAGTGTAATACACAACACTAGCTAAATGAGGCATCTCATAAACACCTTTTCTTAAAGGGTGTGAATGATGGAAGCATTGAGGCTCTAGACCTGATGGTAGGAGGAGATATCACATAGAAAAGTTGGGCTAACATAAAGAATATATGTCTAAATTATTCAAGGGCCACTATGAAGAAGGGTAGGGGACTTAAAGACCTACCAAATAAGTCCAATGGTGGTTCAAGAGTATCCAAAATGGAGCTATCTAATTTGATGTCTGACTTCAAGAAGGACATCATTAATGATGTTGCCAATCAGCTAGATAGTATGCAGGTGAGGAGGAAGAAGGAAGAGGTGGATGCTGTGCTAACCGAGTTTTGTTCTCATTGAAGAGAAAAGAAAAGAAATTGTAGATGCAAAATAGTTGCATCCATGGACACTAATCCAATGCCCACTACATTTAAAGACATAGATGAGGAGAATGGAGAAGTTTTCTATGTTGCTCAAAGATGTCCATGGGCTCAAAGACAACGTATGCCTCCAGACCCATTGAATAATTTTGGTTATAATAATAGTAGTCAATGGAAAAATCATAACCCCCAAAATTCTACTCCACAAGGTCAGAATTGGAATTATAATTGGTCCAACCAACAACCGTACTATAACCAAGCCTATTAGTAATAGCCACCATTTAACCCATACCAACAATAGTTTAACTTCTATCATCATGATGCAGGAGCATCCCAGGGTAGTTGGCTATCTTGCATGTTTGGGAGATTTGATGGAGTTGTGTGGACTTATTTTCATGTGTGAGGGGTTTGGTAGAATTGGATAAACCTACTTGGGTCTTCGGTAATTGGATTTGATGTATTTAATGGAACTTGGCATGGTCTTGGTTGCTCAGCATGGCCTTGGGGAGCTCGGCCTTGCTTAGGAATTTGGTGCCTATTTCAGGCTGTATAAGTAATTTTCCATAAAGAGTTAGAGGCTGTAAATTTCAGGGATTGAAGAGGGCCTATATTTCTACCTGTGGTTTGAAGCACGAGTTCTAATTCATCTGGAGCTAGGAGATATCATGATTTTACTAAGACATCAATTTTGGGAATTTAATTGTTGTTGTTGGCCGACTTGTGGCATTTAATTTCGGTATTTGTATTTAATTTATATTTAGGGCTGACCTGTGGCTTAGATTGGTATAAGTAGGGGTTGTGGGGGAAGTCTTGAGGATCATTCATCCATCTTGGAGAAGAGGAAGAGGCAGAGGAGCGAATTTGGAGGAGAACTAGTAGCTGTGGCTTGGGAACAAGGAGATTGCTTGGAGGGTTTGTGGGCACAAGTTTAGATCTTCCTGGGGGTTTATACCATAGTGTGGCTAGGGTTTGGATTGGATCTTGAGGGATCTTGCAAAGTACTATTGGAATTGCATTGTATTTGGCCGTAACCTGGAAGGCCTTATAGTCGGGCATGTTGGATGAAAATATGATAATTCTATAATGAGTTTTGGCATTGTGTGGTTCTAAATCTTTGTATTGTCATTATATTCTATCGTGTGGTTATTTGCTGGGGGCTAGGACATCTCCATTGGGGATTCTCCTACCTTGCACTGCATCACATCAGCCACAACAAAATAACCAATGGCCACCTCATGGTAATTGGAAATCACAACCTCAGTGAGGACCCAACCAGTCTAGTCAGTATAAAGAAATCATGCCTCCACCTCAGTAGCAAGCTATTATTCTACCACCTCCTATAGCCAATAGAAACCCTAAAAAACTAACTCAACTTCCTACTCAGCCAACTTTGAATCCTAATAACAAGCAGCAAGCTTATTCCTTGCAAGTAAATGATATCCATCTTAGATCAGGAACTACATTGCCTGCACCTAAGGAGCCAATAATAACTAAAGTTTTTGATGCTAAGGACATACCTATGAACTAGCCTACTGATGTTCCACCTATTGTTCAATCTACACCAGTGCTAAAAAATACTCCTTATCCACAAAGATTGTCTCAGGCAGTTCCTTCAAAAGAAAATCCTATGGCAGCCGATTTACTTGATCAACTCAAGAAAATGACAATGCAACTTCCCTTATTGGATGCCCTTAAAGAAGTTCCAATATATACCAAAGAAATAAAAGAAGCCTATATTAAGTGGCTTGGAAGGAAGAAAAAAGACCCTGATACTATCCATGTCTTAGGCCAGCTCTTTGATCTCATGCTAAGAAAAGTTTTAATGCCTTTGTATTCTGACCCAGGAAGCCCAGTAGTCACTATCCATATCAATGGTATCCAAATTTAGAATGTCCTAATTGACTTAGGAGCATCAATCAATGTCACAACTAGGGAAGTTTTGTTAAGGCTCAATATCATTGGTTTGCGAGATACACCTACAATATTTCTATTAGCTGATAATTACACTGTCAAGCTAGATGGTATGGTTGAAGATATTGTTGTCACATTGGATTCTTTAGATTACCCTTTGGATTTCATAGTCCTATCACCCAAAGCCACCTTAGGAGGTTATCCATTAATCCTAGGATGACCTTGGCTAGCCACAACTGATGCTTTCATTGCATGTCGCTCAGGAAAAATGACCATATCAGATGGGATAAATACCAAGAAGTTAACTCTGTATTCTCCAGCAAAACCCCAAGTAGACCTTGATCAAGTTGTTTGGCCAAATTTAGGTGATGCTACCCTTGAAGCAAACTCAGTGCAAAAACTTATGGTCATTGAGAGAAATCCATTCATGGTATCACAAGAAGAAGATGATATACTAGTAGCAATCCTTACCAACCAATATGGTTCTGAAGAATCCTCTTGTGATGTTCCTAATTGTTCCCTTCAAATAATAATTCCCAAGAAGACCACATCTCATTTTCCTATAGCATTTGATTATCTCCACACCTTGCTACCCCATGAAATAAAGTCTCCATCCATGGTAGAAGTCCTGATGCTAGAAAAAGTCAAAAGAGTTGAAGTTGCTTTAGGCAAGGAGTTGAATGTTAATAAGAACCTCACTAAATCTCAGATGTCTAGTCTTCTCAAGCTTTTACAAGAGAGTCAACAAGCCTTTGCATGGGACTATACTGATATGAAAGGGTTAGACCCTAAAATTTGCACTCACAAAATCTATATAAGCCCTGAGTTCAAGCCAGTGAGGCAAGCCCAAAGGAGAATTAATCCCGCTTTGAGAGACATAGTGAAGACCAAGTTCCAGAAGCTTCTTAGTGCCAGTTTCATTTATCCTATTTCTGATAGCAAGTGGGTTTCTCCTCTAGTAATTGTTCCAAAGAAGGGGGGAAAGTGGAGAGTTTGTGTGTACTATAGGGAGCTTAACAAAGCCACTAAAAAGGATCACTTTCCACTACCTTTCATTGACCAAGTGCTTGACAAATCTTGCTAGTAAGAAGTATTTTTCATTTCTAGATGGCTTTAGTGGATATAACTAGATACAAATATCACTAGAAGACTAGGATAACACAACATTTACCTATCCCTGGGGAACATTTACTTATTCAGTCTTGCCATTTGGGTTGTGCAACGCACTTGCTACCTTCCAGAGAGCAGTGCTGGGTATTTTCTCTGACATTATTGCTGACTGTGTTGAAATTTACATGGATGACTTCACTACTCATGGAACCACATTTGAAGAGGCACAAGCTAACTTGGAGAAGGTTCTTAAGAGATGTTAGGATTACAACCTCTCCCTTAATAGCGAGAAGTGTTATATGATGTTGGAGGAGGGAGTTGTCCTTGGACACTACCTCTCATCTTTTGGAATTCAGGTTGACCCTACAAAAATTACAGTTATCAACACACTTCCCACACCGGTTAAGAAGAACGATGTCAGGAGTTTCCTTGGCCATGCTAGTCACTACAAGAGATTCATAAAGGATTTCAGCCAACTTGCAGCACCTTTGTACAACTTGCTAAAGAAGGAAGTTGAATTTGAATGGATAGAGGACTGTGAAGCCTCCTTCCAAAAATTGAAAGATGTTTTAACAACAACACCTATTCTTAGAGGACCTGATTGGAAGCTGCCATTTCACATCCACACAGATGCATCTGACTATGCCATTGGAGCAGTCCTTGGATAGAAGGAAGGTACCGTTGAACATGCAATTTACTATATTAGTAAAAACTTGCAAGGTGCTGAATTAAATTATATTGTTACTGAAAAATAGTTGTTAGTAGTTGTCTATGCACTAAACAAATTTAGGCATTACATCATAAGTTATGAAGTATTTGTTTACATTGATCATTTAGCCATCAAATACTTAATGAATAAACCTGCTATTAGTGGTAGATTAGCATGTTGGTTACTCCTCATGCAAGAATTTGATGTGAAAATAATAGACAAACTAGGAAAGGCTAATGTGGTGGCCGATTTCTTATCAAGATTGCAAGTACTAGATGATCTTGCAGCAATTGATGACACCTTCCCTAATGAGAACTTATTTTCTATTGATTCTTTTAATCCATGGTATGTAGACTTAGCCAAATACCTTACTACAGGAAGAAATCTACCTCACTTCTCTCCTAAGCAGTGCTGACTGTTGGTTGAGAAGAGTTTTAACTTCTCTTGGATCTTAGGCTTCATGTTTTATACAGGACCAGACCAGGTCACCAGGAGATGTGTTCATGAGGATGAAACCTATGACATTCTCCGGGCATGTCATGATGAACCATGTGGCAGCCATTTTTCAATAAAGAGGACCACCTATAAAATTTTGACAACTGGATACTAATGGCCTACTTTGCATAAAGATGTAGCAAAGCATACCAAGCATTGTGATAGGTGCCAGCATATGGGGTGCCCAACGAAATCTAATGAAATGCCCCTACAGCCTTAGGTAGTTGTCACGCCCTTTGACAAGTGGGGTATTGACTTTGTTGGACCCATTGAACCCTCTTCTCATGGGAAGATGTACATCTTAGTATGTACTAACTATTCCACAAAGTGGGTTGAAGCCAAAGCTATTTGGCATGCCAGAGATCACAAAGTTGTTGAGTTCCTCTATGAATGCATATTCACTAGATTTGGAGTACCAAGGGAAATAGTCATAGATCAGGGAGCACAACTCACCTAAAATCTCATCACAGAATTGATGCAGGAATACATGGTGCGCCATGGAAAATATTCACCCTATCATCCCCAGGCCAATGGTCAGGCTAAAATAACAAACATGGAGATAGAATCCATTTTGACAAAGATAATAGATGTTCATAAAAAGGATTGCACTACCCATCTTCCTGAAGCCATATGGGCCTACTACACAACATGGAAAACCACCACAGGGTTTACTCCTTTTGAGTTGGTGTATGGAAAATCAGTCTCTATGCCTATTGAGTTTCAACATAAAACACTCCAAACAGCCTTGGATTTGGATATTGATCTCATCAAAGCACAAGAAGACCAGTTACTACAATTAAATGGATTGGATGAATACATGAAGTCTAACCTCCACAATACGGAGTTGCTACAACATCAAAGAAAAAAATGGCATGACAAGTTCATCCATGATAAGAAATTTTCTGTGGGCAATTGGGCACTATTGTATGATTCAAGATACCAGCACACACCTAAGAAATTTCAAAATAGATGGCTTGGGCCTTATGAGATAATATCAGTATTTGACAATGGAGTAGTTCAGATTTCAACCATTGATCTTGTGTGATTCAAGTTACTAGTAAATGAGCATCGCCTGAAACTCTACAACAAGCCTGTCAGTCATGATGAGTTCCTGAAGTAGTTCTAGAGTAGCGGTGACACACATGATCCTACAGCCAAAGAATCTGGGTCTTCCACCCAGCCTTCTGTCGATTCTTGATTCCATTCAAGAACACCATAATAAACATTTCACATTTTGTGGAATTATTTCTCTGTAATAACTTTCATTTCACCTTCTCTCTCCTCCACCCATCTACTCCATCCCATCACTTCATCAATGCAGATGCACTTTTTTAGAACACTCTTCCTGTAGCACTTCCAGGTTCGTGCCACATACACTCGTACATGTTTTATTTTATTAATTAATTTTTAGGATTTTGTGTCATTTTAATTTTCTACTCCTGCATAGCCTGGCTTGGTGGGACCCATGCCATTACTTAGTTGGGGGGGGCGGGAATATTCTATTTTCAAAATCTCAAATAAGCATGTAAAAATTGAAGTTTCTTGTCTTTACGAGATGACTACCATCATGTCTTGCTGATCTGTCCTTTTGTGATTGCATCATCACATCTGTAGTGAAATTAAAGATATTAAAAGCTTAAGTTAATTTCTAATGATATGCTGCAACATGTTTGGGGTGGTAGCCCTTGGCACGAGTGAGCTATTATGAGATGTTATGCAAGAAACATATCATTATATTTCATGCAAAAATCTTTAATTTCATGAAACAAGTTGCAGTTGGTACGCCGCCTTTTTTGACTGCAACATCTTGTGCCATAATACTTTGAATTCTATGATTTACCATTGTTGAGCTTTGTAAAAATATCAAGTTCTATGAAATTCAAAATTTTCTAAGTGTAACAATGGGAGGTGACCTTCAACGACATGAGCCAGTGGATTACCACCACCAGATTTGTCCACACCCCTGGCTGTAGGGATAAATTTTTATCAATAGTTGTTGTGGGAGAAGGCACAATAGAAATTAGAAAAGGAAAAATTGAAACGAGTCATTAGTGAGAAAGGTTCTTAGATAGAGTAGAAATTAGATCAGATTGAGGTGTTGAAAAGGAGGATTGATCAAATTACAGGATTAATTCCAGAACTTATGAAATACATATCACCATCTTCGGTGTATGCACTATTCCTTAAAGAGCAACTTGTTAATTTAAAATTAACAAGAATTGTAGAAGGGCTTAGTACCTCTATCTCAACTCCTCATGAATTTTATGATGCATTTTAGTATGCTCCAATGACTCTAAAAAACTTATTGTGTGAGTTGTACTTGCATAACTTGGTAGTCCTTGATGATATTGAGTGGAACTCACTCCTCTATGTAGGAGATGTGCAGTTAAGGGCAGTTATGTCTTGGATGTAGAACGAAATAAGTAGGGAGCATCAAGTTGCACCTTACAGAAATAATGAGATGACAGATTCCTTGTTGATGAGGCCTGAAGTTCAGCATTCTAGGTAGACATATCTAGACTGGCTTTCTGTTACAGCGAACTCAAGTGGAGCTAGTAAAATATATCTAGTACGAGAGCAAAATTTCACAGATTGGGAACAACATTCCTCACATGATATTACAATAGAAACTAGTGCCTCCAGACAAAGATGGATATAGATGTCACATGATCTAAAGTCAAGGGAACCTCACTCTCCACAGGATTTAACCCTTGCTATAGGAAGAGTTCCATGGTACATTATGCTGGGAAGGACACTCCTTAATTATTGGTTTCCATTGAGGTTTCAGCCTCCACTCTTCCTATAGCCATTGCTAGCAATGAATGATAGTGCAATAGATTATGATATGGCCACCGAAGTCCAGTGATGGGAAAGACTCAGAGAAAATCATGGGTACTTTGATTATGTTAATGATGAGTCTAGGGAGAGAAAAACTAGTGACTTGAGGGTTCATGCCAGAATTTAGAATTTCATGGTTGCTAGGGACCAACAATAGTTCAGTTGGGGGGAATGATGGGCTTCTAAATAGCCATCTTTCTCATTACTTTTTATCCTCTTTTCATAATAATTAATTGCACATAGACATTAATTTATAGTTTTCAAGCATATGAACTTATGGTTTTTCTATATATGTTATATATATATGTGAAAACATAAAATAGAAATATGGATACTTTAAAGACATGATATTTTTTTGAATTCATGGAAAGGAATGGTAAATGTAGTAGCTATACATGGTAATGAATGTTTCCTTTCTTAAGCTATGTTTTGGGTAGTCTTCCTCATGTAGCCATAGGACTTGCAAGAGTGTTAATTAGAAATTACACCTTTTCTTAATATTAATGATGAGGATATATATGCATATGGTTAGATGTGTGTGCATTGTTTATTTTGTAGGTGTTGACTGTGGGCATTCAAGAACCAACATAGTGGTGCCAGAGTAATCAAAGCCAACTGTGGGTTGCATAATCTTCGTAAGCAAAGGGAATCAATTGTTGTTTTCTGTTACATGCAGCGCGTAGATTTAGTTCCATTAACATGCTATATTCCTAGAGATTATTCATGTTCAATGATGTTTCTATTCTAAAACTTTATGAGTTGTAACTGATCCTCATTTATGAAGTGATCATAGATTTAGGAGATAGTTGTAGCTTTCCTTTAAATAATCAACTGTTGTAACTCTTTTGGAGTTAGTCGAATGAACTAGTTTTTATAATATAACTCTTGCAATACTATTTTCAATCAAGTGTAATCATTTTGTTATGGATAAATAGAATGCTCAGTTCAAGTTTATATATTTTATCTTGATTGTATTTCCTATTCTCTCATTCAAGGGGCCCCACTTGATGAGTGAATTGTTCTTTTTGTGTAGAGTTCATTTTCTTGTTTATTTCTAAGTAATTAGAACTCTGTTATTCCTGCAGCTACTGATAATAGAATTGGTAGCTTGTTCCTACGGCATAGGTAGTTAGAGTAATTCCCTACCGTGAATTCCTGCTTTGTTAGAATAACTTCATTTACTAGTTCTAGCATATTTTTCTTGAAGCATAAGCATTTGAATTCTGTAGATAGTCTTAGATTGAGAAGGTTTGAAGCATATACTTTGTGAATGCCATTCCAAGTTTACGTCCTTGGTCGATAATTAAATGAGATTGAATAACCTATTTAGAAATCATTTAGGGTGTCCAATCCAAAAATAGGCAGTCCATTGCTATGGGCTTCTCATACTATTATTTGGCCAAATACCAGAGAAGAGGAAGACTTCTTGGAGATGTTAGTGATGATGAAATTGAGGAAGAACAAGGTGATTTAGAACCTGCACTGGTGATGGATCAAGGTGAGGAAAGATTGTTGATAGCTTTGACAAATCTGAAGTCTACACCACACTTTAATCCTCCAAAGTATAGTGGAAAATTGGATTCTGATGAATTGGTGGATTGGATAACCGAGATGGAAAATTACTTTGAATATGAAAATGTACCTGAGGAAAAGAAGGTGAAGATTGCAAGAAAAAATTTGAAAAGTCATGCATCCTTGTGGTGGGAACATCTGCAGTTAGACATAAAAAGGAAAGGCAAAGACAAAATCAAGGTATGGAAAAAATGGTGAATAAATTGAAAGGAAAGTTCTTACCTTGTGATTATTAGATTAACCTAGTTAGGTGAATGCAAAGTTTGAGGTAGAAAGATAGCTCAGTAAAAGAATATACTGAGGAATTCTATAGATTAGATATCAGTTCTAGACATGATGAAGATGATGTGGAAAGAATTACTAGATACTTAAATGGTTTGAGAGTTTCCATCCAAGAAGAAATCAGTTTAGTCAAATTGGAGAACATTGAAGAGGCTTATCAATTTGCATTGAAAACTGAGAAGAAATTGAACAAGAGACATGAGAAAAGACAAAGAGGTAGAGGTGGTAGATTCCCTAGAGGAAGAGGTAGATCTCATGGTAAAAATAATAGATCTGAACTTGAAAAGATAAATCTAGATAAAGGTAAGACCGAGTGGAAAGGTGAAAGTTCATCTAGAGGCAGAGGTAGTAACTACCGAGGTGGTTATAACAGAGATGGTTTCTGAGGAACTTGTTACAATTGTGGAGTAGAAGGACATAGATCATTTGAGTGTACACATGCAAGTAATAAGGTCGGTAAAAGTAGAAATTCTTTGGTGCAAGAAGAGTCACCGAATGAACCTGAGAAGGAAAATAACTTGATGGTAAGAAGAACACTTTGGAGCGAAAGTAATAAGGAAGATCTGGTAAGGAAAAGTTTGTTCAAGACCAGATGTATAGTTTCTGATGAAGTTTGGAAGGTAATTATTGACAGTGGTAGCTCAAAGAATCTGGCATTTGAGGAAATGGTTACAAAATTGTAGGTGAAAAGGTTCAAACATCCGAAGCCCTATTTGTAGACACTAAAAAATGGACAAGTGCTTAAAATCATTAAAAATTGGCAAAATTCTTAATCAAAATGCACTAATTCTAATCAAAATGGATCAAATCAAATCAAAATGGACATTTATTAAATCAAAGTTGGACAAAATCATTAAAATCAAAGGAAAAATCAAATAATGACATTAAATAATTAAATACAAGCTTAAAAGGGTGAAAAACACTATTTAATTGATTTTAATCAATTAATTGTATAGTTGTTTAAATAAAAAGTCAAATTGAACCTATTCCCTTGGCTAATTTAATTAATTGATGGAATTTAATTAATCCTAATATCTTTCAACAACAATTTGAGCAACCGATGAGAATTAAGGAACAAAAGCACATGGATCACTCCAAAATAGGTGAATCTCAATCACACATTTCAACTTTGAATCTCATCCACTCAATTTTGTCTTTTTGTCCAAATCTTTGAGACAACCATTTAAATTGTTCCCCCATTTAAAAACATTGCAAAGTTTTTGACTCAACCAAGGCTAAATCATGATTAAATAACTCTACCCCCTACCCTTGGGAATTTACTATAAATAAGGAGCATTTTAAGAGCAATAATCATCTTAGAAATTCATTTGCAAAGCATCATTACTATAGGCAATTTCATAGCAATTGAGAGAAATTAAGAGCAATTGAGAGCATTTGAATTATCTTTGTATCAAATTTGAGAGTTTGAGAGCTAGATTAAGCATTTGTACTATCATATTTCTCATTCTAGATTTGTCACTAGTGGAGAATAGGCTAAGAGCTTCACTTACCAAATTAGTTAGAGAACCATGGGATGTCATGGATGTTAATTTAAATTCTTAGCTTAAATTTGTATTGTATTTTCCAAGAATTGTAGTTGATTATCTTAATTCCATAAAGGTGTTAAACTTACACACACAAATGACACCCACCGTGGGGCCTTGAGCCTCATTTCTAACATTTTCATCAAGTTTTTGTGTGTTTTGTCTTCACTTTTCCATGAATTTTTGTAGAAAATAGGAGAAATGATGCCTATGAAGGATTTGATGATGCGTATCAACATTCTATCGATGCCTGACAGTAGTTGATTAACACTTTTGTGATTTCTTCTATTATGCCTTTTATTCTCTTTGATGCCTGTGGGACTTCTACTGCCTATGATCTGAGAACTAACCCCTATCAGAGAACTAACGCCTATCAGCTAAACTTTGCTGCCTGTGATGACTTCTACTATGCAATTTACTGTGATCTGTCATGCCTAGTATTCTTTAATTGACGCTTAGTAGTTGTTTGTTGCCACTTTAAATATCTTATCATACATAATTTTCAATACTTTTGACGCCTTTCATTTAAAGTATTATGCCTGTTGATCTTTGAATATAGCTCGAGTCACTAGAAAGTGATGCCTGCTATTTTTAAAGTTACACCTGCTAGTCTTTAAATCATGTGTATTAGCTGAATAATGATGCCTAGTACTTTCTGCTTCAATTTTCTGTCAAATCAATAGATTTTGTTTTCTTACTCTCTGTCTATTTTTTTCTATAGATGAGCAAACATAGGAAAGTTTGAAAACTAGAGAGTAGAGTCACACAACCAAGCAAAGAGGTAAGAATCCAAATTAAACGTCAAAAATAATGGCATAGTGCTCTAATTCTAGAAAGTTTAGGATTAGAAGAAAATTTATATGCTCACTACATTAAGGTGTTAGAGGCTTACAAGCTTAAATTTCCTACTTTGAATTGAGTTGCTTACATTAACTTGTTGAAACTTTCATTGAAAAATCTTGTGAGAACACTTAATTGTACTTCAAATTGTTTCTTTTGGTTTCCCTCACTTTGCTTGGCTTTTTTGACTAACTTCTTGGAGGAGGGAGCAGGAATGATCACCACTAGGTGAGTGAGCAAATCAAAAAGCCAAAAATCTCATAAAAGTGCCTACCCTTTGCTAGCTACAAAAGAGAGGTATTCATCAAATCAAGCTTGCATTTTCTTAAATTGTAGCTTTCATTGGATCTAGCTTAATAGAAATAAGGAATTAACCAAACACTTCAATTATAAGAATCTCTTTGTCAAGAGATTGGAAAAGAATAATTGTTGCTTAAAGTGTTTGGAACGAAGGACAATAATAGGGATATGCTCTTCACTTTATAAGTGAACCAAATTCCCAAACTTGTTGGACTAAGTTCAATTCCTTGTTTTCTATACATGCTAGTTAAAATAGAGCAATAGAGGGCCTGCCTCCCAAGATTTTCCTTACGAGGACAATGAGAGGGAACAAACCAAGTGGGAGACAATCACCTTAGCCGTGGTACTATCCAACCCACTATAAAAAAATACACTTTTCCTTAATAGGGGAGTGACTAGGTTATGTGCAAGTTTCTTCACTTCCTCTAGTAGTCCTTTTGGATTGTGCCAAATCATGCTTTTGTGTGTGCGAGAAGCCTGCAAGTGGGAAAAAGAATTTGACATGATTTAGAACAGAATTATTCATTAAATCCTGATAAGTAGTAAGCTACCTTATAGAGCCAAACATGTTAAAAGCCAAATTTGACTATAGGTATATTGCTTGGAAGACTTTCTTGTTCAATACTTGTGAAAAATGACCGAGCACATACACTTTTAGTGTGGTTTTAGGGACATGGTGCAAATTGATGTGTGTGTTGCATTTGTACTTCATTTTCAAGCAAGAAAATTTTGTAGACCTAATCTTACAATTTTTAAAATTTGAAATTTACAACCTGGTCTGTAAAGTGTCACCTGCACATAGAGAAAAACTTCCTGTGCACAGTGAAGTTACGCCTATGATTTGTAAAAAGAAACCTCAAAACAATAAAGTCACACCTATAATAGTTTAAGTGATGTCTAGAAAAATTTAAATCATGCCTACCAATAGGTAAAAGCCGCCTGCTCATCTGCAGAGTGACACCTAAGAATATTCCAGTCACTGTATACTAAAGTTAAAGTCACGCCTACACTCAGGAAAGTGACGCCCAAAATTTAAAAAGGGAAAATAGTGAGCGTTTCCCAAGGGTTTCAAACATTTTTGATTCTAGATTCAGATACCCTTTTGGCTATTTTATTTGTTTCAGTACCCTGCCTGGTCAAAAATCCTAGTTTTGAGAAATTTTGAAAATTTCACAAGGATTTGGCCACAAGCAAGTAAGATCAAGCCTATTTTCAAGAACTTGTATGTTCATGACGGTTTTAACTTGATCTCATTATATCAAGAAAAACTTACAACCAGATGAAACATACCTACGACAGGAACTTCCTTTCCCAGGTGATACTTTTACCACCCCAAGAATACCACAAGAACCCATTCAAGAAGTGGAAACCAACATGATGTACTCTGGTAGCTTGGGTAATAACAACAATGGAGGTATTGACCTAAACAATCCAGGTAATACCAATAATGGAGGAATAGACCCTAACAATCAAGGAGTGGATAACACTAACTATAGGGGTAATGGTGAACCAACAGCTGAAGATGCCACCGATGAGAAAGTTAGCAAAGCTATACAAAGCCCATATTTCTTGAAACTCATGGAAAAGGCATTAGAGATAGATAAGGAGAAATATTTTCTAGACCTAGCCCGAGGAGGTCTTAAACTTCTTGGAGACTATGATGTTAATCAACTCAAGCAACCTGAAGTTGAAGAGAGCCCGATCGATATCATGAATAAACAATTTAAGTTATTTCAAATGCAATTGGAAATGATAAAGCAAAGCGGGGCTCCAAATCACTTTTCAATAGAAGCATTATGTCCTTTTCCATTTGACAAGAGTCTAGTCATGGTACCATTCCCTATCAACGTAGTATTTCCTAAGTATGACAAATACGAAGGAACATCTAATCCTCAAGATCATCTACGGGAATTTTGTGCATTGAGCTTGGAATTCATGCACGATACCACTTATTTAATGAGATTATTTCCTAGAAGTTTGGGAGGTATAGCCATGGAATGGATTTCAAAATTACCTTCTGGCATACGAACCTTTGAAGAGTTGGCTTCTAAATTTGTGACACACTATTTATACAATATCAAACATGAAGTCACAATGATCACTTTATGTAATACCAAGCAAAAAGAAGGAGAAGGATTCCTAATTTTCCTACAAAGATGGAGGACAGTATTTGCTAGATATCCTCGGAGTGTACCAGAAAAAGAGAAGATGGATATCTTTATCAATAGCTTGAGTAGTGAGATGAATTATCAATTGAGAATGCAATGTCCTAAAACCTTCCAAGATCTTATCTAAAATGGGGTGACTACATAAGAGATATTAGTTAAGAGTGGAGAGTTAAAACTCTACAAGGACAATAAGAATTACAATAACAATACCTCCAACAACAGCCATAACACCAAAATAAGAACTTTTCTAATAATTATAATCTATTTGGGTTGAAGAACAAAAATAAAGGAGTGGTCAATGACGGTGTTGTTGATTCTAATAATTTAAAATTGACTCCCTTTGCTCTCACAAGAACACCTAATCAGGTGAACAATGCAAATCAAGCTCCCAAAGTGCCTTTCAACAGGAATACCAATAGTGGCAACTTTGGGAACAATCAAGGAGGTAACAAGTTTAAGCAATTCTTGGCACCAACTCCCAAGAAAACCTTCACACCTTTGGGTGAACCTCTCGAGAAAGCATTGAGGACTCTCATTGCTAATAAGATCATTAATTTACCTAGCATTCAACCCTATGAGCCACAAAACAAGCCCAGTTGGTAGAGTGATAATTGTAATACCCAAAAAATGGGCTATAAGTTCATTAACCTCCTACATCTACAAATCGAACGAAATCAACATCGAAGTCCTAATCTAAGGCACATCTAAACATCATCGAATCATAATTGATTATCTTAAATTCTGCATCGGGGAATATTCCTAGCAATATTCCTAATTATCTTAATTATCTTTAATTTAATGATTATTTGACAATAAATCACATTTATCCTAAGTTTGATTAATTGAATATTTTCATATTTAAATAATTAGATTTAATATCTTGTCACTTAATTGTGTAATTAAATTTAATTCTATCTATTATTAATTGTATTATTTAATTTTGACAATAAATCCAATATCCTATGAATAATTGATTAAATTTTTATTTAATTAATTAAAGCAAGTTGTCATTATTTAATAATATAGTTTTTAATAAAAGTTTGATTAAATAATTAATTAACCCATAAATCAATTATTTATTTTCAAAAATCAGTTAAGTTGAGCATAAATCACTTTATTTATTTAATTAATTCATAATTATTATGCACATTCAAAAGAAACAGTTAAACTCCAAATTAGAAAATCAATGCAAAGTGTTGAATTTTTAGAACTCAACATCCTTTTGGAGTTCAAAAAGTTGATCTAAACTCTAATTTGAGTTAAAAAGCTATTTTTGCATGATTTGCATATTTTTGTGAATTAAATTATCTTTATTATCAGATAACTCAAAAATCAAGCTGAGTTAATCTGAGTGATTTATGGCTTTTTTCCATGCACCTCCAAAGCCTTGGATTTCTATAAAATTAAAGCCTCAGCTCATCTCAAAGCATCTCATATTTTTGCACAATCACATTGGAGAATTGGAATTTGGAGAATCAAAGCTTATTGCGAATCAAGGCTATTGTGAGATCAATTTGTTTTTTTTACATTCATTTAGATTCTTTTTCATATCATTGTTAGATCATTTTAGCATATCAATTTCCATATTAGCATAGATTCCATATGAAGTTTATCATTCATATTGCATAGAAAATATAAAAAATATAGATTAATTGCATTCATTCCATATCCATCTTTTTCATTCAAATCCTTCATTTAGGTGTCGTCTAGGTCACTGATCTCGATAGCAATCTGAGAACATCAATCTCGCACCTACTAGAAAACAGTAAATTGCTTGGTTAAATTAGATTTCAATTTTGCACGATTTTGATTTTTGCTAACCTCTAATGTTTTACTAAAGTGTTGTGTCTAAATATCAAGTACAAAATTCACACACACATTTCTGGTGCCCACCGTGGGGCAACCCATCTTTACATGCTAGTTTTGATTTTTTTGGGGGAGCTAAAACCCTAAAATTTCAAAGATTTAATTTTATCTCCCAAACGGCTTAGAGTTTTTTTCTGAAATGTTTTTTACAAGTTGGACATGTATCAAAAAAGCTATAGTAAAAAATTTAGAATTTTTTGAGATGTTTTGAATTTTTAATAATTTTTTCTTGAAATTCCAGAAAAAATTAATATTTGATGCAAATCAGCATATTTTTTGAAATTTTTATATTTTTGAAAAGCTCTTTAAATTATATAGGGGGTCCATTCTTTGTGTTTTAAATTTGGACACAATATAATAGCTCAAATAGTCAATTTATAAAAACTGGCCTATTTTGATAAAATGGGTCTCTAGGGCACAAATGAAGAGATTTTTCTAAAATTTTTACATTTTTGGAAAGCTCTCTATTTTTTAGTAGGGGTCTCTATTTTGAATTTCTATTTTTGTGGCCAAAATCATATCAAAAAAATTAGATCTTGTTGACTAGGTCAAATGCAGCAAAAAAAAATAAAGTTTTGTGATGGGTATGCACTTATTTTTTTTACATGGTTTAATGAATGATATGAGTTGTCATTTGGGTTAATTGCTGGTTATTATTGCTAATAATAATTTATTTTTAGAGCTAACCCTATGGTTTTCATAAGTTGAATATATTTTGCATATCTTGTTTACTTGTTTGCTTGTTGGAGAGTTCGTCACTTGCTTGCATGGAAAAGCTCAACAAGAATTGCTAAAAATCAAGTAAAATCTACTAAGCATGTTGCAAGGATCCCAAGTATTCTCCTTCATCTAATAAAATTTCTATTTGGCCTTAAAATAAATCTCTCATGTGTTTAGCTTGAGTGTTTCTTTGCATGCTTTTTCTATGAATTTGCATAATTGAATACTAGGTTGTGACACCTTAGGTATTTATTGGCAGTCTTAGATTACTTGTGATTGATCTAGATTGTTATCTTGGGTTATTGGACTCGCTAAATCCACCGGCCCCTCATTTTCACCCTGTGGTTGCAATATCAGCACCACATTAAAAGGGAGGGGTCTACAGGAAATAAGCGTTAAGTGTTCCACTAGGCAACCCTTTTGTGCTTTTAGGAACTCACTTGTTTTCTAAGTTGGGGACTCATTTTTAGCTAGTGTGAGGTGTTAAGTAATCCACCTTGTAGACTCATTTTCAGCTAGTGTGAGGTGTTAAGTGTTCCACCTTGTGGACTCATCTCATATTCGCTTTAAGCGTTAAGTGTTCCTCTTTCAGCTTTTTGGGTACTTTTGGTAGATTTGCTTTTGGAAACATACATCTGTGCTCACATAGTAATTAGGACCTATGAACACTATTCATGATTCTTGAGAGATTGGATTCCCAGTGAAATCCTTCTTGATGATAGAATCCTTATAGGTAGGGAGGATACTTAGTGCATTTCACATTCAACTTAGTGCGTCTTCTCTTATTGATCGATACATTCTCTCCTAGGAGAGGTTGATATATCACGTGGGGTTGACATCACAAGATTTGGTGAATCAAAATTGGTTAGTGTGCCTTCTCTTATTGATTGATACATTCTCTCCCCAGAGAGGTTGATAGATCACGTGGAGTTGACATCATAGACCTTGGTGAAGCAAAACTTTGTCTTAGCGTGTCGGATTAATCTACTTACTTTGTTTGGGTTAAAAGTGAAAAGGTGTCAAAAACCTTGGATCTGGAGCCAAGTCCCCTTGTGGTATACTATTGTGAGTCACCTTGAGAGAGGGTTAACCATAGCAGACACTCCCTTTATAGGGAAAATTGTGTTGACGGAACCTCAAGCGGTAATAGCCATTTTCACCGTGGTAGTGACAGCTGCTATATAAATGTCTTTGTGGAAGAAATCTCCACAGGTATGGTTCATTGTTGGGTTGTCAGATCTCCCTAGCAGCTCCTGAAGATTAAGTTCTCGGACTGTGTCAAAACCCTGGTGCACCAGGATTGGAGTTCACCCCTTTGGATCATAAAAGTTGCAAAGTCAAACCATTACTAAAAACCCCAGTGAGGCCAAAGTTTCATTTTCTAGGGTATATGTGCATCATTGCAAAACATTTTGGAATGTACACAATTAACACTTCTGAGGATTAGAATGAATAAGTCACTTGATTGTTCATGCGCAAGGTTGCTTTTACCCTTGTTCATTATTTTCAGACATGCTTGAATTCACTTGCTTGCTATTTTGCATGCTTGTTTATCTATCTGGTTACTAAAAATGAACAAATCTATTACAATCCTCAAATTTGGACATTGAAATTTGCAAACAATCCGAATCTGCAAACTCAAAATTTTGCAAAATTGATGAAAAATCCTTTCTAGAGTCAAAAATCATTTCAGGAAGTCAAAAGTCATACGAGTTTTTCCAAGTGTCATTTCATTACAACCCATCTATCATATGATTAAGTACCCAGTGTCGTACGAGTTTCCATGCTAGCAAATTCTCAAAGTCAAAATCTTGCAATTGTCATATGAGTTTTGCAACTGTCGTTTCATAGCATATCCACTGTCGTACGAGTCTGCAGAGTGTTGTTTAGGAAATTTTTGAAAGTTGTCAAAAAATTGTCAGAATTGCCAGATATTTAGCTTTTTCAGCCTATTTCCAGAACCTGTCGAACAAATCATTGTGTCAAGAATAGAACAGTAGCCATTGAAAATTAGTATACATGTTTCAAAGAATCAATACACATGAAGAAAAAATTTTAATCACCACTATGATGAAGCAGCTGCAAGCTATGCAAGTTGAACTTAACAATCTTAAGAAAAAAAAGGAACCTAAAGAGTTCTCCATGGAATCTCTATACTCTTTTCCATTTGATAAAGACTTGTACATGTCACCATGCCCCCGGACAAAATTTGAGCAACATGATAACCCTTATGATACCTCTTCCACAGAGAGTGACACATCCAGCTTTTGAGACTATGATGATTATGATGACAGATAATATAATAATACCTATGACACCTCTGTTCCTAAGAGTCCTCCTCATCATGTGTTCCTACTTACTGGAAATGGGATGTCACATTGGATAGATCGTGATGGTGATCCATATGATTCTGATTTTGAAAGAGATTTTGATGGCTTTTGTGGACAATACCTTGATTATGATCCATCTACTACTGCTGAGGACTATAAAATGCATCATGCTAGCTTGAAGCATCAATATTATAAGAATCCTTCTCCTAAGGACTCTCCTACTAAAAATAAAGATTATCTTCTCAAGAAAGATCATGTTAATGTTGGACCTTTGTCTTGTGATGGTTCCCTTCCATCCCCTACTTCCTCCAATACCCATACATTTCCTAAAGCTTCCGAGTCTTTCAAATCTTTCAAAGAACCTTCATCCGACACAAGCCCTGATACTTTTCATGTGGTTCCCTATAGTTATCCTCCAGGGCTACCTCTTAAAGAAACTCAAGCTAACCTTCACTTGGCTACAAATACTTTCAATAATGATAAACCTAAAGAGCCTAAGCCTTCATATGTTATAATCCCTACTTCAACTAGTCCTCCACCATCTCTTCCAAAGTCATCCATACAATCCCAACATGCTTCATTATCCTTAGAAGTGGCTCCATGTCAAGAGGACTCTAAAAATGATGAAGAAAAGAACATAAAGAAAAATCAAGATCAAGAACCTTCCATGTCATCCACTCCTTTTCACGATGTCTCTTATCCGCCTCATGGTTCTTTTGATCCTACAACCCCCTTTTTATGCATTCAACCATGTCGTAAGTCTTCTCCTAAGCAAGATCAAACTACTACTTACATTATTGAGCTTATTGACAATCAAAATAACTTTACTACACTTGCACTTTCCAAAGATGATACTTCCATTAAGGTTGGTAAAAATGGTGTTGTTACTTCCAATGTTAAGCCTACTGAAAATCAAAAGAAAAATTATGTGCTTGTGCTATCCAAAGATCCTTGTCAAGATCAAAGCCTTCCATCTTCTTGTTCTACCACTCCATGTTCATTTCTACTTTCTACTCTTCCTAAGTCTTTGCAAGCTTTGAACAATCCTATCAAAGAAGGTGCTCATATTCAAGATGTCCATGATTCTATTGAAAATTCTAATGCTCACTCTAAAGATGCTGATATCCTTGGTTGTCATATAGATGCTGATGAGCTTACTGATTATCCTTTTCTGTCTTCCACTTCCATCCTTGGACCTCCTCCACCACTACTAAGGGCTTCACGTTTGCCTTCCATCTTGGGTCCTTATGTCCCTTCACTTTCCCCTCCTAACTCTCCTAATTCATCATCCATCTTGGGTCCCTACGTCCCTCCATCTCCTATCTTTCCTCAAGATCAACATAGATGCATACCCTTGAATCCTTTTCATCCACCGACCCATCTAAACCAATCATATCCTCCTTCTTCCACAAGTACCAAGTCTTTTGGAAGTAACTTGAATGTTCAATACAAGAAAAAGAAGCAATACAAGAATTCATAAAAAAAAGATCACCATGTCTCCTCTAATAGACATGGAAACATAAAGTCAAAAAAGATATCTAAGAAAAAAACTACAAGACAAATATGGGTTCCAAAATCCATCATTGAAGATATTCTCTCTAGATCATCAAAAGGAAATAAAAAGCCCGCGACTATATGGATTCCAAAGTCTCTCTTGAAAGAGTCTGGTGTTGAGCAAAAAGTAAAGTTGACATTCAAGCTTCCAAAGGCTTCCACTTCATTTCCCTCCAAAAATATTCTTCCATTCCATGTGCCTAAACCACAACCTCTACTATCCATTCGCCATATTCCTTCACGTATTCCTTCATTCACATTTCCTCCATCCTCTTGCCACCCTTCAAGGTGTGTGTTGATGTTGATCTTTCCTTCCTTTCCATCTACCCTTTCACAATCCTTCCATTCATTATCCTTCTACCTTCTATTCTTTTTCCTCATTTGCCTATTCCTCCTATCTTCCAACCTCACTCACTTTACATAAAACCTTATCCTCCTTTTTTCTCTTCCATCTCCCTTTCCCTATCAGCATCTTTGAGCATATCATTTTAAATCCTTGGCATATCATGGTTTATCCTTTCAAGGAGCATTATCTAAAAAGCTTGCCTTCTTCCAAAATTGAAAAAAAATAAAATATATATATATATATATAAATTGAAAATGTGCCTTGGTGAAAACCTGGAAACAAGTGCCTTGGTAGCAAAAGTAAAGAGAAATAAATTAATCTTATGGTGAAAACCACTCCCTTGTGGCACCTTGGATAAGTACCATGATGAAAACCTGGCAATCAGGCATCATGCGTAGTTCTTCTACATATTTCATCCATTCCATCTTCTCTCTTTGATCTTGACAATGTTGATCTATACACAAACATTTGGCTATTTTGTGAGCTATCTTATGATGATCTTGCTTTCATTCCCTTCCTATTTAGCCTTCATGTTTATTTTCCTCCATTCATTTTAGCCTTTCACTATCCTTTTCCTCTTTGGTCTTGATTTAATAAAAAGAAAGAGTAAAACACGATGCTATGAAGCCTCTTGACATGTCTACTCCTTTGGACTGCATCCTTTCCTACTCTTTCATTATGATTTTGTGACTTATCCTATGCTGACCTTTCATTGCTTGTCCAAATGCACTTTACATGACAATTTTTCCCTAGCTTGGGTATTCTTGAGGTGTTTTTCCTTGAAGATTTCTTCCCTTCATTCTCCTTCATTCTCTTATCTTCCATCTCTTCAACCAGCTTGCCAATCCCTCTTGTTCTGCACCTTGCTAGACATTGGGACTGCATGATATGATCTTGCTTGGGAGTTTTCAATGGAAAAAGATGCTATCAAGTATACCAAGTATCAGAACAAGTACTAGAACCAGTATCAGAACAAGTACCAAAACCAGTATCAGAACAAGTACCAGAACCAGTATTAGATCAAGTATCAGAATGCCTACAGGGGCTACACCTTTCGCTTTAGTTTATGGGTTTGAAGTAGTACTATCTATTGAGGTTGAAATCCCATCACTAAGAATCATAATGCATGGTCTAGTAACTGATGATGACTATAGAGTGTCTAGGTTGCAAGAACTTGAACTACTAGATGAGTGTAGACAAGAAACGTATGATCATCTCATAGTATATCAGAAAAGAATGTTTAGAGGCTACAACAAGAAAGTCAGACACAAAGAATTTCAGGTTGGCGATCTAGTCTTGAGAGAAAATCCTAAAAATTGATCCCATCGAGAACGCAAGGGGAAGTTCGAACCCAACTGGCTGGGTCCCTTTGTCATCACTATTACTTTTGGCTCTGGTGCCCATCAACTCTCAATGACTGAAGGAGAACAGCTCTGAGAACCAATCAATGTTCTCCATCTGAAGAAATTCTATGCCTAAGACATTCAGTCTATGGTAAAATATCCTAAAAAAAATCTTAAAAAATTGAAAAATATCAAAAGTACCAAAAAAAAAAAAAAAGTACAAAAAAAAAAAATTGAAAAAATGAAAAATACAAAAAAATGAAAAAAAGAAACAAAGTGCCTTGGTGAAAACTTGGAAATAGGCACCTTGGTAGCAAAAATAGAATCTCTGCCAAGATGGTGAAAACCCAGCAAACGGGTGCCACTTGTTTCAAAATGCTCCATCTATCAGCACAATCTTGGTCTTTCCCAGCTTTCAATTTTGCTTTAGTTTGTACATATCTCTCGGTTTGTTTCTACATTTCCAATTTTCAAGTAAGTCGGTTTGTACACCAATCAGCTCAAGCGTCATAATCCTATGGTCTCCAGTATATCTTAGACGTGTCATATCTAGTCAAGAGTCCTTTGAAGCTTCATTTGAGTCAGTAAAGTCTGTCTCGTCTCCAGAAAGGATTTTGCATCTACAACGCAATCAAACATCAAACTGAAAACAATCTGTGCTTTTCATGCTTTTATCTCCTTGTATGCTTACTGATTCGCATTGAGATTTTTGCATATTGTGTCCCTTTGAGCTCTTCAATGATGTCCTTTATAGGATTTAGAGAGTGATGACTAGGGGCATAATCTTTTCTTTGTCTTCTGCTTGTATATGAAAATCTAACATCTTTGGAAATTCTAGATTGAAATGGTGTTCGACTGTAAGAGCCTCTATCTCGAATTGGATGGCCATGTGTACCTCGACCATTGATACTTGGAAAATTCAAGGAAGTTTGATCTCACTATTGTCTTTTTGAGTGAGTTCTTTCTCCTACTATGAAATGCAATCTTACCTAAGGATGTGAACGATAAAGGGTCACTACGGGTAATTCACATTGGATTTAGAATAATCTCTTGGTTGTTTGATGTGTTTGTCAATGCAAGGCATATTCTGGTCATCATGATGTTCATGTTTTGATGCTTATACAAATTGCTATATCAAAATGGACGTGATATTCAGGTCATCCTAGTGCTTGTGCCTTGGTGCTTATATCTAATCTGACATTCTGAAAACAAAACCAATATTCATATGTCCATGGTTGTTTTGGACCAGTGGGTGTTGTATTGGTTCTTGAGCATTACAAATCAATATTCATATGTCCATGGTTTCATAGCTAGTGGGCATTGTATTGATTTATCTAATTACCTAAAAGTTTAATGATGATAACAAATCGACACATGATCAGTGACTAGGTCCTAGGTCTTAGGTTGCATTTCATTTTGCATGTCTCTTTGCATTTTGCATGTTGCATGATCTCACAATGGCTAAACGAACTTCAATGCTTAAACGATTCTTCAAATCGCATCTTCAAGTCTAATAGGAGCTGAATCTCACACAAAGGTTCCTCCAATGAAATAGCAAGTAGAATCCTTTTTCAGGATCAAAATTCAAATCTGAGATCATTCATATTATTAACTACTTGCATATTCGACCTTCAACAATCACAGAAATCCAGTATTCAACTTAATTGATTATCTTACATCAAACTATCAAAATTTTAACTTGGTCAACCATGGTCAACTCATGGTCAAACCTAGTCAAACTTGGTCATCTGGACCACTAAACGATGCAAAATATGTTTCTGGACGTGTTTAACCACTTCTCAGATCAATTAACATGCTTCTAAACTATCAACGCTGACTTTTCTTGTCAGATTTCAATTTTAATCCTGAAGGGGGCATGGTATTGCATATCATTCAAAGTCTGTAATCTAAAGCTGAAATCATATTTTTCCTCAGTAATCAAGACAACAACCACGTCTAGTTGCTGATTCATCAAAAGACCTTATCGCTCGGGGCAAATCTATCATCACTTGGGGCATATCAGATTCATCAAGATCCATATCAATCTGGTATTCTCCTAATCTTGTAAACTGTATTAGTTTTTGCAACCATCGGATCATAGTGTTCTTTCCTTGGTTCTTTGGCAACTGAAGGGTTCAGATGTGATGCCTGCTAGTTTTGCTAAGACAATCGAGTCTAGAACCAGTCACTCACTTCTTCACAATCATAAGGTTCAGAATCAGACATTTTGACACTTTTTTTTCGCAATCCTCGATTCATCGTTGCTACAGTGAACATTATCTTTGGTCATTCAGGACCTATTATCTTCATATCAAATATTTCAATCAGCTTCTGTCTCATATCAATTATCAATTTCGAATCAGTTTCATATCTCTATCAAACACAGACTATCTTTGAACCACTGCGCTTCACACAACAATTCAAAGAGGGGCAAAATGTAATACCCCAAAAATGGGCTATAAGTTCATTAACCTCCTACATCTACAAATTGAATGAAATCAACATCGAAGTCCTAATCTAAGGCACATCTAAACATCATCGAATCATAATTGATTATCTTAAATTCTGCATCGGGGAATATCCCTAGCAATATTCCTAATTATCTTAATTATCTTTAATTTAATGATTATTTGGTGATAAATCACATTTATCCTAAGTTTGATTAATTGAATATTTTCATATTTAATTAATCAGATTTAATATCTTGCCACTTAATTATGTAATTAAATTTAATTCTATCTATTATTAATTGTATTATTTAATTTTGATAATAAATCCAATATCCTATGAATAATTGATTAAATTTTTATTTAATTAATTAAGCAAGTTGTCATTATTTAATAATATAGTTTTTAATAAAAGTTTGATTAAATAATTGATTAACCCATAAATCAATTATTTATTTTCAAAAATCAGTTAAGTTGAGCATAAATCACTTTATTTATTTAATTAATTCATAATTATTATGCACATTCAAAAGAAACAGTTAAACTCCAAATTAGAAAATCAATGCAAAGTGTTGAATTTTTAGAACTCAACATCCTTTTGGAGTTCAAAAAGTTGATCTAAACTCTAATTTGAGTTAAAAAGCTATTTTTGCATGATTTGCATATTTTTGTGAAGTAAATTATCTTTATTATCAGATAACTCAAAAATCAAGCTGAGTTAATCTGAGTGATTTATGGCTTTTTTCCATGCACCTCCAAAGCTTTGGATTTCTATAAAATTAAAGCCTTAGCTCATCTCAAAGCATCTCATATTTTTTCACAATCACATTGGAGAATTGGAATTTGGAGAATCAAAGCTTATTGCGAATCAAGGCTATTGTGAGATCAATTTATTTTTTTTACATTCATTTAGATTCTTTTTCATATCATTGTTAGATCATTTTAGCATATCAATTTCCATATTAGCATAGATTCCATATGAATTTTATCATTCATATTGCATAGAAAATATAAAAATATAGATTAATTGTATTAATTCCATATCCATCTTTTTCATTCAAATCTTTTGTTTAGGTGTCATCTAGGTCACTGATCTCGATAGCAATATGAGAACATCAATCTTGCACCTACTAGAAGGCAGTAAATCACTTGGTTAAATTAGATTTCAATTTTGCACGATTTTGATTTTTGCTAACCTCTAATGTTTTACTGAAGTGTTGTGTCTAAAGATCAGGTACAAAATTCACACACACAATAATAGTCACTATGAATATCATAGAATTAGAGGGCATAAGACAAATTATTGCTTATAGCTAAAGAACATGGTGCAAGACCTGATTGATAATGGTATAATCACTATTGAAGGGCCTCAAAGTAATGAAGATCACACAACATTTAAACAACATTTTTATAACCATGAGAAAGGTGAACCATCCAATGGGAATAAGAAAAGTAGCAACAATATCAATTTTGTGCCTCATTATGATAATGTTATCAATACATTATCCAAGGGTGAGCATGTTGTAAATACTATTGTGATCAAGGAACAACCCCAAAAGGAAACGTATAATGTTATCACTAGGGGGCAGGCTTCAAGGATTACCCTACAAGGGGTTGATCCTAAACCTATTGGCCCTCCGCAATCCAACATTTTGGCTAAACAACTATCGACAATAGGAAAGCCATATAGTTTGGTGGATCAACTACAAAAGACTCCAGCACAAATTTCTATCCTGGAGTTATTAAAACTATCTCCAAATCATAAGGAGATTTTGGAAAAAGCTTTAGTGGAAACTAATGTTCCTATCAACTTGGAAGAAGAGAATTTTTAGAATATGGTAGGGCACCTTATTGCACCACATTGTCTTTCATTTTTAGATCATGATGACATGTCCATCACCCGTCCCCAAAATCTGCCATTGCATATAGAAGTCTTGATTGAAAGACATAGGGTCAAGAGAGCTCTCATAGATGGGGGAGCTGGTCTTAACATCTACACTTTGAACCTTGTCAAATCTCTAGGATTATCCAAGTCATGCATTGATCCTATGAAAAGAATTACCATAAAGGCCTATGATGAAGCAGAAATATCTTTGAAAGGCATGATTGTATTACCCATTCAAGTTGGACCTATCAAGAAGGACACAAATTTCCAAGTCTTAGATATGAAACTAACTTATAATATCTTATTGGGGAGGCCATGGATACATGAGATGCAAGTGGTTCCATCTACGTATCATCAATGCATAAAATTTCCATACATGGGTGAGGAGATCATGATTGGAGGGGATTCAAATCCTTTCCAATATTTCAATGCACTAAAGCCTCTTCACGAAGTATTTATTCCTCATAATAGAGAAGGGATTATCCAAAGGGCTACCATTGAAGACATTAAAGTGGATAATCCTAAGTTAACATTAAGTGCTACCTCTATTCCAAGCCCTCCTTGAACTAACTCAACTACATCAATTAAAGGAAAGGAGAAAGTGAGTTATGAGGGTCCAACTTCAAATGAAAATTCAGATAAAGCATCTACACCAAAGGTAGAACCTTCAAAATCCACCAAAGAAGAGAAAGATAAAACTAAAGAGGACCATTACAAAAAAATGAGTGAGATGATGCATACATTTGAAAAACAATGTAGAATTAATTCCAAGGGAGTAGGGGAATATTCTGTCTCCCTATTTGACTTACCTACATCTCCAAGAACACATCGGAAACCATCCAAGGAACATCTTCCTCACAAATATAACTCTTATTTTGTAAGATAAAGTGATAGGGAAGCATTTGATGAAGAAGATGAAGTTATCCAATGGCTTTATCAAGATGAAAATGATACCTCAAATACCCCCATGGAGAGAATTCAACACATTAACATTCAAACCAATCAATATGGAAAAGGGTTTGAAATAATGCAAAAAATAGGATATAAGGGGAGAGGACCCTTAGGTAAAAGAAATAGAGGTTTTCTGGAGCCCATTGAACTGTCTTGGTGGTTAAAAGAAGAAAAATTAGGGGTAGGCTACCATCACAAAGGAGAAAGTTCTAGCCCCATGCAT
Organism: Chamaecyparis obtusa; assembly: GCA_027943335.1. NCBI lineage: Eukaryota > Viridiplantae > Streptophyta > Pinopsida > Cupressales > Cupressaceae > Chamaecyparis > Chamaecyparis obtusa. Next base: position 908,920 of record BSBK01002128.1, on the reverse strand, counting down.
GATTCCTATCCACAAGTGAACATAGTGGAATCTGATGTTGATAGCGATGATTCCTAAGACTATGAGTGGGATACTTTATCTGACGACTCATGCCATGATAAAGATATTGTCACAATACATGCTTATGCTAATGTTCCTAGGCATAAAACTCAAGGTAATGAAGATTCCGATATACAAGAAATCAACATAGGACAAGCACCCACTAATTAGCCATGGATAAGGGAAGCTCAGGTAGCTTCAAGGGCAAGTGATTTGAATGTTAATTTTAACCCACATGCATTCTTTCCTATAGAAGTCTTAGAGGACAATACTCAAGACAATACTCAAGCTAGTGCAGATCTAGAGGAACTTCCTACACACATACAACATGATCCACAAGAATCTCTCATAGGGAAAGCACACAATTATCAGGGGGTAGGTGAACCTTGGATACCTTTGTGGTGGGATGATTCGTATGGTAGGTTTACCCCGCATGTTTTCTCTCCCAGAGAATTCTTTGAGGACTCAAGTGAAGAGGACTTTGATCCTTCTTCCATGGACCATCTTGAGGAAGCTCATGTTATTGACCTTAATGATACAATGTATGAACCATCCAATGAGGTCATGTCCATAAATCCAACCGATGACACTTTAACAAATGAATCCCTACCCTTGATGCATCTAGAACTTATTGATTGGGACCTAACCGAGCCAAGTGACTTACTCTATTTCCCAAATGACCAAGCAATGACCCAATACTTAAATGTGGTTGAGCCCTCTTTCACCAACGAGTTTGATCCGAACATGATGAGAACAGTGGGGGTCCAACCTCTTAATCCAAAGAAAAAAATGAAAAAAATAAAATAAAATGAAAAGTTCTAGTGATGAAAACCACTATGTGGCAGCACTAGAACCAAAAAAAGTAAAGATAAAGGATGTTTCCTATGTTGAAAACCCAATTGTGGCACCAAAGGAAGAGAGGTTGGATACCCTACCCAAACATGAAGAAGAAAGGTCCCCAATTCTCATAGAGCCAATGGAGAAGGTCAACATTGGAACATATTTGGATCCTAAATTCATACACCTAGCAGCGTCACTTACACCTTTAGAAAGAAAGGATTTTATCAAGTTTTTCCAAGAAAAAAAAGTGAAATTTGCATGGTCCTATGCTGAAATGCTAGGATTGGATCCTGAATTCATCATGCACCATTTGAATGTTAAACCAGGGGTTAAGCCTGTCAAGCAAAAGTTGAGAAAGATGCACCCACATATAGCTCTCCTAGTCAAAGTAGAATTGGAGAAATTGTTGAAAGTGGGGTTTATAAGAGAAATTGCATATGCCGAATGGATATCCAATATTGTACCGGTCACCAAGCATGATAAATCCATTCATGTATGCACGGAATTTAGAGACTTGAATCTTACATGTCCCAAAGATGACTTCCCACTTCCAAGCATAGATGCAATAGTCGACTTGACAGCAGGTCACTCCATGTATTCATTGATGGACGGTTTTAGTGGGTACAATCAAATAAAAATTGCACTTGAAGACCAAGAAAAGACAGCCTTTACATGTCCTTGGGGTAATTTTTGTTAGAACGTAATGCCCTTCAGCCTCAAAAATGTCAGAGCTACATACCAAAGGGCAATGACCACTATTTTCCATTATATGATGCACACCTTTTTAGAGGATTACGTGGATGACATATTGGCAAAGTCACATAAAAGAGAAGACCACTTGCAAATTCTAGAGAAAATATTTACTTGATTGGAACAATTCAAAGTGAGGCTTAACCCAAAAAAATGTGCCTTTGGTGTTGAATCCGGTAAATTGTTAGGCTACATGGTTTCAGCAAAAGGCATTGAGGTGGATCCCTAAAAGGTTCAAGCAATAATGGATATGGAAATTCCAAAGAACATAAGCCAAATGAGGTCTCTTCAAGGGAAGCTACAATCAATAAGGAGATTTATTTCTCAACTGGCGAAAAAGTGTCATTCATTCACAAGATTGCTACACAAAGATACCATTTTCATGTGGGATGAAGATTGTGACAAAGCCTTCACTTTATTGAAGAATTATTTAATAAATCCACCAATTCTAATGCATCATACCAAAGGAAAACCATTGTTGCTATACATATCTGCAACCAAGAGGTCCCTAGGAGTTCTTTTGGCACAAGAAGATGATCAAGGGAAAGAAAGAGCAATCTACTATTTGAGCCGCACATTGATAGAGTATGAATTGAACTACACTTTAATGGAAAGAGAATGTCTAGAAGTTGTCTTTTCTTCACAAAAATTGAGACATTACATGTTGGTGCACCAAGTGAAGCTTATTGCAAAGATTGACCCTCTAAAATACTTGCTCAACAAAATTGCCTTAACAAGTAGAATAGAAAAATGGGTCATGATATTAAGTGAATTTGACATTGAGTATGTGGATAGGAAGGTCATTAAAGGACAAGTGATAGCAGATCACTTAGTGTAAAATCCATTAATTTCTACGCAAACCATTCAAGTGGAGTTTTCAGATTCAACAATTGTCAACATAGAAGCCAAGACATGGAAGTTGTACTTCAATGGATAATATACACAAGGAGGTTCTGGTGCTACCTTATTATTGATTACCCCTCAAGGGTATACTATTCAAAAATCATACAAGCTCTTATTCCCATTCACCAACAACATAGCTGAATACGAAGCTTTAGTCATTGGTATTAAGATGGCTTTAGAATGGAACATCACCGAGCTACAAGTGTATGGGGATTCTTAGTTAGTCATCAATCAAGTCAATAATGAGTACAATACAAAGGATAAAAAATTAATGCCTTACAAGAATATGATTGAGGCTTGGAAAAAGTACTTTTCTTTGATAACCTTTGAGAAAATTCCAAGAGAAAAGAATAGAGCAGCCGATATAATGGCTACCTTGGCTTCCTTAATTTAGAAACCAAATTAGAATGAGAGGTATGAATTATTGGTGGAAGAGTTGGCAAAACTGGCATTTGACCTTCTCGATACCCAAATTATTGCATTAGTCAATGGACATGACTCACCTTGGTACGACCCTATCTATACATATCTCAAAGACCAAGTGTTACCTTTAGACCAATCCCGAGCCCAAAGACAAAATTTCATCCGACAATCAACCTGTTACATTATCCTTTCCGACACATTGTATCGTAAGGGTCTTGACGGGACTTTACTTAGATGTCTAGAGGAAGAAGAGTCTAAGTTAGCATTACATGAGGTTCACAAGGGCATTTGTGGGTCGCATTGAAGTGGTTTAAACCTAGCTAAGAAGATCCTTCGCATGGGGTATTTTTGGAAAACCTTAGAGAAAGATTCTTGTCACTTTGTCAAAAAATGTAGCAAATATCAATACCATGGAAACATGATACATGTACCGGCACAAGAGTTACATCCTTTTGTTACACCTTGGCCATTTTATCATTGGGGATTTGACTTGATTGGCATAATTTATCCACCATCTTCCAATGGGCACAAATAAATCATCATGGCTATAGAGTACTTCACTAAATGTGAGAGGTCATTCCTTTGATCACCGCCATGGGAAAACAAATCTCCATGCTCATTTTCAATCACATCATTTGCAGATATGGTATTACTCATGCCATCATCACAGATAATTGATCACAATTCAAAAACAAAGATGTGGATGAACTTTTTGATACTTTCCACATTACCCATCACTCTTCTTCCATTTACTATCCATAAGGAAATGGACAAGCCGAAGCTACTAATAAGAACATTTTGAAAATCTTGAAAAGATCGGTAAACAAATCAGGAAGAGATTGGCATGTGCAAATCAACCTGACATTATGGGCCTATAGAACTAGCATCCAAACACCTACAGGTGCTACACCATATTCATTGGTTTATGGAGCCAAAGCTGTTCTACCTCTGGAGGTTGAAATACCATCTTTATGAGTATCATTAAAAGGACTAATAACAGATGAGGATTATAGAGTTGCCCGACTTCAACAATTAGAATTGTTAGAAGAACATCAAGAAAAAGCCTATGAACATTTGAAAGTCTATCAAAATAGGATTGAAAGAAATTATAATAAGCATATCAAACCAAGAGTCTTTCAAGTAGGTGACTTAGTGCTAAGAGAAAACCCTAAAAATTAGGCAGAAAGGGAGAAGAAGGGTAAATGGGAGGTGAGTTGGCTTGGTCTTTTCATCATTATTTATTCATTTGGAATGGGGACTTAAAAACTAGCCAATTGTGATGGGGAAGAATTACAAGAGCCCATTAACAGTGTTAGCACCTAGAAAAATTTTCATGGCTTTACCCATTTTCCTCTGGCCTCTGCATTATTTTCTGTGTCCCTGGCTTGGAACCGTAGTTAAAATTTCAAATTTATAGCCGTTGCATGCAAAAACCCTATTTTTCCCAAGTCTTGTTCTAATTTTTCATTACCTTTTTTGGGCCACTTATGTGATCTTTAATGCATGTGCGCATTTCTTTCCTGGCTAGTCGCTTATTCGCATGATTCCTGGTGGTCACATCTTTTTATTCGGCAAACTGGCAAACATGTGTTCATGTAATATCCTAATGTTTGGTAGTTACTGGTTAATATTAAGTGACCTGACGAATGGCTTGTCTTTCCTCTTTAGTCATGTATTCACCGAATGCTAACCCAGGGATATCTGTTGAGTTAGATTATGAATCTCGAGAAATATGAAGATCTGACAGTCGCAACTTAAAGTTAATCTCAGTTTAAATATTGACCACTAATTTGCTGTTGGTGCCATGAAACTAGCCATTTAAATTCAAATTCAAATCTTCAGAGGGTTTCCAGTGACAAAAAGGACAAAAATTAAATGTTTATGCGGCTGGAGCTGGTAAAATTGGTTTTGTCGACTGTTGCAGTGTGGTCTAGGGTGTTGTGGGGTGTCTGTACCATGAGAAAACAAATAAATTTGTGGCTCAGGGCATGTTGCAGGTGTCTAATCAGATTGATAATGCATGGTGAATTCATGGTTTTCAATACTTTCTCAGGAATTACCATGATTATAGATCATTCTTGGATCTGCTTTCTCCACGCTGCTTGGTTTTTCCCTCGACTGTAATAAATTCCTGATTGATTCTAGTGGGTTGGGTGTGTGAAACCCTAAACCTAGTCATCCGTAGCTTGTTGCATCCTGTCACTAGGATTCCAAGATGATTAGGGGTATATATTGCAAAATTTTTTCTAGATTTGGGGTTGATGATGTATATTGAAAGTCAATGTAAAGACTGAACAAGGAGAGCTCAGATTTAGGGTTTGTTTCCTAGCATTTTTTTATGGTAATGTATTGATTTTGCAAATTTTAATGAGAATGCACTTGGATTCCAATCACATATTTGTGTGTCTTTTTATTGTGTTCTTGGGCTCATATATGTTAATGTCACAAAGTGAGTTAGCATATGATAAACAAAGAGTATTGTGGAGTTATCTTTGAGTTCTTAACAAAGTTAGGATTAAAGTCTCTAAGGTGATTTCAGTGAGTTCATGGCTAGATAAGAATTTGATGTCCAGGTATGTGAGGGAGAGGAATAATAGGCAAAGCACTTATTCTGAGTCCAAGAGTGTTTGAGTTTGGGTTTTCAGTTGATATGCATTGTTGATGACTCTATGCCCTTGGTTAAGGCACTGGTCCATTCTCTGGAAGCAGTTCATCATCATCAATCACACAGACAATATAAATAATAAAATATTTCAATCAATTTGTAAAGGGTATAATGCATTACATTTTATGATTCCTTTCAAGAAGTGAATCAAAGGTACACCTACCAGAGCATACAAGCTCAAAGTGTAGGAGGATCTCTTTGATCCTTGTTAATTGGCCCTTTTCCTTGCAGATTTTGGAGTGGTGATAGAGTCAGTGACATAGATTTGTCAATAATAGTGTAAACCTGCAAGTAGAAATGAAAAGGGGAACCAAAAAAATGGTGATTTTGCTGGGGAGAATCTAGAGATAAAAGTTATTAAGTGAACTCTTGTTTTCCTATTGTATTCAGTTAAAAGATTTCCCACTTTGCTGGGTGGCAACTCAAAAGGTTAGAACTAGTGCTATAGATTGAAAATCATGGAAAAAAGAAGGAATACTAGGTCCTTTGTCAAGAAAAATCTGGAGGTTACTCTAGAACAATTGCCTAGACAGGAGAAAAAGAGTTGGATCAGAAGAAATGGCGAGTCTACTAGTGCTCCCAAGAGAGAAAAAAGAAATACTAGAGGTAGAGCACCACATGTTTCCTCAAGTGAGAAAGGTTCACAAGACAAAATTTCTAGATCAGATGGTGGTCACTATGAAGATAAATTTTATGATACCCGAGAGGCTATATTTCAAGACAAGGGTTCATTGCCTGTAGGGTAGGATGAACAAGGTAGAGAAAGGGTTTTTGGACCAGATTTAGATCCTGATGAGGATATATTCATAAGGAAACCCATGAGACTGAGACAGGTCCATTTCCCACATCAAAATCTCACTGATATGGATGTGTCATTAGGATCTTATGACATTATGATAGACCCAGATGATTTAAATGCACTAAGGTTATAGTTGGTAGAGCAGGATGCCATACATAAGAGGTTACAAAAGGAGAGAGAAGCTAAAAAAGTGAATGCCCTAATAGAAAGAGTCTCTTCTTAGAAAGATTAATGAAATGAAGGAGAGAAACAAGATGCTTGCTTCTGCTCCTAAGATTTTGTAGCATGATGTCTTTGGTGATCTTGATGCTTTGAGAAGTTAGTAGGAGCGCTTGCTGCAAGATCATGAATTTGATAAAGAGGGCCCTGTGGTTAGACAGGTTCAAAGTTATGCTTCCCTCCCTAAAGATAAAGATGGACATGAGATCATTAGGCCTGCTGTTGTCGTTGGTGAAAAAGGAAAGCAAAAGATGGTGGGACATCAAACAAGAAAATCATTGACAATACCAAGGGTCCCACCACCCAATTCAAATAAGGACACAGAGATGGAGAGAAGAAGAAGAGAAGATGAGGACCTTGCAAGAGAATTAGAAAAGGCTGAAATTGAAGCCTCCATTGCAGAAAAGAGAAGAAAGATCCAGTTCTTGAAGGCTTCATCTGCCAATGCTCTTGGCCCACCTGTTGATGAACTAGGTGTGCCGTCTGTAACTACTACTATTCCACTTAGTAATGCTACTACTAGTTCAATTCCTTCTTCATCTGCTAAGATAAATGTTGATCCTAGACAACAGTCAAATGCACAAGTAGATGGGAATGTAAATGTAAATGTTGATCCTAGGGTTAACACTAGTTCAAGTTTTCAAAGAAGACCTATGCAATTAGAAGGCTATAGGCAAATTAGCTTTGATGGAATTCTTGGCTACCCAAATGCTTTTCCAACTGATATAAGAGATAAGGTACCTAAGTTTGTAGGTAACAATGCTATTAGTTGTGAGGAACATCTTAGGTTATTTGTTGATATGCTAAATGATTACGACGTAGAGCATGAGGATGTAGTCATGAAATTGTTTGTTCAATCTTTGGTGGAGGATGCTAGAGATTGGTTTAAGAGACTCCTTGACAGATGTATTGACACTTGGGATTCCTTTGAGAGATGTTTCAAAGAACAGTATGGTGACAAGCCTAATGATAGTTTCATGTTGAATGAGTTCAACACGATAAGGAAAAATTAGAATGAATATGCCACTGAATTCAATATGAGATTTCAGAAGGGTATGCATAAGTTGTTTCAAGTTATGTGGTTAGATGACAATGTTTGTTTGACCACATACTTCAATGCTTTTGATGGAAAGATGGGATACTTTTTGAGGGACAAAGAACCAAGAACTCTTAGAGATGCTTTTAGGATTGTTGTCAATATTGAAAACAATATGAAAATATCAGGAAAATTGGGTGGGAAAAGAGACGATCCAAAGTTGTTTGGAGATAGAAAATATAAAAGGGATAATGAAAGGAATGTTGAAAATAAGAAACAAGAGGAAGATAAGTTGGATAAGGTGTTGAATGCATTGAAGGATTTAAAATCACCTACTAATAGAATTAATAATGCTCCTGCCAATGAAAAGCCTCAATTTAACAATAATTTCAGTAGACAGAATAGATTGCAGAATTATCCCTACAACACCTAATGGAAGGATGGCAAGCCTGTTGTCCCTATTGCAAGAGGAAATAATGATAGATTTGTCCCTAATCCTTTACAAAGGTCCTCTATAAATGTCATGGAGGACACACCATGGTGTGTTGCATGCCAATCCCCTCATTCTACAGAGCATTGTGTGGTTGCACAATCCATGGCTGCAGATCAAAATGATAATGATAAGGAGTTAGATCAAGAAGGAAATCATGATGATGTTGGATGCAACATGGAAAATTCATATTTAGGATATGAAGATGATTCTAATATTGATGAAGAAGTAGATGTGTGTTTGAAAAGACATAATAGGACACTTTTCCATCAGGAGGTTTTTTTTGATAATGATGAAATTGATGAAAAGACATGTAACATGATTTCTTCCTCAGAAATAGTAAATTTGAGAAGAACTTCAAAGGAGGAAATGGATAGAATTACTATAGAAATGATAGCCCAAGTGCAAACTAGAGGCATGGTTGCAAGGAATACAAATGAGAAAGCTGCAAGAATGTTTATAAAAAACACCAACTCCAGGGAATTCAGTGAAAATAAGTTAAAAAATGACCATTCAGTGAGGTTCAAAAATGTAAAAGGTAATAAGTGGGAACCTAAGGGGGTTGGAGTTAAATTTTTTTCTAATGAAATAGAAAAACCAATTGGCAAAATAGCTAAAGTTGAAAAAGTAAAGGTCACAGCTACAACCAATGTATCAGATAAGCAAAAGGACATTAAAGCAATGTAGATTGAGTTTCCTCCCTCTGCTCCTATTGATATGTTGGCTGTATTATCCCAGATAACTCTCAAGGTTCCATTGTCAGAATTGTTAAGGATCCCTGAACATAAAGATAGGGCTATTGCATGGGTAGATAATGTTCATAACAATGATGTTGCATGCAATGAACCTCAGGATGAAGTTTTGAAAGAAGTGAAGGTCCAAGGGTTGGTATCACATATACCACCTGTATACACCTAAAAATGGTCATCTAGACTATTAGCCCCTTTTGCTAAATCAACAATTGCTTGTTCTTGATCAAATCCTAGCTCTATCATTTATTCGATTATTTTCTATGGGCTAACCATTTTATCCTAAGTTTTTATTTATTTAAAAGGAATATTTCCTCCCCTTTTAATAAATAAAAAGCCCCCACTTTTCCTCTTATCCTAAGTTGCACAAATAAAGCATTATTCTTATTTATAAAAAGAGAAAAAGTACTTTTTGTCTCATATGGACACAAAAGTCAACTCCTATTTTCTCATTGGAGGATACTTGTGTACATGGATTTCTCCTCTTTCAAGCTCCACCATTGATTAAATCTTTTGCCTCTTAATCTCTATGGTCCATTCCTTCTCATTTCCTTTAAAAGGAGAGCTCTGTTCTTCATTCTAGATCCCCAACTTTTTATGCTAACTTTATGCTGCAGGTTTTCTAGGTCACTTTGGAGCTTTTGAAGATTTGGAGCATTCTTAGCATCTACATCTCATTCTTTCATTCTACATCTCATTCTTGCATTCTTAGCTTAGCTTCATATTTATGCTTTCTTAGATTAGCTTCATTTCTATGCTCTAGATTAGCTCACATAGATTAATTAGCTTGGGTTGTAACACTTGCATATTTCCTTTCATAGCTTAGCTTGCATTTACATTTCTAGCATAGCATTGCATTGCATTTTCATTCTTGATTCTTGAGGATATTGGCATTCTTTCCCTTGTCTTCATTTGAATCTCCCATTGCATGGTTTACTAGCAAGGTTATTGGCTTAATATCTCTAGCTGAGAGCATTCTTAAAAAACCTTGCACTCCATGCCTAGGGAGCTATGGATCAATTTTTGAGACCTCATTCTTGAGTGTTCTTGAATGTAATGATTCATAGAAGTGTGACACATTTATAGCACACACCACCTATTTACTTGGATAAATCTATCAATGCTAGCCTTGAAAATATAGACCCATTCTTTTTGAGTATCATTGTGAATGGGATGAAATTGAGAAATTGTATGATTGATTCTGGTGCTTCTAATACTATCATGCCTTTCAAAATTATGGAAAAGTTAGGTCTCAAAGTTAATATAGATCAAGGTAGATGTTGTGCAATGGATCAGAGGGAAGTACCAGTTATTGGGACTATAAATGCAATGCCATACAGATTGGCAGCCTATCTAGAGAAAGAATTGACTATGATTGTCTTGGTTGTAGACATTCCACCCCATTATGGCATGCTATTATCTAGGAAATGGAGTGCTTCCATGGGTGGGTGTTTGCAGTGTGATCTCTCTTCTGCAACCTTCAATATTGATGATTAGTTTGCTAAGATTGAAAGAGAACCAAGGGTAACCTATATGATTGAAAAGAATATTGATAATGAGGTTACCTACTTTGTAGATACTAATGTCAATGCTTTCAGAGCTGAGGTCACTGTACTTGAAAAGGAGCCTATATTGCCATGTATTGCTGAAGAGGTTGGTTTTGGGCCTATGAAGGGTGATTTGTGGGTGATGTACTTTGATGGTGCTAGCTGCAAAGATGGAGCAGGAGTAGGTATTTTACTCATTTCTCCTAAGGGGAGCACCTACAAGCTCTCTTTCACATTGAATTTCTTTTGTACCAATAATATAGTAGAATATGAAGCATTATTGCTAGGATTGAGATTGGCACAAAAGCATGGAATTAAATGTATAAAGGTTATTGGGGATTCTGAATTACTGGTGTCCCAAATAAGATCACTATATGATTCCAAGAACAAGAGGTTAAAACAATACAAAAATGCTGTATGGGATTTGATTGAGTGTTTTGATGCCTCCAATATTGAGTGGAAGGATATAAGTAATAACAAGATGGCTGATCTGTTAGCCAATATGGCAATCAATCCCAATGATATTACTTTTGCTAGCCTCTCCAAAGTTGAAATTCAGACTAGGCCTAATATACCAGATAATGTTGAGAATTGGCAAGTTTTTGAAGATGACCAGGATATCTTGAGATTTTTGAATTGTGAAGATTAGTATCATGGCCAGGAGTTAGATTGTTCAGCCTTGGTTGAGATTGTAGAAGGAAAAGAGGTTGTCTTTGGCAATGAAGTTATTCAACTTAAGACTAACAAGGTTCCTAAGGGACTTGTTGTTCTAGAAACTATATTTGATAATCAAGACAGAGTTCAAAAGGATATTAAAAGGGAAGATCATATAAATTTGGATGAGATAAATCTTGGAACACAAGAAGCACCTAAGAAGGTTTATATTGGTAAAGAGATGTCCCATAAAGTTAAGAAATCTTTGATTGAATTGTTGAGAAAATTCAGGCATGTTTTTGGATGGTCATATGATGACCTGAAGGTTTATAGGGAAGACTTGTTCTAGCATGTTATTCCTTTGAAAGAAGATGCCAAACCTTTTAGGCAGAAACAAAGGCCTATTAATCCTACTTTGGCACCTAAGATGCAAGAAGAATTAATGAAGCTAAGAGATGCTGGAATTATCAAGCCTATTAGGCATTCTTCCTGGGTGTCAAACTTGGTCCCTGTCAGGAAGAAAAATGGTGACATCAGACTTTGTGTGGACTTCAAGAATTTGAACATCCGCTCATTAAAGGATAACTATTGTCTGCCCAATATGGAAGCTATGTTGCAGAGAGTGACCAGATCTAAATTAATGTCTATGATGGATGGTTTCTCTGGTTATAATCAGGTAATTGTGAAAGAATCAAAACAATTTAAGACAACTTTCACTACACCTTGGGGGACGTATGTTTATATGAGAATGCCTTTTGGTCTCACAAATGCTAGTGCTACTTTTTAGAGGGCAATGGATGCTGCCTTTTCAAATTTTATCAATGATTTCCTGGTTGTTTATCAAGATGATTTAATTGCTTACTCCAAGAAGGAAGAAGACCATTGTACTCACCTAGAAAAAATATTTGTGAGGGCTTTGGAATATGGCATTTCATTAAAACCAAGGAAATGTGCATTTGGTGTTATTGAGGGAAAGTTGCTTGGCCACTTAGTTGGAAAGCAAGGAGTCAAAATTGATCCTGAGAGGGTAGCAGCCATTGACAAGATTCAAATACCAAAAAATGTTAAAGGAATTCAGTCTTTCTTTGGTCAGGTGAATTTCTTGAGAAGATTTGTTACAAACTTTGCTGAGGTTACCAGGCCAATATCCAAGATGTTGAAGAAAGGATCTGAGATTAAATGGGAGGGTGAGCTTGATGAAGCTTTCAAGAATATCAAGCAGGCTATCAAAGATGCATCTATGCTCAAGGCACCTGATTACAATATCCCAATGCATATTTTTTCTTTTGCATCTTTTCATACTATTGCTGCAGTTTTGTTGTAGAAAAATAGTGAAGGTTATGAGCAGCCTATTGCTTTTTTCAGTAAATCTTTGCAAGCTGCTAAATTGAAATATGATATCAATGAAAAACAAGATTATGCACTTGTGAAGGGTGTTAAGGATTTTAGGTGTTATTTGATGGGAGCAATTGTGATTGCTTTTGTACCAAGTGCAACAATTAAGGATATATTTTCATAGCAAGAGGTGTCTGGGAGAAGATGCAGATGGATCAATACAATCCAAGAATTCAATATTGATATCTAGATTACCAAATTGGTTAGAGGACAAGGATTGGAAAAACTGGTGGCTCAATCCAATCTTGATGCAAACTAGATAAATCAAGCTGAGGTTGATTACACATGTGATATGGATGATTGTATCTGGTATCAAGATGTTATATTTTACTTAAGGAACATAAAATGTCTAGCAGAAATGAATGATAATCAGAAAAGGACATTGAAATTATAGGCCATCAAGTATGTGATTGTAAAATGCAAATTATATAGGAAGAATTTGGATTGCATACTCATGAATTGTGTTGATGAAAGTCAGGCTGACAAGTTGAGAGAAATGCATGAGGGAATTTGTGGAGGACATTACATGGGTAAAACTACTGCTCACAAGATTTTGAGAGCAGGATTCTGGTGGCCCACAATCTTCAAGGATGTAGAGTAGTTGGTAAGGAAATGTGATGCTTGTCAAAGGTTCTCTGGTAAGCTCAAATTTTTAGGCAATATGCCCTTAAGGCCAGTAGAGGTGCAAGCTCCTTTCTAGCAATGGGGAATGGATTTCATAGGGGAGATACCAAACAAGTCTAGTGGGGGACATTCATGGATATTAGTTGCCACTGATTATTTTACAAAGTGGGTAGAGGCTATCCCCACAAGGAATTCAACTAGTAGGGTGGTGACTGATTTCTTATTAAATAATATTGTTACAAGGTTTGGTTTCCTTGAGAGGATAGTCAGTGATAATGCAATGTGTTTCAGGTCTGCTGAATATAAAGATTTCTACAAAGGTCTAGGAATTCAGATGTCATACTCCTCACCCTATCATCTACAAGGGAATGGACAGGCATAATCAACAAATAAGAGCTTGATAAAAATCCTCAAGAGGATCCTTGACAAGAATAAAAGAGCATGGAGTTCAAAATTGCCATTAGCTGTATGGGCTGATAGGGTAACTATGAAGAGGGCAGTTGGTTGTGCGCCATTTGACTTAGTGTATGGGATACATGCAAGGATTCCTCAGAACAACTTTTTGGAAATGTATAAGTTTGTTCAGTTATATGATGATGATATAGATGATGAAATGCAGTTGAGGATTGAGGACCTCATCATGCTGGATGAAATTAGAAGAGAATTAGTTGCAAAAAATGCCAGGTTGCAGTTGCAGGTCAAGAATTTGTATGACAAAAGGACTGTTAATAGGAGGTTTGAGCTTGGTGACTTGGTATTAATTTGGAATGCTAGATTGGAGGATAAAGGGAAACATGGAAAATTTGACCCAATCTGGTTAGGGCCATATCTAATTCATGAGAAATGGGTCCAGGATTCATACATTGTGAAAGAACTAAATGGTGATGTTCAGGAATTGCCAGTTCATGGACAATTCTTGAAGAGATACTTCAATTGAAGGTATCTTTATTTCCATGAATAGTAGTTAGGTCTATATATTTTGTAAATTTTGTAAAGTTGCCTGCCCCCTATCTTGTTTTGTCTTGGTTTGTGGGGTTTTTGTCCTGTTGCTCTTTGTTGTTCAGTTTTTCTTGTGGGTGGTCTGCTTTAACTAGTGATTCTAGATCCTTGCTATGCCTATAGGAGGCATACATCCCCAGACAAAGCCATTGTTAGCACCTAGAAAAATTTTCATGGCTTTACCCATTTTCCTCTGGCCTTTGCTTTATTTTCTATGTCCCTGGCTTGGAACCCTAGTCAAAATTTCAAGTTTATAGCCGTTGCATGCAAAAACCCTATTTTTCCCAAGTCTTGTTCTAATTTGTCATTACCTTTTTTGGGCCACTTATGTGATCTTTAATGCATGTGCGCATTTCTTTCCCAGCTAGTCACTTATTCGCATTGATTCTAGTGGGTTGGGTGGGTGAAATCTTAACCCTAGTCATTCGTAGCTTGTTGCATCTTGTCACTGGGATTCCAAGATGACTAGGGGTATATATTGCAAAAGTTTTTTTGGATTTGGGGTTGATGATGTATATTGAAAGTCAATGTAAAGACTGAACAAGGAGAGCTCAGATTTAGGATTTGTTTCCTAGCATTTTGTTATGGTAATGTATTGATTCTACAAATTTTAATGAGAATGCACTTGGATTCCAATCACATATTTGTGTATGTCTTTTTATTGTGTTCTTGGGCTCATATATGTTAATGTCACAAAGTGAGTTAGCATATGGTAAACAAAGAGTATTGTGGAGTTATCTTTGAACTCTTAACAAAGTTAGGATTAAAGTCTCTAAGGTGATTTCAGTGAGTTCATGGCTAGATAAGAATTTGATGTCCAGGTATGTGAGGGAGAGGAATAATAGGCAAAGCACTTATTCTGAGTCCAAGAGTGTTTGAGTTTGGGTTTTTAGTTGATATGCATTGTTGATGACTCTATGCCCTTGGTTAAGGCACTGGTCCATTCTCTAGAAGCAGTTCATCATCATCAATCACACACACAATATAAATGATAAAATCTTTCAATCAATTTGTAAAGGGTATAATGCATTACATTTTGTGATTCCTTTCAAGAAGTGAATCAAAAGTACACCTGCTAGAGCATACAAGCTCAAAGTGTAGGAGGATCTCTTTGATCCTTGTTAATTGGCCCTTTTCCTTGTAGATTTTGGAGTGGTGATAGAGTCAGTGACATAGATTTGTCAATAATAGTGTAAACCTGCAAGTAGAAATGAAAAGGGGAACCAACAAACAACATCTATTTAACGAGGTTCCATACATAATCAAATGAGAGAGTATTAGAAGAAAGAGTATCAGATGACTGTGTATCCAATGACTCAAGCATCACTCTTGTACATGAGAAAATAAAAAAGATCAAAAAATTTGAGAAAAGTTCAAAATCCAAAAAAAATTGAAAAAGAAAAAAAAGAAAAAAAATTGAAAAAAGAAAAAAAAGTGCCTTGGTGAAAACCTAGCAATAGGCGCCTTGGTAGCAAAAAAAAATTGAAAAAGGAAAAAGAAAAGCAATAAACCCAAAAGGTGAAAAATTGGCAATCAAGTGCCTTTTGTTCCCTTAAGTCTTTCCTAGTTGCATATGTCCATATTGCATTTCCAACATCTCAGTTGTAAATCTTCATTGCATCCATCATTTGTGCATAGTCATAATAAAACCTTTCAGTTACATTGTTGCATTGTCTATTTGCCCTTAGTTTTGTCACACGATCACATTTATCACTTGGGGGCAGGAAAGGATTAGATTTCTAGTACAAATGGATTCAATTAGTGATGCATTTGGTCACAACATCAGCAAGAGCCTTATCTGAGCTTCTGAACAGAGATACTTTTGTTGAACCTTTGATGGATATCATTGTTCACAACCAAGTATTTTGATTCCACAACTTGATCCTTGAGCCTTCATTGAGTTTATTATTCGGGATTAAAAATTGACAACAGTTAAAAGATTAGAATGTTTGGAAATTCTATTTGAAAATCTTGATACATTTCAAAACACTTGAAGATTTTGATGATCTTTATTGAATTGACTTTTATCATGTCTTTTTAGCTAATCGATGATGTTTCGACTAGATTGGCAATGATGGAGACATGATATTTTTCTTGCCTTTGAGTGACTATCTTGAGGGAGATCCAACAACTTATGTGAATTCGTCTAATGACATGGTCATCAAAGAACCATTGAAGACTATCACATAGGAGGGAGGATTAACCTTTGCTTGTTTATACAAATGGATACCTTGGTTATTTAGATCTTCCATATCTTAATACCAAAATCCACTTGCAACATTGAATCCGTTGAAACGGGTATTCATACTCCCATAGGTGGTCATTCAACTAGTGAGGGTTGTACTAGTTCCAAAGGTGTTACCAAAAAGTGATATAAAGTGGTATTCATATCATCATGATGTGGTCAGTGATGGTTGTACTTGCTTTTTGGTCCCACAATTCTCAATGATGAAAATTTTTCTCTATGGAATTTCTTTGCTAAAAGCTAGTGACAATTTAGTTGCATTGCATTGCATTTTCATGTTAGATTAAGTGCATGTTTATAGTTATTTTTCCAAGGGAAAAGGGGTTTAGTTAATCAACTTGAGAAAAACATTAAAAGGGGGGTTTAATCAAATGTCTCATTCTTGTTTCCAATCAATCATGTGAGATTATCTTTTTCATTCATTCATAGCATTACTCATTAGTCATTATCCTTATATCAGAAAAGGAAAAAGAAAAGAGAAAAGAGTCATTACTAATACATCATTTTCATACATTTAGTTACAAATAATTGTATACATTCAAAAAATCAAAAACATAGTTGCATTCATATCCATATTTCCATAATAAATCATTTGCATCCATACATTGAAAATTAGAAAAGCATATAAAAAATTGCATGATCATTTGCATCCATCTATCTATATCATATATAAGCTACACTACATCCATAGCATAATCACAAAGTAAATGCATCATAAACCATCACATATAGCTGCATATAAAGATGATCTCACATAAACACATCAAGAGAATCAAGGAGGTCTATCATCATATAAATTTTCATAATATCAAATGATCCATCAAATCAATCTAGCAAGATACAATAGGTCATAACACAGTGGTACATCAAGTTCTGATCAATAACATGAAACATGATACAAGTCATCAAGGAATAGATCCATCATAACAACATCAAGATCCTATGGCACCACCTGATCCATCCCCTGCACCTGATCCATCTGGACCCCCATCACCTAGTCTATCCTGAGTAGGAGGCATTTGACTAGTGCTAGCCAAACTAGGTCTTTGAGTCATAATGGTCATAAAATACTACATCATCATAGCCACCTGGTCTAGTTGACCCACAACAACTGATAAAACTATTTTCAATGACCAAACATCGTATGATAGAGTTTCCATACTAGGTGAAGCCTGAGATGTCTGACCCATATCATGAGACTAAGGAATCTGTGGAGGCACCTGTTATGCCAAAATCTTCTCCTATTGTGCCAATGCAACCCGTTGTAACTGAACCAAAGGATCATGTCCACTAGGAACCTATCTAGCAGCATCAATATGTCCCTATCTCCAGACTCTTTGTTGTCTTTGCTATCCTTGTACTAATGCAGCTCTAGGATGCACAAACCTAGGTCCCTACTATACCTGCCTACCATCTCTAGCCCTATCCTTGAGGTTTCCACCTCACACCCATGGTCCATCCCATCCTCTACCCATAGCTCTAGGAGCTCTCTATCCTCTATGAGCTCATTAACACCTAGGTCTGCCACCATCATCACCATCATCCCCATCATCATCTCCCCTGTCATCCTCTGATCACTCATCTCTATCTAAGATAGGCTCCATAGGCTCTATAAATCTTAGGAATTTGTTCCGTGACCACCAATCTCTGAACTCTACAGACATACCAGCATCTGCTACATGCACTAAAATATCCCATCTATAGAACATCATCTGGGTAATCTGATCACAATAAAATTGGAAATCAATCTGAGCACCCCACATAGATCGCTCTACCTAAACACGAGCATACAAAGCCATGCCCTATGACATATCCTGAACCCTACCATATTGTCTGGAAGCTTGGCCGAAGAAAAATTGCTCAATCACAGTCGTAGATCGACCAATCATCCACTAAGGAGCAAACATATATGGGAGCTTGTCATCATCCTCCCTCCAGCCCTCACAAAATAGATATGGTCTCCAGACAACCTAATCCATATCATCGATCCTACGGTGCCAGTACTCTAACTTTCCCAGATGATGTTGGACAACCATGTTGCCATATAGAAAAGCATAAGGAAAACCTTACCGATGGATCCGATCTGACAAGGGCCTAGTGATGGGAAGATGCTCCCACACCCACAACTGAAGAATCACCGCACCTGCTAACAAAGAAGCACTAGATCTATACACCACCTCATGTAAATCATGGTATAAGTACGTGAGGATGTAAGAACCCCAATCGAACCATTGAGGCTATGCAAGCAAATCCTCTAGAATTCGACCGCATCCAATAGAGAAACCACAACCTCACCGGTCGGGAAGTGGAAATCCACCTATCAGAGCACCTAGAACTACTAGAAAAGTGGGAAATGAAGTGAACTACACCCACGTGATAGTATCATCATCAATGGTGTTATCTCCAAACACCTATCTACAAACTATGCTATCATAGACTGAATCATAGTAAACCATCTCACCTTGGGTAGGAATGCACAACAATCTATACACATCCTCTGGAGCGATGGTCATCTCCCCGAAAGGTAAATGAAAGGTATTGTGGTCAGAGTGCCATCTCTTTGCCATAGTTATAAGAAGACCATAGTTCAGCTAGAACCGCAGGATATCAAGAAGGAAACTCAGGCCACACATCTCGATGATGCGGTACTCTATTAGGGTCAAAGCCTGACCTAGATCTATAACCCAGGATGCAACGGTCCGTATGTAAAGCTTACAAAAGTGTGCCTATTTGGAAAAATCAAGGAAATCATATCAATTTTCTATATCAGTGAATCATTTTAAGTCAATCAATCCTATCAGAATCAAAGTATCAAGCAATCACACCTAGTACCATTTATTCGTGTCTCTATGTCTTGAGAGTGAATTATCAATTTTCACACTGATCAGTATCTACCTATCAATTTTTCTATCTTATTAGATTGATAAATCAAACATTCATTGGTACCATTATCCTGATATCCTAATCACTTGTTTTGTTTAACTACAATAGACCTATCTATCTTGGAAAATAAATTCAATCGATCATCTAGAGTTATCCAATTTTTAATCAGAAAATCAAGTTTGAGTTTCAAATTTTCAAAAAACCCTGTAGGTGTCATTTGCCTATTAGGAGGTGGCATTTTACCTTAGGCAGTGCAAAAAATTGCATACGCGGCACTTTATTACTCATACACGGTACTTCACATTTCAGGCATCATTTTAAAGCTCTAGGCGACATTTTATGATGCCTAGGCATCATTTAAAGCCTAGGGTTTCTCAAGCAAAAAATCATCTCTAAATTGGCAATAAAACCCTAGTTCTACTTGGCATTTACAATTGATCAGGTGGCATTTTACCTATCCTAAGCAGCATTTAACTACGTGGAGGTGTCACTTAAATATGAGGATGTGTTGTTTTAAGGTCCTATGCGGCATTTCATATATCCTACATGGCATTTTGCAAATTCTAAACTACATCATGAAATCAATGCAATAAATGCTAAAAATGTGGCAATAAATGCACAAAAAGGTTCAAAAACACTCACAGGAGGTCTGTAATCCAAGGGTCTCTGATACCGATGACCTCTCTCAAACTAATGCTCTCGAATAGCCACAACCATCGTGATCAGCTATCTCAAGATCAAAGCAAAATCTCAACAGTGAAAAGTGGAAATGAATAGTAAATCTAGGTTTTTCAACTTATTTATGCTAATTTGACCTAATTTTGAGGTGAAATTTTGACCCTTTGACCTATATCAACCTATCAATCAAACTGGGGTATTTGTTGAACTAGGAATATCATCAATATTTTTCAAAAATGAAAACATATTGGATCAATATAAATCAATATTATCATCATTTTCTAAATAGGTAATCAATATGTTTCATTTCTGAGGGGGCATCATAAAAGTATCAAATTGGCATAAAAAATTAGTGAATCTGGGGCATCAAAATTTTTAAACTATTATCAGTGGGGCATATCATATCAAATGTTGAATCATATTAGGCAGTATCATTAATCATATCAAATATCAAATCAGGACCCAAATCAGTTGTGTATCAAATCAAAGAAAATCAGGACCTAAAAGTGATCAGGACTTAAAATTTTTTTTGAATCAATGAGCTTCACACATCAATTCAAAGAGGGGCATTTGTAGACACTAAAAAATGGACAAGTTCTTTAAATCATTAAAAATTGGCAAAATTCTTAATCAAAATGCACTAATTCTAATCAAAATGGATCAAATCAAATCAAAATGGACATTTATTAAATCAAAGTTGGACAAAATCATTAAAATCAAAGGAAAAATCAAATAATGACATTAAATAATTAAATACAAGCTTAAAAGGGTGAAAAACACTATATAATTAATTTTAATCAATTGATTGTATAGTTGTTTAAATAAAAAATCAAATTGAACCTATTCCCTTACATGGCTAATTTAATTAATTGATGGAATTTAATTAATCCTAATATCTTTCAACAACAATTTGAGCAACCAATGACAATTGAGGAACAAAAGTACATGGATCACTCCAAAATAGGTGAATCTCAATCACACATTTCAACTTTGAATCTCATCCACTCAATTTTGTCTTTTTGTCCAAACCTTTGAGACAACCATTTAAACTGTCCCCCCATTTAAAAACATTGCAAAGTTTTTGACTCAACCAAGGCTAAATCATGATTAAATAACTCTACCCCCTACCCTTGGGAATTTACTATAAACAAGGAGCATTTTAAGAGCAATAATCATCTTAGAAATTCATTTGAAAAACATCATTACTATAGGCAATTTCATAGCAATTGAGAGCAATTAAGAGAAATTGAGAGCATTTGAATTATCTTTGTATCACATTTGAGAGTTTGAGAGCTAGATTAAGCATTTGTAATATCATATTTCTCATTCTAGATTTGTCACTAGTGGAGAATAGGTTGAGAGCTTCACTTACCAAATTAGTTAGAGAACCATGGGATGTCATGGATGTTAATTTCAATTCTTAGCTTAAATTTATATTTTATTTTCCAAGAATTATAGTTGATTATCTTAATTCTATGAAGGTGTTAAACTTGCACACACACTATCAGATTTCATGGATCAAAGATGAGCATACACTCTTGGTAAGTGAACAATGTTATGTGAATTTG
This sequence comes from Chamaecyparis obtusa, assembly GCA_027943335.1. Classification (NCBI taxonomy): domain Eukaryota; kingdom Viridiplantae; phylum Streptophyta; class Pinopsida; order Cupressales; family Cupressaceae; genus Chamaecyparis; species Chamaecyparis obtusa. The sequence goes on along the minus strand of BSBK01002128.1, from coordinate 887,414 downwards.
AAAATTGGAAAGTACTATGATAAGGTGTTATGTGATATCATGCCTATGGATTTTTGTCATATTTTGTTGGGTAGACCTTGGCAATGTGATAGACATGCTATATATGAGGGGGGATTGCATAAATATACTATTTGGGTTGATGGAAGAAGACAAGTTTTGTTTCCTTTTATTGAAGCACATGTTAGTAATGTTTTCACATCTGTGAAATTTTTCTTGATGGAAGGAAGAAAATTTGTTAAGGATTTGAAGAAGAATGATGTATGTTTTGCTATGATTCCTAACAAACTGAGTAAGAAATTAGAGGATAGTGTTCCTGAGGAGATTGATAAGTTACTCACTGAGTATAGTGAAATTATTTTTGATAATGTACCTGACGGTTTACCACCGAAGAGAAGCATTGATCATTGCATGGATCTATTGGCAATTTGGCTGATTTGATTGCATAGATGTTGTCATTATGGAAACATATGATCCACATGAAGATCGCACAAGTTAGAGAGAAAGTATGACAGAGCGCATTGCAAATTTGTCCAAGTATGAGACAATATTTTTACCAGTGTACCCGGACACAATTTTTGTTTCCGACATTGACTGGAGTGAGTTTAGTGCTTGCGCACTTGAACATAAAATTGATGGTGACTAATGATGACCCATATCAAAGTGAAATTTAGTATGGCATGCATGGAAGAAGTTATGATAGTTTTACCAAAGACAATGTGAAGCCGATAGGACAGAATATGAAGACAGAACTAGTAAAGAGTTAAGGGATTATTTTGTTTATCAAAATAATGACTTAACAATATAAATGGATGACATCTTAGATGTTTACTCTTGGATAAAGCTATTGGTATATATGTAACTATAATTGTAATTGTAAAGTGTAGTAATTGTAACAAGCAACAAGTAATTGTACAAGTATGATGCAAAGTATATGAAGCATATGTAATAGCGATAGTGAAAGATCAGCGAAGAGATATTGTTGCAAGCAATATAAGGTTATGTACCTTGACCTCTTTTGTAATTAGTGTATATTGTACATTACTTGTTTGGGCAATGGGCTTAGCTGGTAATCACATTTTGTACTACCAACTCCTAACAGGGTTGAGACTTCTAACAAGGCCTATAGTCCCTTAATCAGGACTGATACACTATATGTTTGTAACAAACTCCTAACAGGGTCAACATCCTTAACAAGATACTTTTGATTAGTGGATATTTGTGGGTACCATCCCCACTGGAGTTTTCCCTTGGCCAGGGTTTCCTCGAGAACAAATCATGTGTTATGAGTTCTTTAGTTTTATTGCTATGCATGTTGGTTAGCTTCTTATGTTATGCATGTGTAAAGATAATCTGTTATATCCATAATTGGGAAAAAGATAAAGTTTTTAGAATACTGATTCACCCCCCCCTCTCAGTATTCCCTATTTCTAACAACTGGTATCAGAGCTTAGTTACTCAGAAAAGAATCATTCAAGGAAAGCCTAGCAGCTTGAGTAAGATCTCTATGGATATGGATCAACTACAGAAGAATCTTGAAGAAGCTCTTGAATAGATTGATATGCTTACTGATGAAAGAGAAACTCTGAAAGGAAAATATGATGATGCAAAGAACCTCATTGAGAAATTGAAAAATAAATTGGAAGATTTGAAATCTGAAAAGAAATCCGAAGTTCTTATTGAAGATTGTGATGACAATTTGGAAAAAGAAAATGAGATCCTTAAGCATGAATTGAAGATAGCAAATTTGAAGCTTAGTTTGAAAGATGGAAATGGAAAGAATGAAGCAAATCTAAAATCTGAGAGTGAAATTCTAAAGACTGAAAATGAAGGACCGAAATCTAAACTTGGAAATATAACATTTGAACTTGAGAAAGTCAATTTGTAGTATGCTAAACTTGAGAAATACAACAAGATTGTGAAAGGTGAACTGACTCAATCCAAGCAACAACTTGAAAGGCTATATTCAACTAGTGATAAGATTGATAAACAAGCATCTTTTCAGAAACCATTCTATGATAAGACTGGTCTTGGATTCAACACTCTTAAAGCAAATAATGAAAGCAAGGAACCAGATCTGAAGGTGTCTGAAATCTTAGATGAGAAGAAGTCTGATGAGATCAATAAATCTGAAGATACACCTAAAGAAGAAGAATCACTGAAGCAAGAGGAATCATCCAAAGGTATGCAAAGAGAATTCAAAGATAGATGTTTTTCTTGTAATACTATTGGTCATATGAAGAGAGATTACATATGTAAACAATTTAAACCTCTTAATGGTTATTGTTATAACTGTCATGGATTTGGACATAGAGCTATTCAATGTAGGAAACATAAATGTGTTGAGAATAATAATAATAGTAGAATGTTTAGGAATACTAACAATGCAGATAAGAAACCTACTGAAGATATGAACAGAAGAAATGGAGTAATATGTTATAGATGTAACAAGGTTGGACACATTGCTAGAAATTGCAGATCATAGATTAATCCACCTGGACCAAGATATGGAAGCAATGGAATTATTTTTTAGATATGCAACAAGATTGGACATACAACAAGGTTTTGCAGAATGAACAATGAAGTTTTTCATCCTAACCCTAACCCTAGAAATCATGAAAGAAGAAATGAAGATGGAGGTAACAGACAGAAAGGTTGCTGTAGCAATACAGATGAAGTGAAATTTGTTAAAAGCACAGATCAAGGAGACATATTCAACATTGAAGGTAATCAGAAAGGTGAAGTATCAAGTGGTAAGAATGAATCCTTACTTGACCTATCTCAAAGCACTTAATTTATGAAAATTATAGTAGATTAGGAAATTAGATTAGTGTAGAAGTAGATTTATGATGAATTGAGTCTTGTGTAGTTAATGGAAGGTAGTTTATGATATTCTAATGCTATGGTTAAGAGCGCAAAGAAAAATATTATGTTTTGCGAGATCGCAAGAAGTTTTAAGTTTTGCAGGATAGCAGAAACAACTTTTTGGAAAGAAGCGAAAAAAGAATTGAATGCGATGTTAGACCCAAGTGAGATTGAAGTAATAAAAGGTTATGATCAGTGTTATTTGATCATCAAAGAAAATACAAGTGTTAAGGAGATCAAAGAGCAATGATTGGAAGATTTTTGCAATGATTTGGTGAAGGAATTGAGTGTTGAATCTATGAAAGCCCTAAAATCATGAAATCGAGGTATTTTACTTGACAGATCTGTGAATCGGTAAAAGGAATTTGAAGTAATCATGGATGTATCTTTAATTCACAATGTTAGAGATAAAAATAGACCTAGAATGAAGAGGGAACCAGTGGAACCTCTGGAAGAAGACCCTAAGTTAGCTTTATCATCTGCACCAGACAAAATTTTTCATTTAGAGAATGTAAGAAGTTATCTTGGATGCAAGTTAGAAACCATCAGTGATAGTGATTTTACAAATGAGTATGAGAAGATTTACAACCAGGACATGTCATTGAAAGAAGGATATGATCATTTTAAAGACAATGAGATTGTGAAGTATGCATTGCAGTATGAGTTTGATAATGAAGAATGCACTAAGATAATCCTTAGCAGAATTCATAATGGGAAGTTTTGGCTAGAAGATAGAGTGATAGACATTATAGCTAATTTGATTCATGAAGTCACTGGACTATCTAAATCTAGAGCTATTCCTTTAAATGAGAAGAACATGAGAAAAATAGTCATTGATAACACAAATTCATCCTATAATGGTAGAGGAATTGTAATTAGTAAGATCCAACAACATGATGTTAGATACTTATGCAAAATCCTAACAACCAAGTTTTGTGCAAATTCAAGAGAGGATGACATGGCAGCTGGAATGGTACACATAGCTTATTTGATGTGTGTTGATAAAGTGCCAGTTGATATGTGTGAAATTTTGAGAATTCAATTGTTTGAGAACTTGGAGAAGATTAAGAAGACAAAGTATGCACAATTTAGATTTTCATCTTTGATCACTTACATGTTTTTTCATCTTTTGAGGAGATTTCCTTACACTATAGGAAATGATTGGAATGATGGACAAACTACAATGGAAAGGATTAATGTAGTATACAGAAAGCATGTTATTGACAGTGTTAATGAGAGTGTAGTACTTGTTATTAAGACATTTCAGAATATTGTGTCTAGCAGATCAAGGATTCCACAGTCTCTTGTGGAGAAATACAAGAATGAAGTATGTTTTATGGTTGACACTGACTTTACATACATTGAAGCAATTGAACCTAGAATTGAGTTCATAGAACCTCTTGGCTATGAAATATCTAAAATTGAGACAGAAGAATATGTGAATAGGCTACTTAAGTGCAAGGTTGACACTCACAGTAAAAAATTTGGAACTTTTGAAGAAAATTTCAACTCTGCAAAGGCTATACTTGAGGAAAAACAATCTAAGAAAAGAGTTGAGAGAACTATTAAGAAAATATTGAAGGATACAGGAATGACAGAGAGAGAATTCTTAAGGGAAAAGTAGACAGTAGCAGCAATCAGAGATATTGGATAGAAAGAGATTTTGTCTGTACCTCCCTTATCATCTAGTGCAGTACCAGTCAAGGTGAAAGTAGAGGAACCTGAGAAGGAACAAGTAGCAATAAAACCTACTAGATCCACCTCCTCCACATCGAGCAAGAGAGTGAAATAAATTGCTACTAGACCTGGTAAGAGGCAGAAAAATTTGGTGCCACTAGTACCTAGGAAAATTGAAAAAATTAAAGAAGATGACACTTCTGTCAAGAAGAAAGCATGGAAACCTAGAGTTGAGAGAGTGAATGAAGAAATTATAAAAGATGGAGACTTCACTAAAATGAATAAATACTATGACCTTTATGACTATTATGTTAAATTGAATCTTGAAAATGCAGTGGTCAAGCATTTGATTCTAGCTAATAAGAAGTTTGACACTATTCAGGGAAAGATACCTGATGACTTATTGAAGAAACTTGTTAACAGGAAGATGAGAGCACAAGAAGAAGACAAATCTATCAGAGAGAATCTTGTGAAGAAACTATGTGATGTAAGAGATGATGAGCATCTTAAAAATTTTTTTAAGCCCCTTAGCACCCATTTAAGGACAAAAATGAGAACCATTCAGATCATGGTAGGACAATATGAACAAGTGAATGTAGAGACTGAACAAGCAATAATCAAAGTTATGGTAGAAATTGTTGGAGAGACATCAGTTGTAGTAGAGCAAGAAGAAGAAGAAGAACAAGAGGATATTCCCTCTCCACCGGCTATAAACATTGAAGAAGAATCTATGAATGTTGAAGGTACAAGGATCACCTTGGATACTGATGATAATGTATTTAAGAATCTAGAGAACATTGTTGACAATTTGGCTCTTGATGAATCGAATAAAACTGTAGAAGTAGAGCAGACCCATTTTATTATTGAAGAACCTAAAGTATTAGAAGTACAAGCACCTGTACCTTCTAAAGAAGAAAATAGTTTTACTCCTGAGACTGGAAAGAAGAAGCAAACTGGATCTTTGTTTGAGGATTTGGGAAAAGAAGTAGATGATGATGATAAGATGGAATTGATCACATCTTTGAACAAAATCATTGGGAAGAATAAGAAAGTTAAGAGTCTTGAAGGATGTCTGAAGGACCTAACTGAAAAGTTACAAAGTATTGTGACCACATAGATTGTAGAAGCAGACCCTATGGAGAAGGCAAAGAAAGTGATGAGCACTTTTGATGATGAGTTCACTAACCTAGCTGATATTGCAAAAGTGAAAGCACATGTAGACTATGAGGCTAGAATGCTATTAAACATCACTCAGTACATCAACAATGATATCAATACTCTTGACATCATTATCAAAGATTTGAGGAAACATTTGGAAATAGGAAAATCTTTGTACATATAGTGTACAAAATCAGAGACTTTGACAGTTGAGGAAGATCAGAAGATAAAATTGAAGGAAGTAGAGATTCTAAATGAAACAAACCTTCTATCTAACCCTAATGTGAAGGTCTGTAATGTTGAGAAGAAAGCTAGGCAACTTTATGATGAAATCATAATTATACAAGATGAGAAAGATAGGAAGTCAAGAAGATATACTCTTTTGAGAGAGCATGTTTCTATGAAGTTAAGTGTTATTGAAGAGCAGTTGGAAGATTGTCTTACAGCTAAGACATCTTTTCAAAAATTTAACTTTGAAAACCTCTAAGCATGTCAAATAGCATCTTATGGACTAAGCACACTACTCAATGTGGTAGATTCCATTAAGAAATCATGGGAAAAGGAGATAGAAGCCATGAAGATAGATTTTGTAGATTGTGTTGCAAGCCTACTGGCTTTGCGATAAATAAATTGAGGTATAACTCTTTTTGTGATACAATTTTGTAGCCCTTCCTACCATTATTTTGTCATTGTTGTCAAAGGGGGACAAATATTTAGCAGAAAATTGATAATATATGATAAGGATTGATACTCTTAGGGGGAGTATTGTATTAGAGATAATATTTTTTGAGGAGTTATAAGGATAGTATATATATGTTATACTATGGCCGCAATTTTGACAATTTTGAGATTTTGGAGTTGCACACTTAGCCAATTTTCTCATATGTTGCCACCAATGACAAAGGGGGAGATTGTTAGAAATTTGGATGAGTTGATTGCATAGATGTTGTCATTATGGAAACATATGATCCACATGAAGATCGCAAAAGTCAGAGAGCAAGTATGACAAAGCGCATTGCAAATTTGTCTAAGTATGAGACAGTATTTTTACCAGTGTACCCAGACATAGTTTTTGTTTGCGATGTTGACTGGAGTGAGTTCAATGCTTGTGCACTTGAACATAGAATCTATGGTGACTAATGATGACCCATCTTAGAGTGCAAGTTAGTATTACATGTATAGAAGAATTTATGATAGTTTTACGGAAGATAGTGTGAAGCCGACAGGACAGAATATGAAGACAGAACTGGTAAAGAGTTAAGAGATTATTTTGTTTATCAAAAATATAAAGGGATGACATCCTAGATGTTTAATCTTGGATAAAGCTATTGGTATATATGTAAATGTAAATGTAATTGTAAAGTGTAGTAATTGTAACAAGCAACAAGTAATTGTAGAAGTATGATGTGAAGTATATGAAGCATATGTAATAGTGATAGTGAAAGATCAATGAAGAGATATTGTTGCAAAAAGTATAAGGTTATGTACCTTGACCTCTTTTGTAATCAGTGTATATTGTACATTACTTGTTTGGGCAGTGGGCTCATCTGGTAATCACATTTTGTACTACCAACTCCTAACAGGGTTGAGGCTTATAACAAGGCCTATAGTCCCTTAATCAGGACTAATACACTATATGTTTGTAATAGACTCTTAACAGGGTCAACATCCTTAACAAGATACTTTTGATTAGTGGATCTTTGTGGGTACCATCCCCACCAGGGTTTTCCCTTGGCTAGGGTTTCCTCGAGAACAAATCATGTGTTATGAGTTCTTTAGTTTTATTGCTATGCATGTTGTTTAGCTTCTTATGTTATGCATGTGTAAAGATAATCTATTATATCCATAATTGGGCAAAAGATAAAGTTTGTAGAATACTGATTCACCCCCCCTCTTAGTATTCCCTATTTCTAACAGGATCTAATCCCTGGAGCTAGTTTATCGAATAAGGAACCACATTGGTTGACACCTACCAAGAATCAAGAATTGAACCGACAGATTCAAGAATTGTTGCAGAAAGGTTTGATCAAAGAAAGTTTGAGTCCTTGTGTAGTAGCTATTGTATTGGCACCTAAGAAGAATGAAGAATGGTGAATGTGTATTGATTCCATAGAAATCAACAAGATAACAGTGAAATATAGGTTTCCTATACCGAGAATGGATGACATAATAGATAGTTTGACTGGAGCAAAGTATTTTACCAAAATTGATTAAAAAATTGGGTATCATCAGATCAGAATCATAGACGGTGATGAGTGGAAGACTGCTTTTAAGACAAAAGAAGGTTTGTACGAGTGGTTGGTTATGCCTTTTGGTTAAACTAATGCACCGAGTACTTTTATGAGATTGATGCATCAATTTGAAGAAATATAAGGAGTTTATCTGCATTCTCTTTCTCATTTGTGTGTTATTGCTTCTGTGTGTGATCTCTGAAAGGGTAGATCTTGGGTAAGTTTGTGATTGTATATCTTGATGATATTCTGATATTTAGTAATACCAGAGAAGAACATTTGTTGCATGTTAAACAAGTATTACAGAGGTTAAAAGAAGAAAAGTTTCTAATAAATCTGAAAGAGTGTTCATTCAGTAAAGAGGAGGTTGTGTATTTGGGATTTGTGATTTTAGCTGATGGTTTGAAAATGGATCTTGAAAAGGTTGAAGCTATTTTAAATTGGCCTACACCTAAGAATGCTAGTGAGGTAAGATCATTCATGGTTTGGAAAGTTTTTATTGAAAGTTCATTGGGAATTTCAGTTCAATTTGTAATGCTATGACTGAGACTATGAGAGGAGATAAAAGAGAATTAAAGTGGACATGTGGAGCTGATAAAAGTTATGAGACTCCGAAGCAGAAGGTTTATGAATTACCTATGTTGGCATTGCCTGGTTTCAATAAGGTATTTCAAGTGGAATGTGATGCAAGTGGAAGTGCAATAGGAGCTGTGTTGAGTCAAGAAGGTAAACCTATTGCTTTCTTTAGTGAAAAGTTGAATGATGCAAAAAGGAAATATTCTATGTATGATCAAGAATTCTATGCTATTGTTCAAGCATTGAAGAAATGGAGACATTATTTGATACCAAGTGAATTTGTGTTGTATACCAATCATAAGGCTTTACATTATTTGGGTAGTCAGAATAAGTTGAATCAGAGACAAATGAAATGGGTTGAGTATTTACAGAGTTATACATTTGTGATAAAGAATAAGAGTGGAGTTACTAACTGAGTTGCAGATACATTAAGTAGAAGTAGATCTTTGATGACTGAGATGAAAATTGAAGTTCTTGGTTTTGATGACATGAGAGATTCTTATGAATTTGATAATAATTTTTTTGAGCCATGGAGAAAGTGTAGAGCACCTATTCAAGATCAATCGAGTACTAAATGGGAAGAATATTTTACTCAAGAAGGTATGTTGTTTAAAGGTATTCAGTTGTGTATACCGAGAGGAGAAAAGAAAACTAATTTGATAAAAGAAAAACATAGTAGTGGTTTGGCTGGACATTTTGGTGTTGATAAAACATTGAATTTGCTTAAGGAGAAATACTTTTGGCCACAGTTGTATAAAGATGTTCAGAAATTTGTGAAAAGTTATGGAATTTGTCAAGTTGCAAAAGGAACAAGTCAGAATATTGGATTGTATACACCAATTTTTGTTCCTGAGAAACCTTGGATTGATATCAATATGGATTTTGTTCTTGGATTACCAAAGACAATGAGAGGTAATGATTCCATATTTGTTGTTGTGGATAGATTTTCTAAAATGACTCATTTTATACCTTGGAGAAAGACATAAGATGCAGTACATATAGTAGATCTTTTCTTTAAGGAAATTGTCAGATTACATGGATTGCCGAGGAGTATTATCTCTAACCAAGATAGTAAATTTGTTGGATACTTTTGGAAGACCCTTTGGAGAAAGTTTGGCACTGAATTGAAATATAGTTCTACATTTCACCCACAGACCGATAGAAAAACTGAAGTTGTGAATAGAAGTTAAGGAAATCTTTTGAGATGTTTAGTTGGAGACACATCGAGTAATTGGGATTCTGTGTTGGCACAAGAAGAGTTTGCATACAATAATTCAGTGAATAGGAGTATTGGAAAAACACCTTTTGAGATTGTAAATTGCATACAACTGAGAGGTATATTAGATTTGAGGGATATTTTTGATGAAAGAAAGAGAAGTTCTAAAGGAGTAAAGTTTGCTGAGTAAATGAAGATATTGCATGAAGATGTGAAACATAAGCTAGAGAAAAGTAATCAGAAATATAAAGAAAGAGCTGATAGATCAAGAAGACATAAGATTTTTCCAGTCAGTGATGAAGTAATGGTTCATTTGAAGAGAGGCCAATTTCTTGTTGGAACATATGGGAAGCTGAAAATGAAGAAGTTTGGCCCTTGCAAGATACTGAAGAAATTTGACAATGGAAATGCATATGAGATTGAGTTACCTGATGACATAGATATATCACCTATATTCAACATTGTTGATTTGTATGAGTATCATGAACTTGATGAAGACATGACAATACTGATGGATTATCCTAAGAAATAGATAGAAGAAGTTGAGTGGATTTTGGAGCAAAGAATTGGCAAAAGTACAAGAGGAAAACAATATATGAAATATCTGGTAAAGTGGAAGAATAGACCAATTGAAGATAGTTCATGGATTTCTCAATCTGAGTTGGATGCAGCTCAGATTGTACCTACTTCATGATTTGGAGAATCATTTTCAAATAACCCCATGTGTCTGATGCAAGAGCATCTCAGGTCCTTGGAAATCCTGTGTCACCAAAATGATGCTTGAAGTTTTCTATGTTGCTTGTTTCCTTCTTTGACCGAGTCGGTTCAATGTTTCTTAGTTTCCTTTGTTCACGAGTGTTGATCGGCTATCTATCTGGCACTCAGTTATTTCCCTAGCCCTCGGTGATGCTTGTCTGGTGCTCGGTAATGCTTGCTTACCGAGTTGTTTATTTTTTATTTTTGTTGAGGCCGACTCTTGCATTTATATTTGGTCACAGATTTAATGATGGTATCTATCATTGGGAAGCATGTGGACCTAGATCTGGTCCTTCCTTCCATTGATGCACTAGTACATTTAGCCTAGTTTTTCTACCAAAAATTTTGACCAAAAAATAAGAAGGTTTTGTTTGGTTGGATTATAGAAGGAAAACTTTGTTTTTTTTAAATTTATGCCCATGTGTGTCAAAATAGCGAAAATTTTTTTGGTGGTCAAAATTTTGACAAACATGGGCATTACTTAAAAAAAAAAGGGTAATTTCATTTCTCATTTCATTATTTCATTTGCAAAAAAAAGAAGGGCAGCGTGCACATGAATCTACTTGACATCGTGGGGTAGTAGCAGGAGCTTGAGCTCAATCTTTACATAAGGTATGTGGTTGAGGATTATTAATTCATGCATTCTTCTTTGGTTTTCTATGTATTGAACAAGGGCTTCTACAGGTTTATGCATAGGATTGTGGCATTTGGCTTTACACCTACCAACTGCATTTGTTTAAAAGCTTCTAAAGCATTTTCAACATATCCATTTTGTGCATATCCTCCCAATCATTGTAGTCAATGAAACCACATTTCTTTGAGTTATTTTTTCAAACATTTTGAGTACATTTTACTATCATACCTTGACTATTGTGATGTAGATAGATGGATTAGTTATTGCTGCAAGTTCATTTTATACACTGTTTCATTAGCATTTAATTCACTGGTTCGGGACAGTCATTTTTTGTTGTAACTTTGTTGAGATCCCACACTCTCTGACAGACCAGCTCAGGAAACCTTTTAGTCAGCTTTGTCATGGAGTTGGAGCCTTGACCCATGTTTCTTTTTCCATTGGGAATCAATGCCAATGGCTGAGAACCAAGGGGAGGCTGTGTATTTTAATTTAAATGCTCAGATTTTGGAAGTAGTTGCACTGCTTCAGGATTGATGCCCTAGGTTAGATATAATTTATTTATTTAGCCAGAGAGAAAGGAAGACATGTTTACCATAGTGTAGCAAAAGGAACTTGAATTTGTTTTGCAGTTGAATTCTAGGGTCTCGGTGACAGTGAAGACTTCTTGGTGTTGTAACCCACTGTAAGTGCCCATCGATTAATCATTCCAGATTGACCCTAATCTAAATTGATCAATTATATTAGAGTCTATCTATGATATTTAATGGTGTTAGATTAGTGTGGTTAAAATTACTAAGAAGGTCTTGCTTGACCAAGTAGAAGACAGTCTATTTTATGAAGAAAGATCTAGACCCAAACTATTTATCAATTGTAAGAAGAAATATTGTTGCAAGTTTAAACCATGAATAGGAAAAACTCAAGATACTTCAAGTTTGAGTGACTGTGAATGTTTTTTTAATTAAGTTATAACCAAAAGTGTAAAATAGATTGTAATGACTTGTTGGCACCTAGTGAAGTTATAATAAGAAATTGTAACAAATTGTGATTTGTTGAAACCTGTGGAAGAGGAAGTGATACTTGGAGACTTTTCCATTCCAGTTAAGGAGATTAGTGGTTGAAAGAGACATTCCATACTTGGAAGCATTCTAGGACTAAGGAGTTGATAGAGTTGGTTGGAACCATTGTTCATGGTTTGAATCGACATTATTATTCAGTTGTGATAGTGGGTTGGGCTTATTCAAGCTTTAGTTGTTACCACTCTGCATCATAGTTTGAGAGATCATTTGTTTTTTAATAATCCTACAGACAACTATAATTAATTCTTGTCTTGCACTTAAGTACGAGAAATCATAACTGAGGCCAAACTTATACCTTACCACAATGGATACAAATCAATATTTTTTCCCTATGTGCTTGCAATCTTGCATTAGCTATCCACTAAAACTTTTTAGCATTTTTTTGTAACATGAACTAGCAATTGTAATGGCCAAGTAACACTTAATATAAAATTTGTATTTGTTTTGTATGATCACTTATTTGTTTAGGCTCTTTAAAGTTTGAATCCATCATCACTTTCTCATTCTCTCGAAAACTTTTTCCTCTTTTCATAAATTTCCTTCCTTATAGAATCCATCAAATAATTCTTTCTAGATGTAACTATCTAGGGAAAGACCACATATGATCATCTCTTGTACAAGTTCATCTGCTTCAATAATCTTTTCGATCTTACAAAGTGTATTAGTAAGTGTCTTGTAAATAGCTAAATTAGGTCCAAGATGTTTTCCTCTCATTTCATATTTCAATTTGTGATCTTTCTCCATATTGCCTTGCTTATAATGTCCATCAATTAACACAACATACATATCTCTACCAAGATCCATCCCTTTCCCTACTTTCTATTAGAAATAGGGAATACTAAGAGGGGGGGGGGGCAGTGAATTAGTATTCTACAAACTTTAACTTTTTCCCAATTATGGATATAACAGATTATCTTAACACATGCATAACATAAGGAGCTAAACAACATGCATAGCAATAAAACTAAAGAGCTCATAACACATTATTTGTTCTCGAGGAAACCCTGGCCAAGGGAAAACCCCAGTGGGGATGGTACCCACAAAGATCCACTAATCAAAAGTATCATGTTAAGGATTTTGACCATGTTAGGAGTCTATTACATGCATATAGTGTCTTGGTCATGATTAAGGGACTATAGGCCTTGTTAGAAGCCTCAACCCTATTAGGAGTTGGCAGTACAAAATGTGATTACCAGATGAGCCCACTACCCAAACAAGTAATATACAATATTTACTGATTACAAAAGTAGGTCAAGGTACATAACCTTATACTTCTTGCATCAATATCTCTTCACTACTCTTTCACTATCACTATTACATACATTCGTTACTTCTCTTCTTACAATTACATCTTTACATATCTTTATACAAGTTATTAAGATTCATAACTTTCCAGTTGGCTATCATATTACAAAATATCTTTATCCAAGGGTTAACATCTAGGATGTCATCCCTTTATATTGTTAGGTCATTATTTTGATAAACAAAAGAATCCCTTAACTCTTTATCTAATCTGTCTTCATATTCTGTCCTGTCAGCTTAACACTGTCTTTAGTAAAATTGTCATAACTTCTTCCGTACATGTCGTACTAACTTGTGCTTTGAGGTGAGTCTTAAATAGTCACCATAGAGTCTATGTTCAAGTGTGCAAGCATTGAACTTACTCCAATCAACATCATAAACCAAAATTGTCATCAGGTTCACTGGTGAAAACACACTATCTCATACTTAGATAATTTGCATTGCGCTCTGACATACTAGCTCTTTGACTTGTGTGATCTTCATGTAGATCATATGTTTCCATAATGAAAACATCTATATAACCAACTTAGCTAAATTTCCAACAATCTCCCCCTTTGTCATTGGTGGCAACATATGAGAAAATTGGCTAAGTCTTACAACTTCAAAATCTCAAAATTGTGGCCATAATACAAAATATATATGTATTGTCCTTATGACTTCATGAATCCTCTCTATATACTATACTCCCCCTAAGAGTATGTATCCTTAACAATTTTTTGCTATATATCTCTCCCCCTTTGACAATAATGACAAAACAAAAGGTAAGGAGGGTTACAAAACTGTGTTCACAAAAAGTTATACCTTACTTCAATATTGCAAAGCTGGTAGGCTTGCAACACAATTTGCAAAATTGATCTTCATAGCCTCTAACTCTTTCTCCCACGATTTCTTAATTGAATCTGCCACACTGAGTAGTGTGTGCAATCCATAAGATGCAATCTCGCATGCTTGGAGATTCTCATAACTAAAATTTTGAAAAGATGTCTTGGCTAAAAGACATTCTTCTAGTTGCCTTTCAATAGTGCTCAAGTTTATAGAAATGTGCTCTCTTAAAAGAGTGAATCTCATTTCATCATAAATCTTTTGAATTTTTTGCTCAACATCAAATACCTTCACATTGGGGCTCGAAAGAAGGTTTGTCGCATTCTGAATTTCTGCTTCCTTCACCTTCATCTTCTAAACTTCCTCTGCTACCAAGTTCTTTGATTTTGTACATTGAATGTACAAGGATTTTCCTCTTTCCAAATTCTTTCTCAAGTCCTTTATACAGATATCAAGGTTATTGATATCATTCTTGATATTTTGACTAATGTTCAAAAGTGTTTTGGCCTCATAAGCTACTTGAGCTTTCATATTTGCTATATCAGATAGATTTGTAAACTCATCATCAAAAGTATTCATTACTTTCTTTTCTCTTACCAGAGGGTCATCTTCTACAATCTGTGTAGTAATAATACCTTGTAATTTCTCAGTAAGCTCCTTCAGGCATCCTTCAAGACTCTTTACTTTCTTGTTCTTACCAATGATCTTGCTCAAAGATGTGATCAATTCCATCTGATCATCATCATGTACTTCCTTTCCCAAGTTCTCAATCATAGAACCAATCTGAGTTTTCTTGCTAGTCTCAAGTGTAAGAATGATTTCTTCTTGGGTGGGAATAGGTTCTAGTTTCTCTATCACTTTAGGTTCTACAACTTTTGTTTTTATCTTCTCTTCTCCTTTGGTAGTCTCCTGCTTTTCAAAAGCTGAATTGTCAACAATGTTTTCAAGATTCTTGAATAAGTTATCATCACTATCCAAGGTGATCTTAGTTCCTTCAACATTCATTAGTTCATCCTCAATATTTATGGCTGGTGAAGAGGGAATGTCCTCTTGTTCTACTTCTTCTACTTGATCTTTGGATTCTACTACAACTGATGATTCTCCAACATTCTCTGACATTACCTTAATGATTGCTTGCTATGTTTCTGCATTAACTTCTTCATATCTACTTCCCATAATCTAAATAGTTCTCTTCTTGGTTCTCAAATGGGTGCTTAAATCCTTCATAATCTGATTGAGGTGTACTTCATCTCTTACAACACAAAGCTTTCTTACAAGCTTTTCTCTAATAGCTATATCGACTTCTGATGCTCTCTTCTTCCTATTTACAAGTTTCTTGTACAAGTCATCAGGTATCTTACCCTGAATTGTATCAAATTTCTTATCAGATAAAATCATATGCTTCACCACTACATTTTCTAGATTCAGTCTTTCTGCATAATCATAGAGATCATAATATTTGTTCATCTTTGTGAAGTCTCCATCTTGAATGATCTGTTCATTAACCTTCTCAACTCTAGGTTTCCAAGTTTTCTTCTTAACAAGAGTGCTTTCATCATCTTTGATTTCTGCAACTTTCCTTTGAATTGGTGGCACCAATGTCTTTTGCCTCTTACCCGGTCCAGTAGCAATCTCTTTTACTCTTTTGCTAGGTGTGGAGGAGCTTGATCTAGTGGATATTCTTTCTTCTTGATCCTTCTTTGTTTCTTCCACTTTCACCTTAACTAATGTTTCCCCTTGCTATGCTGCAATTGATGATAGAGGTGGAATAGACAAAATTTCTTTTTGTCCAATATCTCTAATTGTTGTTGTTGTTTGCTTAGCTACCAAGAACTCATGCTCAGTCATCCCTCTATCTTTTAGAATTTTCTTGATTGTACTCTCAACTCTTTTCTTTGTCTGCTTCTCTTCAAGGATGGTCTTTGCAGAGTTAAAGTTCTCCTCAAAGGTTCCAAACTTGTTACAGTGAGTGTCCAACTTGCACTTAAGTAATCTTCTCACATACTCTTCTATCTCAATCTCAGATATCTCATGGACAAGAGGGTTTATAAACTCTCATTTTTATACTTCTCCACAAGAGACTATGGGATCCTTGATCTGCTAGACATCAAATTCTGAAATGAATTAATTAATAAATGCACTTTCATTCACTTTATCAATAGCATGCCTCCTATACACTTGGTTAATCCTTTACATTGTAGTTTGGCCATCATTCCAGTCATTTCCAATGGTGAATGGAAATCTTCTCAATAAATGAAAGAACATATAAGTGATTAAAGATGAGAATCTAAACTGTGAATACTTAGTCTTCTTTATCTTTTCCAAATTCTCAAACAACTGTATCCTCAAATTCTCACACATATCAACTTGTACTTTATCCACACACATCAAATAAGCTACATGTATCATTCCATCTTCCATGTCATTTGTTGGAGCTTTTCCTTGCAGGACCAAACTTGAACCAATGTATGGGCTTGATTCTTAGATTATGCACTCAAGTTTGACAAGAAAGAGTCTAATTGATGAGGATTAAAAGGAATCCTCCTTCTTCTTTGAGCTTCACATAACTCAGGTGGGTATTGCCTTATCTGCACACTCAAGACACCTCATGATAAATAATAGGCCTGCAGATAGATTATTGTGGAATAGTTTTCAAACTCCTTTAGGTATCTTGTACCCCAATGAGGCCAATTCTTATGCAATAACCCTACTTGCATAGAATGAGTCTGAAGACTAGAAAGGACCTCCTACTACTACTACCAACATGAAAGAGAAAGGTATTTGATTTGAATGATTGATGTTGGGTTGAATGGACTCCTAAAATACCCTTAGTCTCTCATAGACTAGTTCCTTATCCAATGGGCAGTAGAGTCAAATACCTCATTGCAAAATAGAGCTATGAAATAAGAAGGCAATATATTCAAATATGTTGATGCCTTACATCAATCATACACCATTAACCAGACCTCACTTTAACAATCCACCTGTGTACCTAGATATGTTATCACCTATTCAAAGGATTTTAACCCTCCCCTTAGAAGAGACCTATAAACAAGTAATACATTAACCAGCATCTACTGGAAGACAAGCATGAGACACCCTTGATACCTCAGCTCCTACATACCTGAAAACCAGTCCTAGACCTAGTTGCTTCTATGAAAACAACTCTATTACAGACACATAGGAAATGCAAATAGAAAGGCTGAAACACCCTTGATGCTTCAATCAATAAGTCTAAAACTCAAATGGAGACAATTTGATAATAGTAAAAATATATTAAATCTCATACATAAGACAAGATATTATAATTTGTATTATATTCTCCCAAAACCAGAAAGGAAAGAGGAACCCTATATGCAGAGAAAAAGGCAATATCTATAAGGAAGAACATTCATGGAACTAGCTCTCAAAGGAAAACTCAAACCCTTCTAAATGATCCTAAAAATCCTTTTATAGGAACAAGGATTGCAACAAGAAAAGGATCACTTAGGGAAAAAAATAGGTCTGCAACAACCAAGTACAACAAGAAATAAAGAATGCAGGAAACCCAAGAAACCCTAGAAAATCAGATCAAATCTGATGTACAAATGCATTGGTTTCATAATCAGGGTTAACTGCAGATACAAATTCAATCAATTTCTTATTGCAGGAAACAAAAATTAAATGCCAGAGTCAGCCTGCAAATCACCTTGCATGTATACAACATGGGGATCTCTAACAAAATCAAAACCCTAACCACCTGGTATCAAATAATTATCCTTTGTATTCATTTAGCATGGCACCCCAGGCAAGAAAATCTGATCTGCATGGCAACCCATGTCCTCTGCATCATTTTCCAACTATAAATGTAAATCTCAACCACCGTTTTGTCCTGGTGGACTCAAATCTCAAATTTCAAACCCTGGCAAAAACCCTGTAGAAATATTTGAATTTGAAATAAAATGGCTATAGGCTCAGGTTTCAAATGCAACCGTTGATCTCATTTCTTCCTGGCAGATCGGGCAGCCCGCAATTATCCTTCAATAGTCAACAAAACCCTTTAAAATCCATCACCACCTCATTAATCCCTTGACCAATGAAAATCAAGCATGTCGGCAATGAATCGAAAAGCCTGGACCCACTCTACATAAGCTTTAGATCGGACGGTGGTCTTATAATCTTATAGCTCTGACAGATCCTATGAGATCTTACACCATCTGTTAGATCATCCATACTGGCATCTCACTTGAATCTTTCAGGCCCACTGACACGTCCTTATCCCTTTCTAGCTCAGCCAATAAAAACAAAACACCTCAACAACACGGTGGCAGATGGTCCCACTTGTTCTCAGCAAACACTTAACCCTTTGTCCATTTGGCAAACATGTGACTGAAGGGAAACTTTAAGTCATGGAGAAATTTAGGGCTTCACCAATTTATGCTGAGATTCCATGAATACACAGATTCACCCATTCGCTAAATCATTTAGAACCTCACCAAATATTAACAAAGCCCCCAAACTTTAGAAATACTTCACAACCTTGGGCCTACCCAGTGCCACCTGTCAACCATTTATTCACTACTATTTCTCAGTCACCTCTGACATAGGACCCACTAAGAACAAACCCACCGGCATCTAATCGGATGATGGGTGCATGATTGCAAGGGGAAAGAATATTCCTTGCGATCATGCGCTGATCGTCGATCACAAATCTTTGACCTCAGGCCCCACTGACATCATCCCTGATAGTCTGATATCGAATCCATGACTATCATATGATCTAATAAAGGAAGAATATTCCTTACGCTTTTACGCCATCCATTGATCACAAAAGGGACTAAAAGCTGAGCCCCGCTGAGAATTCCATGTCACTGCTCGACAATCAATAAGATAACGCTATCTGTGCCATGTAGTAGTGGACCTGCCCATTTGAAGAGCTACATCATAAAGTAGAATCAATGGCCATCATAAGATCACATGCCTCTGACACACTCTATAAGAATACATGCCCACCATTAGATTGAGATGCTATTAGAGAGGCTGGGCCTGGGAAAATACAAAGGCTGAAAACATTAGGAAAAATTAAGCACCGGGACTTAGGAAATATTAAAGGGAAGAACTCCGCGGGGTGATAAAAATTTAAAACACATGCTTTATAAGATTTTAAGTGGCCTGAAAAGTAACACAAAAATAGATTTAAAACCAGGGCACACTAGGGTTTGGACTCAAACGACTAGATTTTTGAAATTTTTTCCTAGGGTTTTAGCCAGAGATAGGAAAAATTATGCAAAGGCTAGAGGAAAAATGCTACGACATGAATTTTTTTTGCATGTGCTAACAGTGGCTCTGTCTGGGGATGTATGCCTCCTATAGGCATAGAAAGAATCTAGAATCATTGGTTAAAGTAGACCACCAACTGGACAAAAACCAAACAGGGACCTCAAAAACTGGCAACCGAACCAAGGAAACAAGAAAGGAAAACTATAGGGAAAGGAAAACAACTATACAAGGATTTACAATATTTACAAAAAAAAAGGCTCAGGGCCCCAAAACTTTTGATCAATTTTTTCCTCTATCAAACAAATAGTCTTCATCCCCACAGAACAAAAATAAGCTTGGCTTATCACTTTCATGCACTTGCTGAAAACCATTTCCATTCTCTAGTAACATAAGACAAAAAATGTCAGCATATTCTAGTTGAGGACTAGGATGGAAGTCATACCAACTTTGAAAAGAGTGTGGCATATGCATCTTGCACTCCTTAAATAGGAAAATGCTGAAGGAACTACAACATGAATCATCTTCAATTTTGTCACCACATTCAAGAAGCTTACTATCCAAATGAAAAGAAAAACACTCCAGCTCTTTCAAACTATCAGTGCAAACACTATTGGATCCATTCATATCAGAAGTTTGCACCTCCAAGGAGAAGATATACTGATCTTCATGCAAACACTAAGGGGACTCATCATATGGGACATCATCACCAAACACATCATCAAGATCAACATCATTAAGTACCCAATCCCTGATATGCACATAATGCTCCTCCCACAAAGGGGCTGGCCAACTGGTTGATTCAAGAAAACAAAGCTCCAAAAATAAACCAATAAAAATAGATACTGGAAACACAATACCCCCTGAAAGCTTATCATATGCATCACAAAACTTCTCATAGAACAAAGGTATTGACAACTCCCTTCTACTTCCCACCTTTAATCTTATCAATTTTATGCAATCCCTCTGGATGCCTTGGTCTAGTAATGCAAGCTCCTGCTCAAGCTTACCCATCATAACCTAATGCAGTACTTCCATAAAATTTTGCAAAGATGCAACTGATAACTTGAAGTATGTAAACCTCTACTCACACCTTATTCCTTTTCTTAGTGCTTGATCACTTAATAAGGAGACATTTCCAAACATGAAATTATGATACCTGGAAGTTCTACAGTAGAATTTGTTGACTAGAAGGCAAGGTAGATCTAGAGCTCACCAAGCAGCTCCATCAGGTTCTTTGCAGTGTAGAGTTGCCATCTCCTTGGAGAGGAAAATATTGCACTATTTTGTATCTTCTTCTAATCAACCAAAACTTCACCACGCCTCACTATTTATCAGGAAATGCATTGATCAAACAGAGAACTTTAGAGTCACCACTCAACACTTAGTGAGAAGATTTTACAAGTGTATTTTATTTATTTGACTCTATAATCTTTCAACCAGACTTTGGGTTGATCCAGCCAAGCAAGGAAGCTTGCTGTCTTTACTTGTCCCTAGCGGAGTCACCATTCTGTTGGAGCTTTTCCTTGCAGGACCAAACTTGAACCAATGTATGGGCTTGATTCTCATATTATGCACTCAAGTTTGACAAGAAAGAGTCCAACTGATGAGGATTGAAAGGAATCCTCCTTCTTCTTTGAGCTCCACATCACTCAAGTGAGTATTGCCTTATCTGCACACTCAAGACACCTCATGATAAACAATAGGCCTGTAGATAGATTATTGTGGAATAGTTTTCAAACTCCTTTAGGTATCTTGTACCCCAATGAGGCCAATTCTTATGCAATAGCCCTACTTGCATAGAATGAGTCTAAAGAATAGAAAGGACCTCCTACTACTACTACCAACATGAAAGGGAAAGGTATTTGATTTGAATGATTGATGTTGGGTTGAATGGACTCCTAAAATACCCTTAGTCTCTCATAGACCAGTGCCTTATCCAATGGGCAGTAGAGTCAAATACCTCATTGCAACAAAGAGCTATGAAACAAGAAGGCAATATATTCAAATATGTTGATGCCTTACATCAATCATACACCATTAACCAGACCTCAATTTAACAATCCACCTGTGTACCTAGATATGTTATCACCTATTCAAAGGATTTTAACCCTCCCCTTAGAAGAGACCTATAAACAAGTAATACATTAACCAGCATCTACTGGAAGACAAGCATGAGGCACCCTTGATACCTCAGCTCATACATACCTAAAAACTAGCCCTAGACCTAGTTGCTTCTGCGAAAACAACTCTATTGCAGACACATAGGAAATGCAAACAGAAAGGCTGAAACACCCTTGATGCTTCAATCAATAAGTCTAAAAATCAAATAGAGACAATTTGATAATAGTAAAAATATATTGAATCTCATACATAAGACAAGCTATTACAATTTGTATTATATTATCCCAAAACCAGAAAGGAAAGAGGAACCCTATATGCAGAGAAAAAGGCAATATCTATAAGGCAGAACATTCATGGAACTAGCTCTCAAAAGAAAACTTGAACCCTTCTAAATGATCCTGAAAATCCTTTTATAGAAACAAGGATCGCAACAAGTAAAGGATACCTTAGGGCAAAAAATAGGTCTGCAACAACCAGGTACAACAAGAAATAAAGAATGTGGGAAACCCAAGAAACCCTAGAAAATCAGATCAAATCTGATGTACAAATGCATTGGTTTCATAATTAGGGTTAATTGCAGATACAAATTCAATAAATTTCTTACTACAAGAAACAAAAATTAAATGCCAGAGTCGGCCTGCAAATTGTGTGTGTGAATTTTGTACCTGATCTGTAGACACAACACTTCAGTAAAACATTAGAGATTAGCAAAAATTGAAATCATGCAAATAATTGAAAACTAATCTAACCAAGGGATTTATTGCCTTCTAGTAGATGTGAGTATGTATTCTCAGATTAGACCGAGATCAGTAACCTTGACAACACCTAAATGAAAGATTTGAATGTAAAAGATGGATATGGAATGAATGCAATTAATCTTTTTTTTTTTTGGGGTTTTCTATGCAATTATGATGAAAAATCTAGATATGAAATCTAAAATCTATATGAAAATTGATATGCAAACTAAACTACGAAATGATATGAAAACAAAGGTGATCTCACAAAGCTATTTATTCACAAAGAAGCTTCGATTCTCCAGATAGCAATTCGCCAGCATAAGTTTGCAAAAAAATGAGATGAATTATGAACAGTTGAGGCCTTAATTTATAGAAATCTAGGGCTTTGGAGGTGCATTAAAGAAAGCCATAAATCACTCAAATAACTCAGGTTGATTTTTGAGTTAGTTTTAAATAAAGGATAATTAACTCACAAAAACATGCAAAAGCAAAGTTTAACTCAAAATAGAGTTTAGATTTAATTGATAATTGATAGTTTTCTGCTTTTCTGATTGTGCATGTTTTAATTTATGAATTAATTTAATAATAAAGTGATTTATTTCCAACTTAACTGATTTTGAAAAATAAAACAATTGATTTATGGGTTAATCAATTATTTTTCAAACTTTTATTCAAAAACAATATTATTAAAAATTGACAACTTGCTTTAATTAATTAAATAAGAATTTAATCAATTATTCATAGGATTTTGGATTTATTGTCAAAATTAAATAATGCAATTTAGGAATAAATAGAATTAACTTCAATTAAACAATTAAGTGACAGAATTAAATGTAATTAATTAAATATTGAGAATATTCAATTAATCAAACTTTAGGATAAATAGGATTTATCACCAAATAATCATTAAATCAAAGATAATTAGGATAATTAGGAATATTACTAGGAATATTCCCTGATGCAGAATTTATGATAATCAATTAGGACTCAATGATGTTCAGATGTGCCTTTGGTTAGGACTTTGATGTCGATATTGTTTGATGTGTTGATATAGGAGATTAATGAACCTATAGCCCATTTTTGGGGTATTACATTTTGCCCCTCTTTGAATTGCTGTGCGAAGCACAGTAGTTCAAAGATAGTCTGTGTATAATGTTGAAACTGATGTTTGAAATTGATATGAAGCAAAAATTGATTGAAGTTTGATATGAAGAAAATAGGTCCTGAATGAGCAAAGATAATGTTAACTATAATAGTAAATGAACTGATGATTGTGAAAAAGTGTCAAAACACCTGATTCTGAACCTTATGATTGCGAAGAAGTGAGTGACCGATTCCAGACCTGATTGTTCTTATATAGAATCACATTGGTATCACATCTGAACCTTTCAGTTTTTGAAGAACCAAGGAAGTAACACAATTGAACTGATAGTTGCAAAAACTGATACAATTGACAAGATTAAGAGAATACCAGATTGATATGGATCTTGATGAATCTAATATGCCCCGAGTGATGATTGATTTTCCCTGAGCGATGAGGTCTTTTGATGAATCAACAACTAGATGTGGTTGTTGTCTTGATTACTAAGGAAAGATTGATAGACAAAATTAGATTGACAGACATTGAATGATCCATTTTGATATAGCAATTTGTATAAGCATCAAAACATAAATGTCATGATGACCTAAATACACCTTGCATGCACAAACAAATCAAACAGTCAAGAGATCATTCAAAATCCAATGTGAATTACCCGTACTGACCCTTTATCATTCACATCCTTAGGTAAGATCACATTTCACAATAGGAGAAAGAAGTCACTCAAAAAGATAATAGTTAGATCAAACTTCCTTTAATTTTTTGGGTATCAATGGTTGAGGTACGCATGGCCATCCAATTTGAGATAGAGGCTCTTACAGTCGAACACCATTTCAATCCAAAATTTCCAAAGTTGTTAGATTTTCACATACAAGTAGAAGACAAAGAAAAGATTATGCCCCCAGTCATCACTCTCTAAATCCTGTAAAGGACATCATCGAAGAGCTCGAAGGGACACAATATGATAAAATCTCAATGTGAATCAGTAAGCACACAAGGAGATAAAACCATGTAAAAAGCACAGATTGTTTTCAGTTTGTGTTTGATGTTTGCTTGTGTTGTTGTAGATGCAAAATCATTTCTGGAGACGAGACTGACTGACTGACTCAAATAAAACCTCAAAGGACTCTGATTGGATATGATATGCCTAAGATACATTGTGATGCAAAGTGGCAATGAAAGGTGATGGATTTCAACCAAATGCTTGTTTAAACCCACAAACTCCTATTAGGCTTCAAAGCCATTCAAAGGGAAAATACCCACAAAACATCAAATCTTGACTCAAACTCTTCAAGATTCATTAGAAACATGTTAACAAGGATAACCAAGTAGGTTACAATCAGATTCATCACCTCAAACAACCCCAAGCACAAAAATTCTCAAAAACTGCCACCTTGCTGCCCTCTAGATAGACGCTGGGACAGTCATCATAAGTTTTTACCCCGATCATATTTCTTCAATCCCTCCTGTTAGATTTGGCATAACTAGTCCT
This sequence comes from Chamaecyparis obtusa, assembly GCA_027943335.1. Taxonomy (NCBI): domain Eukaryota; kingdom Viridiplantae; phylum Streptophyta; class Pinopsida; order Cupressales; family Cupressaceae; genus Chamaecyparis; species Chamaecyparis obtusa. The sequence continues at coordinate 862,396 of BSBK01002128.1, read as the reverse complement.
TCTCCAACATATTCAGATTTGGTGAGAATCCAACGGTTCATTTGTGAGATATTGACCCCATAACAGAGTACATTTTCTGCAATTGTTATTCCCTGTTAACAGTCACTTTCTTTGATCATTATCTTCCATTCCCTGCAAATGTCTATACAAAATCATATTAAATATACACATATGACATATTTAAATCCCTCCCATGAGCCACATCAGATTCTACAGTAGTAGGAGGGGCATTTTCTTTATGACTGTCTCAGAAACAGTAGCCTGTTGTCTCGTGACTGTGACAGTTAATGTATTTACTGTTAAAAGACCTTCAAACAATGATTGTTTTATAATAAAGAAACCTTTAAAACATTAAAAAGCCTTTAAGAATTCAAATCAAATGTTTCTATAACCAAGACTAATGCAAGGAAACAAAGATAAACACAAAACAATGTCACTGTTTCTGTGACTGCTAACTATAACAAGCAGAAAAAAATAGCATTTTCATTGATTCTTCAAAACATTTGTACATGATCTTCGACCTCTCCTCTCTCCAACACCAAACTCCTTCTATCTATATTATTCTTTTTCCCTTATAGACTATTCAACTTCCCAAGAAATGATAAGACTTCTTTGTAACTGTCTTGAAACAGTCATGTGACAGTTTTATTATCTTTTGCCAACGACACTTTACTACTTCTTAGGATTTTGGACTAAAACTTATATGAAACTTCTAACCTTAATGAATTTTTTTCTATATTTAAGAGATCTATAATTCCTCACCTATGCCCTTGACTCTATCATAATGCCTTATTGTTACCTTTTGGTAACATATTACCAATTTGGCATATTTTTAAAGTGCATTGTATTTAATATGACTGTTGTGACCACATTAATTACTTCCTAGTACCTTGTAGGACTCTTTTTTCCATAGTACTATATTGAATGACCCTTAGTCCTTACAATGATGCCATTGAAGGCTTACATATTTGATTTCAATACAAAATGATAAAACATATCAAAACACATTTAATGGACCATTATTGGTCTTATTACATCAAATGACCCTTTATGATTATTTTTCCACCTTGTGACTTTTAATGTCTTCATGTTTTCATCCCTGACCTGGATGCCCCTGCATCACATTGGAGGCCATAGGATATGACATTGATTGCCCCCAAGTTTGAACATTGATAGGATACAGACGCTTGAGTTGATTGGTGTACAGATCGACTTATTGAAAACTAGAAATGCAGAAACAAACCAGGAGATATGTACAAACTAAAGAAAGACTGAAAGTTGGGAAAGACCAAGATTGCGCTAATAGATGGAGCATTTTGAAACAAGTGGTGCTCCTTTGCTAGGTTTTCACCATCTTGGTAGAGATTCTATTTTTGCTACCAAGGTGCCTATTTCCAAGTTTTCACCAAGGCACTTTTTTTTTTCTTTTTCTTATTTTTCATTTTTTCAATTTTTTTGTACTTTTGATATTTTTCACTTTTTTTGTGAATCATCAAGATGCCCATTGCTAGGTTTTCACCAAGATATTCTTTTTTTAGGACTTTTTCAGATTTTTATGATTTTTTCAAAACTTTTTACCATAGACTGAATGCCTTAGGCATATAATTTCTTCAGATGGAGAACATTGATTGGTTCTCATAGCTGTTCACCTTTAGTTGTTGAGAGTTGATAGGCACTAGAGCCAAAAGTACCAGTGATAAAAAAGGGACTCAACCAGTTGGGTTCAAACTTCCCCTTGCATTCTCGATGTGATTGATTTTTAGGATTTTCTCTCAAGACTAGATCACCAACCTGAAATGCTTTGTGTCTGACTTTCTTGTTGTAGCCTCTAGACATTCTTTTTTGATACACTCTGAGATGATCATATGCTGCTTGTCTGTGTTCATCTAGTAGTTCAAGTTCTTGCAACCTAGACACTCTGTAGTCATCATCAGTTAATAGACCATGCATTTTGATTCTTAGTGATGGGATTTCAACCTCAATAGGTAGTACCACTTCAGACCCATAAACTAAAGTAAAAGGTGTAGCCCCAGTGGGTGTTCTAATACTTGTTCTGTAGGCCCAGAGAGCTGGATTGGTCATGAGATGCGAGTCTCTTCCTATTTTATTAACTATACGATGCAAGATTTTCAATAGATTCTTGTTTGAGGCCTTTGCTTGTCTATTCCCTTGAGGATAGTAGATAGAGGACCAATGTTGTGTGATCTTGAATTTGGCACATAGATCATCTAGGTCTTTATTCTTGAATTTCTCACCATTATCTGTGATTATGGAATGAGGTATCCCATACCGGCATATGATATAGTTCAATATGAACATAGATATTTTCTTTCCAGTTGCTTGTGTCAAAGGGACTGCTTCTACCCATTTTGTAAAATAATCTATAGCTATGATTATATGGGTATGTCCATTGGAAGAATGAGGATGTATAGCTCCTATAAGATCAAATGCCCATTGGTGAAAAGGCCATTGTGTAGTAAAGGGAATGAGGTCTCTCCTTGGAGCATGAATTAAGTTGCCATGCACTTGGCACTTTTGACAGTTCTTAGCAAATTTGATAGACTCTTTCTCCATTTCAGGCCAATAGTACCTAGCCCTAATAAGTTTTTGAGCTAGTGTTAAACCATTTGAGTGTGACCCACAAATACCATCATGGACCTCTTCTAATGCATGTTGAGACTCTTCTCATTCTAAACATCTAAGTAGCGTACCATCTAGACCTCATTTGTATAGATCATGACCAATGATGACATATCGGGAGGCATTATGGATAAGGTATCTCTTTTCATGATGGTTGAAGGTATTGGGAATGATTTGGTCTTGGAGATAGGAAAATATGTTTTTGTATCTAGATGAGTCATGACCAACAATAGTGCAGATCATGCGGGTTTTGGGGGAATCATATGCAAGATAAGATAGTGCTTCCACCAAGAACTCATAGCATAGCTCATGTTCAGGCTCCTGTAATAAAGTAGATAGCGTTGCCATTGCATCGACAACCTTGTTCTCCGTTCTAGGAATTCACTCAAATGTGATAGATATGAAATATTTTTTAAGATCATCTACCATTCTCTTGTAAGGAATGAGCTTTTCATCTTTAGTTTGGTACACATCATTGACTTGATGGATAACAAGTTGAGATTCTCCATGAATGTGTAGCTCTGTTACTCTCCATTCAATTGTTATTTTCATACCATTCAAAAGGGCTTCATATTCAACAATATTTTTTGTGCAAGGGAACTTTAATCTGAATGCTTTTGGGATTGAGTATCCTTGAGGAGTTATGAACAATATGCTTGCTCCTGATCCATTCTATGTATAGAAGCCATCAAAGAATAACTACCATTCTCTAGAAGAAAGGGTCATGATAGAGGAATTTGAAAATTCCATTTGCATTGGTGCATTATCAATCGAAGGTGCATCTGCTAATTGATCATCAATAACCTATCCTTTGATAGCTTTTCATTCCACATATTCAATGTCAAATTCACTTAAGAGCATGACCCATTTAGCTAATCTACCTGTGAGGGCAGCTTTGCTTAGAAGGTACTTGAGTGGATCAATCTTAGCTACCAAATGTGTGGTATGAGCTAACATGTAATGTCTCAGTTTCTATGATGCAAAGATCACAGCTAGAAAAGCTTTCTCAATCATTGAATAGTTCTTCTCATATGCAACCAATGTCCTACTGATATAGTATATAGCTCTTTCCTTTTTGTTCTCATCATGTTGTGCTAGCAATGCCCCCAGTGATGTATCTCTTGCAGAGACATATAGGATCAATGGCTTCCCATGAGTAGGAGGCATCAAGATAGGAGGATTTGATAGATACTTCTTGATATGATTAAAGTTGTCCTCACATTCTTCATTCCATGCAAAGGTCACACCCTTATGTAATGTTTTTGTGAAAGGTTGTGAGATGTCCGCTAGCTGTGATATAAATCTTCTGATAGATTCAACTCTTCCTTGCAATGTCCTCATTTGACTAATATTATTTGGAGCTTGCATTTCCATTATAGCCTTTACTTTAGCTGAATCAACTTCAATGCCCTTCTTTAAGACTATGTATCCTAAGAGCTTTCCAGAAGTGACACCAAAAGCACACTTCTTAGGATTTAGTCTGAGACTAAATTTTTCCATTCTGTCTAATATCTTGCTCAAGTCATCTAGATGTGCAGCCCTAAGCATATATTTTGCCAAGGTATCATCAACATAATCCTCCATAGTCCTATGCATCATGTCGTGAAAAATAGATGTCGTGGCTCTTTGATATGTAGCACCAGCATTTTTAAGCCCAAATGGCATGACATTCCAACAGAAGGTGCCCCACGCACATGTGAAAGTAGTTTTCTCTTGATCCTCTGGAGCAATTTTTATTTGATTATATCCAGAAAAACCATCCATTAAAGAATACATCTCAAAGCCCGCAGTCATGTCCACTATCATATCAATGTTAGGGAGTGGAAAATCATCCTTAGGACATGCTCTATTCACATCTCTAAATTTTTTGCACACTCTGATTGATTTATTTGGTTTTGAAATAGGTACAATATTAGAGATCCACTCTGCATAATCAATAACTCGAATGAATCTAGCTTTTAGGAGCTTCTCTAATTCAGCCTTTACCAAGAGTGCCACATGAGGATGCATCTTTCTCAATTTTTGCTTGACAAGTTTGACATTTGGAGCTATAGATAAATGATGCATTATAAGATTAGGATCCAACCCTGGCATATCTGAATATTTCCATGCAAAGTTGATTTTCTTCTTTGTTAGGAATGTTGTAAATTTTTGCTTCTCTTCTTCTGATAAAGATTGTGCTACATGGATCAATTATGGTTCCTCTGTTGTTCCCAAGTTGATAGGTTGATTGGGCTTAATTAGAACTAGAGCTCTATCCTATAAATGACTTGGAAGGACATCAAATATCTCATCCTTAGGCACCTCAGAGAGGTTTTCACCTTTGGATACATCTTTCATTTTTACTTTTGTAGGTTCTAAGACTACCACAAAGTGGTTTTCACCCTCAGAACTCCTTTTCTTTTTCTTTTTATTCTTATTTTTCTGACTAAGATATTTGATGTCTGACTCCGTCATGCTAACACTTAGTTCACTGATGGAAGTACTCATAGGCTCAACTGCATTGAGGTAGAAAGCAAGGGCATAGTCATTTGGGAAGGTATAAATACCATGGCTCGAATTTGTGGAGGTTTGATCAATAAGTTATGGATATTGGATAGTCAAAGTGGGGAAAGATTGGGAGATAGTGTTTACGGATATGGATCTGTCATCATTGGTCCTAACTAGATGCTCAAGTTCAAAGGTGATATTAAAACTTAAGACATTCAATTCATGAATAGGCTCAATGTCATATGGGAGTCCAATTCAGCCATAGGTGGATCAGACTTGAAAGGTTCATCATTTCACTCTAGACTTATGTTGGGATTAGGTGCATATTGGTGAATAACATCAACATGTTTCTCTGTAATAAGCTCATCTGGTTCTGGAATGGCTCCCCATTCATAGTCATTAGATTCTTCATCTATGCCTCTAGGAAATCTAAGAACATGAGTAAAGTCAGGATGAATGCCACAAGAAGGGTTACCCTCAGATTCTGATTTGAATTCATACTCATGAGAATCTATCTCAGAATGACTACCACCTTCCTCTTCTTGATTTTTTTCAAGCTTAGCTAGTTCTTGTGTTGCAACTATCTCTTGATTGATAGTAGGTTCTTGTGTTTCTACTATGTTAATTCTTTTGATTGGATCATCTTTATCATCAAGAAGGTCTTTGATCTCCTTAGGAAATTTTTCATAGGGGATGAGTTATGAGCTATCTGAATCACTATCTGATGGTTTAGCTTCCTCCTTTTCAAGAAGAGGTTCGTCTGGTGTGATCTACTCTATGACATGAGAACAATTACCTTTGAGGTGAAAGGGTTTCTTTTTAAATCCTAAGCCAACTTTGTCTTTATTTTCTCTACCAGTATGTGGGAGAGGTACCTCAAGACCTTTTCCTCTGACTCCTAGAGGTCCTTTACTTGAACATCTGATCTTAGCTATTAATTTATCTCCTAGGCCATATGACTTAGAAGGATCTTTCAGGACCACTGAGTTACTAGTTTGAATATCATGGGATTCAAATTCATCTTTGTATAGCCATGCAAGCACAACTTCATCCTCTTCAAATTCTTGCTTGGAGACTTGTTCTGCTACAAAATTCTTTTTAAAGGCCTCAAGAGATTCTTTAGAATCTAGTTTGGATTGTTTCAAAGATTGTCCATAAGACTTAGGTGAGATAGGGAGAGATGTCAGAGATAAGATTGTCTCCATAGTATATTCTCCCATACAATTTTCTTTGATATTAACCTCTTTTGCAAGATCTTCCATTTTAGATGTGGATGCTTCTTTAGTTGGCTCAATGGAAGATTCTCTATTATTAGGTAGAAGCTTATCTGCACTTTCCTTCAATGTATTGCAAGTGGTGGATATGTCTGCTAGAATAGTGACCTCTACTCCTTTATAAGGAAACTTCAAGCATTGGTGAAATGTAGAAGGAATAGCTTGCATTTCATGTATCCATGGTCTTCCTAGAAGAATGTTGTAAGCCAAAGGTAGATCAAGGACTTGACATATAGTATCTCTGATAACTGAACCTGCTCTGATAGGTAAGACAATGGTGCCTTTAGAAGATCTTTCTTGTTCATCATAGGCTTTTATAGTTATTTTCTTTCTGGGATCAATAGCCATTTCTAAAAATCCCAATTGTGTAACCAAGCTGTAAGAACAAATGTTTAGGCCAGCGTCCCCATCTATCAACACACGTTTGACTCTACGGTTCTGGATCAAGACTTCTATATGCAAGGGATGATTATGTGGGTGACTCAAGGAGTTGTCATCTTCCTCTGAAAAGGAGATATATTACAGAGATGTAAGATGTCCAACCATAGTCTGGAACCTATCTAAATCAAGGTCATTAGGAACATTGGATCTGAGCAAAGCTTTATCTAGAATAGCTCTATGAGTTGGAGATATCCGAAGCAGCTCAAACATGGAGATTTTTGCATTAGTGTGTTGGAGTTGTTGAACAATGCTATAAGATGTTGGCCTTGTATCTTTAGGATTGGAAGATTTAGAAACAACCTTTTGTTTGGAAGCGGAAGAAAGATTGAAGGGCATCTTAGGGATGTTTGATGAATCTAGGATTTGTCCATTTAGATGTGCCTAAGCTTATGATCGAGTAACTGTGTTAGTTGAGGTATGATCTCTATCTCTTCATACAATTGTGATGACATTGCAATGCTCAGAGAGACAAGGTTCAACCATATTGATAACAACATTATTTCCAGGGTAAGCATAATTGACCTTTGCCCCCATATTAGGCTAAGAAGATGAAAATTCTTAACCATGTTTTGGAAATGGTTCTGTGAATGCTGTATGATCATTATTGCTCTTATGATTGTCAATGGTGATATCTCCCTTATCAATCAGATCTTGAATGGTATGTTTCAAGCGTAAGCAGTTATTAGTTTTGTGACCTTTACCCCGATGGAAATCATAGAATTCATTCTCTCTCCACCATTTTGGTTTAGGCTCAGAATCAGATGGTTGGATCTTAGGCAAAGAGATGATGTTATTGGCCAGCAAAGTTCTCATAGCTGATTCTAAAGATTCTCCAAGAGGAGTGAACGTTCATTTATTATCAGCAGACCACTTTTTATACTCTAGCTTATTTTGAGATGATTCAGACACCTTTTGTTTTGAAGCTTTTATGGCTTGGGTACCAATAGTTAGATTGAAAGCTCATGCCTTTGATGGAGCATGGATAGTATCAACAACACCATCTATGAAAATTCCCTTATTCTTGTTCCAGTTTTTATTCTTGTCTTTAGAATTGGATCCTGATTCATACTTGTCTTTTTGAAGTGTGATTTCCCCTTTTTTCACAAGTACTTTTTCAATTTTGATTGCATTGTCAACCATCTTATCAAAAGATGTATGATCTTGCATTTGTAAAGGGTTGTTGATCTCTAGAACAAGATTATTGATGAAGATTTTTAGTTTTTCAGTTTCTCGAATAGGCCTAGCATATAGAGAGAATTTCTTCCTCCACCTCTTGAGAAATGTCAAGAATGGTTCCCCTGGGTATTGCTTGAGATTGCAGATATCGATCATGGTGACTGGGTGTTGAATATTGTAAGAGTATTGTTGATAGATCAATTTGATCAACTTGAAAGTTTTGATAGTAGAAGGCAATCTAGAGAACCAATGAATGGCTACTCCCCCTAGAGATCAAGGGAAGAGACGCATCAAATAGGTTGGTTCGTGCATGAACTCCATAGATTGTGTATAGGATTCTCTGACATGATCTTGGGGATTTGAGTGTCCATCATACTTATCATACTTAGGCATCTCCCCTCTCTTTGGGAATGGTGGCATGTAAAAGTCTTTGTCAAATGGAAAAGAACATAAGGCCTCCATGGAGAAATCCTTGGGTTCCTTTTCTTTCTCAAGGTTATTAAGCTTGACTTGCATGGCATGCATTTGTTTCATCATAGCTATGAGTGGATTTTCTTCCTCATGTGTAATGATATCTTCAACATTAAAGTTGGGAGGAAGTTTATCTCCTTGATGAGCCAATTGTAAGAAGTATGCCTCTCTGTCTTCTTTCAAGAAATGCTTCATCATTCATTTGAAGTTATCATCATTTTGATATTGAGCAATTTCTTCAGGTGTGGGTTCCTGATCTGCACCATGTTGAGAGTGAGCTCTTTGAGAGCCCAAGTTTGTCCTTGCTTGAGACATGGTAGCAGTTATACCTGGGATATATTGATGTGGAGTTTGTTGGGTACCTTCGTGAGTTGATGGAGGAGGAATGTAACCAGTTTCTAATCGAAAGTTGCCAAGACCATCATCTTCATAAAGACCTGAATTGTAGAGTTTCTCAAGAGTTGGACCTACGTGAGTAGACAAAGCTCCGGTGTTAAGTGCTTCTCCTGATTTCTTGTGAGAGGAAGCTCTAGTTTCCACCATTAACCTTGGGTGAATCAAAAGAATAAGATGAAGACAATTGAAGAATGAATTGAATTAAGATGATTAGATGACACAACCTTGTCAAGGTTTGATTGATTGAAGTATAGATTTGACTTAGATGAGGGATACTATGCCCTGGATGTATGGGTAGACTCCCAAAAGATAGCGGACACGAGTTCACAACACTTAGCCGTTTTGATGATTGATTGAAGATTGATAGTTATGACAAGGTTTTGACACAAGATAATAAAGACTCAAATTGATTAAATAGAAGGCTAAATCAGATTCAAAAGGCCACTTTAGGAAAATGATTGGATTCTCAGTATTTGCTGCTCTGTTCTTGACATAGTGATTTGTTTGACAGATTCTGGAAATAGGCTGGAAAAGCTAGATATCTAGCAATTTTCACAACTTTCTGGATATTTTTGAAATTTCTCAAATGACTCTCTGCAGGCTCATACGACAGTGGGTAGGGCATGAAATGATAATTGCTAAAATCCTATGACAATTGACATCAGAAAATTGATTTTTAAAAATGACTGGCAGAAACCTTCATACGATAATGTACCTGGCATCATACAACACTCAGGGGTGAATGAAATGACTCTGTCCAAAACTTGTACGATTCTCTGACTGACTGAGATGATAGTAGACTCCAAAAAAGAATTTTACTTCAGATTTTGCAAATTTTGAGTTTTCAGATTCAGTTTCTTTGCAAATTTCACTGTCCAGATTTGAGGATGGTAACAGATTTGTTCATTTTCAATAACTAGATAGATAAGAAAGCATGCAAAATAGCAAGCAAGTGATTTCACACATGTCTGAAAACAATGAACAAGGGCAAAAGCAACCTTGCACATGAACAATCAAGTGACTTATTTGTTTTAATCCTTAGAAGTGCTAATTGTGTATGTTCCAAAAAGTTTTGCAATAACGCACATATACCCTAGAAAAATGAAAATTTGGCCGCACTAGGGTTTTTAGTAATGGTTTGACTCTACAAATTTTATGATCCAAGAGGGTGAACTCCAATCCAGGTGCACCGAGGTTTTGACACAGTCTGAGAACTTAATCTTCAGGATCTGCTAGGGAGATCTGACAGCCCAACAAGAGACCACACCTGTGGAGATTTCTTCCAATAGGACATTTATATAGCCGTTGTCACTACCATGGTGAAAATGGCTATTACCACTTGAGGTTCCATCAATGTGGTTGACCCAATTAAGGGAATGTCCACTATGGTTAACCCTCTCTAAAGGTGACTCACAAGATATACCACATGGAGACTAGTTCCAGATTCAAGGATTTGGGTTTCTGGTACTATCCAAAAAGGAAGTAGAGCATAATCCCCTAGCCTTTTCACTTTTAACCCAAACAAAGTAGATAGATTAATCCAACATGCTAAGACCAAGATTATCTCACAAAGATCTATGACATCAACCCCTTATGATCTATCAACCTCTCCGGAGAGAGAATGCCTTGATCAAAAGTTGAAGACACACAGATCTAGTGGAACGTGAGACTCCCTCAGTATCCTCCCTACCTACAAGGGTTCCTTCGTTGAGAAGAGTTTCACTGGAAACTCCCTCTATTAAGAGCCATGAATAGTGTTCATAGGGCCTATTTACTATGTGTAACAAAGATGCTGAAAGCAAATCTATGTTCATTTTTAGAGCCCAAATGAAATATGTGATATGGAAAAGAAAGGCACTCAAGCTAGACACGCAAGATGTTTGTTTTAGTCTAAATCAAAACGTTATCAGCTGAGAAGGTTACCTGAATTCCTCGCAATGCACCTAGTATATTCTTACCTACTTTTAGCAATTCTTTCACTTTTTCCAATCGAAAACCAGTGAAAATCAATCAAAAATAGAGAATTTCAATTGTTAGGGTTAGTTGTTAGTCAAAATCTAAAAATTAAATCTGACAAACTGCCCTGAAAAATGAAACAACAATTAAAACTTGGTGCTAAAACTTGTACGACAGTGGGTTTGCTTCTAGACGACAGTCCAGAAACTCGTACGACACTGGGTGCTAGATCATGTGACTTTCTAACTTCAAAATGACAGTGTGTACAATCTGAAACAATCCTCGATCAAAATAAATTATCGTATGATAGTGGGTATAGTATGGTATGACTTTTTTCAAAAACTCATATGAAAATTATACGGACAGAATTTAAAAATCACAGCTTTGGTTCAGAAAATGACAAGAAAAGATATAAATTGATAGAATTGAATTGGAAACCCATATCAGGGCCCCACAGTGGGTGCTAGAAATGTGTGTGTGAATTTTGTACCTGATCTGTAGACACAACACTTCAGTAAAACATTAGAGGTTAGCAAAAATCAAAATCATGCAAATAATTGAAAACTAATCTAACCAAGCGATTTACTGCCTTTTAGTAGATGTGAGTATGTATTCTCAGATTAGACCGAGATCAATGACCTTGACGACACCTAAATGAAGGATTTGAATGCAAAAGATGGATATGGAATGAATGCAATTAATCTATTTTTTTTTGGGGTTTTCTATGCAATTATGATGAAAAATTTGGATATGAAATCTAAAATCTATATGAAAATTGATATGCAAACTAAACTATGAAATGATATGAAAACAAAGGTGATCTCACAAAGCTATTGATTCGCAAAGAAGCTCTGATTCTCTAGATAGCAATTCGCCAGCATAAGTTTGCAAAAATATGAGATGAATTATGAAGAGCCGAGGCCTTAATTTATAGAAATCTAGGGCTTTGGAGGTGCATTAAAGAAAGCCATATATCACTCAAATAACTCAGGTTGATTTTTGAGTTATTTTTAAATAAAGGATAATTAACTCACAAAAACATGCAAAAGCAAAGTTTAACTCAAAATAGAGTTTAGATTTAATTGATAATTGATAGTTGTCTGCTTTTCTGATTGTGCATGTTTTAATTTATGAATTAGTTTAATAATAAAGTGATTTATTTCCAACTTAACTGATTTTGAAAAATAAAACAATTGATTTATGGGTTAATCAATTATTTTTCAAACTTTTCTTCAAAAACAATATTATTAAAAATTGACAACTTGCTTTAATTAATTAAATAAGAATTTAATCAATTATTCATAGGATTTTGGATTTATTGTCAAAATTAAATAATGCAATTTAGGAATAAATAGAATTAACTTCAATTAAATAATTAAGTGGCATAATTAAATCTAATTAATTAAATATTGAGAATATTCAATTAATCAAACTTTAGGATAAATAGGATTTATCGCCAAATAATCATTAAATCAGAGATAATTAGGATAATTAGGAATATTACTAGGAATATTCCCCAATGCAAAATTTATGATAATCAATTAGGATTCGATGATGTTCAGATGTGCCTTTGGTTAGGACTTTGATGTTGATTTCGTTCGATGTGTTGATATAGGAGATTAATGAACCTATAGCCCATTTTTGGGGTATTACACAAATCACCTTGCGTGTATACAACATGGGGATCTCTGACAAAATCAAAACCCTCACCACCTGGTATCAAATACTTGTCCTTTGTATTCATTCAGCATGGCACCCTAGGCAAGAAAAACTGATCTGCACGACAACCCATGTCATTTGCATCATTTTCCAACTGCAAATGTCCTGGTGCAATCAAATCTCAACCACCATTTTGTTTTATATGACTCTCTGGTTCAAACCTTGGCAAAAATCCTATAGAAATATTTGAATTTGAAATAAAACGGCTATAGGCTCAAGTTTAAAACGCAACCATTGATCTCATTTCTTCCTGACAGATCGGGCGGCCCGCAATTATCCTTCAATTGTCAAAAAAACCCTTTAAAATCCATCACCACCTCATTAATTCCTCAACCAATGAAAATTGAGCATGTCGAAAATGAATCGGCAAGCTTGGACCCACTCCGCATAAGATTTAGATCAGACGGTGGTCTTATAATCTTATAGCTCTGACAGATCCTATGAGATCTTACGCCATCTGTTAGATCATCCATACTGGCATCTCACTTGAATCTTTTGGGCCCACTGACATGTCCTTATCCCTTTCCATCTTGGCCAATCAAAACAAAACACCTCAGCAACACGGTGGCAGACGGTCCCACTTATTCTCGGCAAACACTTAACCCTTTGTCCATTTGGTGAACACGTGACTGAAGGGAAACTTTAAGTCATGAAGAAATTTAGGGTTTCACCAATTTATCTTGAGATTCTATGAATACATAGATTCGCCCATTCGCTAAATCATTTAGAACCTCGCCAAATATTAACAGAGCCACCAAAGTTTAGAAATACTTCACAACCTTAGGCCTACCCAGTGCCACCTGTCAACCATTTATTCACTGCTATTGCTCAGTCACCTCTAACACAGGACCCACTGAGAACAAACCCACCGACATCTAATCAGATGATGGGCACATACTCATAAGGGGAAAGAATATTCCTTGTGATCATGCACTGACCGTCGATCACAAATCTCTAACCTCAGGCCCCACTGACATCATCCCTGATAGTCTGATACTGAATCCATGGCTATCATATGATCTGATAAAGGAAGAATATTCCTTGCACTTTTACACCATCTGTTGATGACAAAAGGGACTAAAAGCTGGGCCCCACTGAGAATTCCATGTCACTACTCGGTAACCAATAAGATAATGCCATCTGTGCCACATAACAGTTGACCTGCCCATTTGAAGAGCTACATCATAAAGGAGAATCAACGGCCATCATAGGATTGCATGCCTCTGACACACTCTATAAGAACACATGCCCACTGTTAGATTGAGATGCTATCAGAGAGGCTGGGCCTGGGAAAATACAAAGGCCGAAAACATTAGGAAAAATTAAGCGCTGGGACTTAGGAAATATTAAAGGGAAGAACTCCACGGGGTGATAAAAATTTAAAACACATGCTTTATAAGATTTTAAGTGGCCTGAAAAGTAACACAAAAATAGATTTAAAACCAAGGCGCACTAGGGTTTGGACTCAAACGGCTAGATTTTTGAAATTTTTTCCTAGGGTTTTAGCCAGAGACAAGAAAAATTATGCAGAGGCTAGAGGAAAAATGCTACAACCATGAAATTTTTTTTGCATGTGCTAACATCATGCTCTCTCGAGTTAGCACAAAAATTAGTTGTTAGGATCTTACACAAGTATCTGACATCATCTTGTTGTATCTTGCTGATTACTATTCCTCTGCCATTGTAGGATGAATTTGTGTTGTCTATGACTATTTTACTCATGTTTTTCTCATTCAAAGGAATGGCTCCAGTTTTAGATAGTCCAGTTACCTCATGAATTAAGTCAATTGTGATATCTATCACTCTATCATCTAACCAAAACTTTCCATTGTGAATTTTGCTTAGGATTATCTTGGTACATTATTCATTATCAAATTCATATTGCAAAGCATACTTAACAATTTCATTATCATTTAAATGCTCAAACCCTACTTTCAATGACATGTCCTGATTATAGATTTTTTGATATTCCTCTATGAAGTCACTATCACTGATAGTCTCTAGTTTGCATCCCAAATAACTTCTAACATTCTATAGATGTAAAACTTCATCTGGTACGAATGATAAAGCTAACCTAGGATCATCTTCCAAGGGTTCTACTGGTTCCCTTTTCATCTTAGGTCTATTCTTATCTCTGACATTGTGAATCAAAGAAATATCCATGATTTCCTCTAATTCCTTAACTAATTTAAAGATCTGCCAAGTAAAATACCTCAATTTTGTGATTTAGGGCTTGCGTAGATTCGGCACAAAATTCTTCACCAAATCCTTGCAAAATGCTTCCAATCACTGATCTTTGATCTCCTTAACACTTGTATTTTCTTTGATGATCAAATAACACCATCCATGACCTTTTATTAATTCAATCTCACTTAGATCTGACATCACATTCAATTCTTTTGTCGCTTCTTTCCAAAAAGTTGATTATGTTAACCTGCAAAACTTAAAACTTCATGCGATCTCACAAAACATAATATTTTTCTTTGCGCTATTAACCATAGCATTAGAACATCATATACTACCTTGCATTAATTGCGTAATACTCAATTCATCATATATCAAATTCTACACTAATCTAAGTTCCTATTCTACTATAATTTTCATGAATTAAGTACTTTGAGATGGGTCAGGTAAAGATTCATTCTTACCATTTAATACTTCACCTTTCTGACTACCTTCAGTGTTGAATATGGCTCCTTGATCTGTGCTTTTAACAAACTTCACTTCATCTGAGTTACTACAGCATCCTTTCTGACTGTTTCTTCCATGTTCATTTCTTCTTGCCTGACTTCTAAGGTTAGGATTGGTATGAAAAACTCTATTGTTCATTCTGCAAAACCTTGTTTTATGTCCAATCTTGTTACATATTTGACAAACTATTCCATTGTTTCCATATCTTGGTCCAGGCCAATTGATCTATGATCTGTAATTTCTAGCAATGTGTCCAACCTTGTTGCATCTATAACAGAGTACTCCATTTCTTCTATTCATATCTTCAGTAGGTTTCTTATCTGCATGGTTAGTATTTCTAAACATTCTACTATTATTGTTATTCTCAACAAATTTAGGTTTTCTACATTCAATAGGTCTATGTCCAAAACCATGACAATTATAACAATAACCATTAAGAGGTTTAAATTGCTTACTTGTGCAATCTCTCTTCATATGACCAACAGTATTATAAGAAAAACATCTACCTTTGAATTCTCTTTGCATACCTCTAGGTGATTCCTCTTGCTTAGGTGGTTCTTCTTCCTTAGGTGTATCTTTAGATTTGTTAATCTCATCAGATTTCTTCTCATCTATGCTTTCAAATATTTTCAGATCTGGTTCCTTGCTTTCTTCATTTTCTTTAAGAGTGTTGAATCCAAGATCAGTCTTATCATAGAATGGTTTTTGATAAGATATTTTTTCATCAATCTTCTCACTAGTTGAATATAGTCTTTCAAGTTGCTGCTTAGATTGAGTCAGTTTTCCTTTCACAATTGTATTGTATTTCTCAAGTTTAGCATACTGCAAATTGACTTTCTCAAGTTCGGATGTTACTTTACCAAGTTTAGATTTTAACCCTTCATTTTCAAGCTTAAGATTTTCATTCTTAGATTTCAAATTTGCTTCATTCTTTCCATTTCCATCTTTCAAACTTAGCTTTAGATTTTCTATCTTCAATTCATGTTTAAGGATCTCATTTTCTTTCTTTAAGTTATCATCACAATCTTCAATATGAATTTTGGATTCCTTTTCAGATTTCAGATCTTCCAACTTGTTTTTTAGTTTCTCAATGAGGTTCTTTTCATCATCATATTTTCCTTTCAGAGTATCTCTTTCTTCAGTAAGCATATCAATCTGTTCAAGAGCTTCTTCAAGATTCTTCTATAGCTGATCCATATCCATAGAGATCTTACTCAAGCTGCTAAGCTTTCCTTGAATGATTATTTTTTGAGTAACTAAGCTCTGATACCAATTGTTAGAAATAGGGAATACTGAGAGGGGGGGGTGAATCAGTATTCTACAAACTTTAACTTTTGCCCAATTATGGATATAATAGATTATCTTAACACATGCATAACATAAGAAGCTAAACAACATGCATAGCAATAAAACTAAAGAACTCATAACACATTATTTGTTCTCGAGGAAACCCTGGCCAAGGAAAACCCTAGTGGGGATGGTACCCACAAAGATCCACTAATCAAAAGTATCCTGTTTGACCCTGTTAGGATTCTATTACATGCATATAGTGTCTCAGTCCTGATTAAGGGACTATAGGCCTTGTTAGAAGCCTCAACCCTGTTAGGAGTTGGCAGTACAAAATTTGATTACTAGATGAGCCCACTACCCAAACAAGTAATATACAATATTTACTAATTACAAAAGTAGGTCAAGGTGCATAACCTTATACTGCTTGCATCAATATCTCTTCACTACTCTTTCACTATCGCTATTACATACATTTGTTACTTCTCTTCTCATAATTACATGTTTACATATCTTTATACAAGTTATTAAGATTAATAACTTTCCAGTCGGCTATCATATTAAAAAATATCTTTAGCCAAGGGTTAACATCTAGGATGTCATCCCTTTATATTTTTAATTCATTATTTTGATAAACAAAATAATCCCTTAACTCTTTATCTAATCTGTCTTCATATTTTGTCCTGTTGGCTTAATATTGTCTTTAGTAAAACTATCATAACTTCTTTTGTACATGTCGTAATGACTTGCGCTTTGAGGTGAGTCTTCAATAGTCACCATAGAGTCTATGTTCAAGTGCACAAGCATTGAACTTACTCCAATCAACATCCCAAACCAAAACTGTCATCAAGTTCACTGGTGAAAACACACTGTCTCATAGTTAGACAATTTGCATTGCGCTCTGACATACTAGCTCTCTGACCTATGCGATCTTCATGTAGATCATATGTTTCCATAATGACAACATCTATGTAACCAACTCAGCCAAATTGCCAACACTTTCTTCCTCAAGAGCTCATCAACTAGATCAAATCTATCATGGCTGCAAAGGCATTCACATGTCAAGGCTACATCATGAGTTGAAAATATAACAAACCCAAAGTCTATATATTTTACAGTTGGCATGTTCCGTGCTAGCTGAATTTTCTCAATTTTGCCATAATTTTGAATTTTCTCTAATACAATTCGAATCCTAAGTAGATAGAATACCATCAACAAATATTAAATTAGCCTACACTTAAGAATATAGTATACCATTCCAATAAGAAATGACTAAATATGAGATATTATAAGTCAAGACTATGTAGCACTATTTCCCTACCAAAAAATTTTGCATCGCAAAAACAAGATTCTATCAAGAAGCGAGCCATAAAATATTAAGTGAGAAACTAGAAATACTAGAATTTAAAAAATCTAGAATGGCATGTGCAAGTTTATAATAAAACACCTACATAAAGTTGAAACCCATTTTTCAAATAACCATATTGGTTGACTGAAACTAGCTATTGCACTTTGTTCCAAGTACATATTTTATTACTATATTTCTTTCCACCATTATTTCATTTGAAGAAATATCATCCATCTTAAATCTGTTTAAAATTCTAGTATGTTTAAATCTCTCTGTATTTATTAAAATTGTTTAACTTTGTAATCCTTTAGTGGAATTTGCAGTATAGATGGAAGTGTGAACTTTAAAATCCTTCTAAACTTCAAAACATTTAAGATGTAATATTAATATTTTGCAGTTGTGATTAGAGGCTGTATGTAATTAATGGTGTGCTCTAGATGTAACATGTGGGCCCTATAATTATTACCAACTCTTTTATAGCATTAGATTGGAGTAAGGTAGAAGAGAATTCATTAAAATTATCTGTAGGGTAGTTCAATATATTTAAGTAAATTTTTGTATGTAGGTCTCTGATTAAGATGTATTATGTATACAGTTTGTTATAATTGTCAGATTATTCTTCCATTGAGGTGGATGGTGTCCTCAATATGATTTCAGCTATCCTTGAATAGATATCAGAGCACTTCTAAGTTGCAATAACCTGAACATGTTAGATTTTAAAGATGTTTCTAGGGTCGATACCATTACACCTCTGTGATCTCAACTACAACATGTCTTGTTCTCTGGTCACTACATACATTAATAACCTGTCACTTTACGACCTAGTTTAATTCACTTGCAGTACGTGTGATGAATATTTTAGTATTGTGATATATAAGAACTTTATTATCATGGGGATTTGGTTCACCATTCAATTATATTAGATTAGTTGTCTTTAAATTGCATATAGTTTTAAATGATTTCAAAACATTTTAGTAAATAGGGTCTTCTGTGCTTAATAATTTCAAAGGTCTGCTTACCAAGGAAGCTCTGTAAGGGAAAATACACATGCTCAAGTAAAGTGAATCTTCTGGTGTTTCAGGTATCCTCACATGGAAAGAAGGAATGAAAAAGTATCAGATTTGGCTTACTGTTCTCTCTATTTTAGGACTGTGTACTTGATTTTTAGTTTAAGCCTTAATGTGGTGTAAAGAAATACATATAGATCTAACAACTCAAGCCATGTTTAAGGTATAAGAGAAATGTTGTAGCAGGATATCAAATGAAAGAAAACTCTGTTATTCCAAAGTATAATCATGAGTATCAAATATTACAAGATAATAGTAAGACATTTCTATTATAGTACACTAACATCGGTCACCGTCAAAGTCAAAGATGCATTACCAGTGACTGAAATTCATTCAAGGATAAAAAACCCTTCATTTTGGGTTATTGTGTGTGGATTCAAATGTAGGTTTGATTTGGTTAATATTTAGAAGAGATCAATAAAGTATTTAAAGATAATCTTACATGTTTGTTGAGGTTTGAGAGTCACTTATCATGACTGTACCCTCACAAACAACGGCATAGACTGGTTTTACTAAGTTTCTTTTCTCTATTTTGAGGTTCTCATTGCCAAAGTGGCCAAAGACTATGTTAGGCTGATAAAATATGGGGATTCTCTTTACCGCTGCAAATCTTTGAAGGTTGTTTCACTTGGACAGATGTGTACCATTGTTAAGAGAATTGCACCGAGTTTGGCTTACCTCAAACAGGTGAGGCAGCATATGGAAAGGTTGTCATCTATTGACCCATATACCAGGACTATTTTGATATGTGGATACCCTAATGTTGGCAAGAGTTCTTTTATTAATTATGATGAGTTGTATCATTCCCATCATGTCCCATCCTTGCACCATGTGTACCCTCAAATATAGGATGTAAATCATTGTTCTCTTCTTGACCAAAGGCTGCCATATCTTGAGGTAGTGGAGTTATGTCACTGTTATGAACTCAGAATTATGGTCATACCCTGGTGACAAATTTTAAATGGATACAAGCACCTTTTTTGTGCAATGATTAGGCCCAACCTTTATATCTTGAATGCCAATGCTAGATGCCTCTTCTTTACTAATTAATCCATGTGACAAATCTACAGACTTGTGAGAATGAGGAAAGGAGCCTCTACTATCCAAATTCAAAACTTGGGACTTTTCTTTCCTTCCATCTTCAGATTCACCACACACCACTTCATTTTCTTCACCAATTGGTGATTCAAAATAAATCTTTGAGCAATCTGAATACTCATCAAACCTCTCTTGAATGTCCTCACTACAAGGAACATGTTATCTTCATTGCATCTTCTTTTTATTTCATGTTTTAATCTTTAAGAACTTGATCAAGGACTTTATTTCATTGCATCTTCATTTTAATATGCATGTTTTTCACTTGTGCATATACCTTCTATGATCAACTCTTATATGCACAAGTGATGAACATTCAGATTTTCCTAAGCAGTACTGTGAGCTTTCCTCTAGCACATGTGCTATTGTGAAAATCATCACAAGTCCATTTGTTGCAGGAAATCTCATAGTACACATGTTTGGAGGTCTGAAGGAGACAAGAGAATTTGAAGAGTCATGAGTCTTAAGATTGTACTTAATATAGCCAGGCTGCATTCAATGGTACATTCGAACATGAAACAACCCATTCTTAAACCAGATTAAACTAGTAAACCAAAGGACATACTAATTATAAGTAAACTAGTAAACCAAAGGACATGCTTTTACTACTAAGTCTTTGTTTGTTGGGCATACTAATTATAAGTACTTGAAATATATCACAAATGTTTCTAATTAAAGTTGGTGGGATGATTATGCATATCTTGAAAAAAGGCTGTCAAATCATTATGCTTTCACATCAATTACATATTGACATATCCCTTGTGAGGGAGAGAAGCCAAACACATAAAGAACATGCACATAAACATGGTAGCTAAAAAAATTAAATGGAATACACCAAGAAGTACCAAATGATGAATGCTCAATTGTTGTAATGTCAAAGCATCATAACCGTCCATTTCTAAAATTTCATTTTGTATAGTCTTAATTATTTTTCTATAGTCCTAATGATTTTGAAAATTGTTGAGAGAGTGTTTCTTTTTTTTATTATAGTATAAATGATTTTTCTTATTTCTTGTCTTTTGTCCCTTTTTGATTTCATATGTTTGTGCTTCGTGACAGGATTTTGTCACCTTCTTTTGATGGTATATTTCATTCACTCTATGTGGAATACTAGTTTGTTCACTATTTTATTTCAGCTTGATATTTCTTTCATTTTTCATATACACAGAGACTACACATGCTGATAAAAAATGAGCTATTTGATTTAGGTTTACTTTTCATTATTGTAAATGGTTAATATTTTTGATGGTACTCCTTGGTGTATTCCATATAAAAATAATCATATAAAAATAATAAATGTAGTACCGATGGTGCAATGCATTATTGATATAGGCTCGATGACTCTTCTCAATGTGCCAAAATGTCAATGCGGTGGTGGGCAGTGTATGTTGAAGACTTCACAGACATAGAACAACCCTGGATGACAATTTGGTGCTGCCCAAATAGAAAAAAGGTTGCTAATGTCTATATATTTTGTGTTTCTAATGTAAATACTATTCATTATATTATAAGAACTAATGTAGATTGGGCATCACATGGAAATAATGGCTACAGATACTTTAGTTGGGTTGATGACAACTCATTTGCATCTATCTGCCCTTCTCCACTTATCCACGATGAAGGATTTGAGTGCAAAATGTGTCAGGCTAGGGAAAATGCCAAAATTATATTTTTACGATGCCTTCTCTGTATTGTAATCGCATATCTTTGTTGTGACCATATGCGGAGATAAGCTCAGGAATTAGTTAGTTTAGTATTTTCATATTGTAACTAATATTTTAATATGGATATGGTGTAACTTCTCTTTGCCTCAAGTGCGCATATATATGGTTTACATCTTTTTTTACAATAATTCTTCATGTTTATGGCTCGGGTGAGGCCCAATCTACTATCAATCACATGATTTAACGTATAGTGTTTTCTTGGTTATTCCATTTGTTCCTTGATACATCAATTTGACTACACCCACTCCACTTCACATGGATGTCTTTGAAATAAACTCCTAACTCTAATGAACCGACTGTAACTACTAACTAACCTTATAAAACAACAACAACTAAGAATGATCGCTTGCCAACATCTGTTGAATACAAGGTCCTTGAGAGATCAATCAATCAAGATGAGTGGACGAGGATGATGAGATGGGGGAAGTGGAGTTGGATCCTGATGAAAAGGAAGCTCAATCTGGCTGCAATTAGGAAGAAGAAGAAGAAGATGCTTATCATCAAACATAGATTGAAGAAGAGTATTGTAGAGAGTAGGCCTATAGTACCAATGAAGTTTGACAAGAATAATGAATATGGATTAAACAGATTGGGAAGAGATCTTTCTATCTTGGGCTTGGATCCTTCGACAATTAGCTTGATAATAAATGAAGCAGATGAGAGCTGAGCAATTAGCTTCCCAAGAAAAATCTCATAAAGGAACTGTGTGTACCCCAATTCCTGTGCCTTCTATGCATACCTAAATGATGCAGGGGCATCCAAGGTTAAGGCAGTTCTATGTCCTCAATAAACTGCATGGAGTGTTTGTGTTTTGGCCATTTTTTACTCAGTTGTAGCCTTGACCGATGGTCTCGGTCATTGAAGGAAGCTCAGTCACTGAAGGAACTTGGTAGTCTCTGGCACTTGGTGAAATAGTTTCTCAGTCATGCCTACAGTGCTTGGTCAACACTGGTGCTCGGGGATGCCTGGCGTGCTCAGTAATTTTACTGTTGCTCGGTAGTTATGACTTACTGACTGGAGTTCTATGTGATTTGTTGAGCCAACTTAGTGAATTAATTGTTGGTAGCCATTGTCTTGGGCCGACATGCAGAATTAAATGTTTGTATACATTTGTAAGCTGACTTGTATGGCATTTAATTATTATTTTTTGGGGAGTTAAGGATGTCATCCACCTGACTTGTGGCTAATGATTAGTATTTAAGGAGGACTTGGGTAGATGTTTAAGGGAGCTTTTAGAGATCAGAACTTGGAGAGTTAGTAGATTTGGAGTTCAGATGTGAAGCTTGAGAATGAAGTTGTGGAAAAGTTCTTGATGTTCTTGTAGATCAGATTGTAATATGATAGTCCTTTGTAGTAGAGCTAGTGGTTTGCATACTTGGAAACAAGGAGATTGCTTGGAGGCTTGCAAGCTCAAGTTTAGATCTACCTTAGGGTTTCCATCAGCTTCTGATTGTCTTCAGAGCTGAACTAGCTGAGATTGTATTGAATCTGATTGTGGATCTTACAGAATTGTTTCATTTTGTATTTGGCCCTAACCCGAAAGGCCTTACAGTCAGGCATGTTAATGCAAATTTATTGAAACATTTGTGGTATTTTCTTTGTTGTTGAGTATTCCATTGTGTAATTATTTTGGCTGCAAGGTTTGGACTATCCTTCATTGGATCCACCATCCTTGACTGCATAAGGTGGTATCAGAGCAAAGTTTGATCTTGTTGAAGCAAAAGCTTGACCTAGCAAGGCTGATCTTGCGAAGTTGATCTTGTTGAAGAAGAGATTGTGCACAATCTGGATTGCAGATCTGAAGCACTAAACTTGTGAAATTATGCCCTAGTTGTTTACAAGATTACAGGTTAAGATCTGACTTGTTGCAACTTGGAGATTGTCACAAGGTGGTTGGTGAGGGTTTTGTTGCAGAGGGTTTCTCTTATCTTTAAGGATGCCTCTGAGAAGATTGGACCCCTAGAGTTATTTCTAATCTTTGTGATACTGTTGAATCCTGGATCATAGAGAAGGTGAAATCAAATTTTAGATCTGAGATGGAATTGATGAAGAATGATATGGTTGCCGAGATCATGAGAAATGTTGCTAGTATACCTCAGAATGTTGGTACTGAGGATGGCTATGAAGAATTTGTTGAAGAATTTGAAACTACTAGATCTAGTGGTGATGACTAGAGGAACAGATCTGGTGAAGACAAAACTGCTCAGTTTCCTAGACCTACTGCTCGGTTTAGTAATTACCAAATGGAAGTTTCTACTTTCCCTGGTACTCTGAAGCTTGACAATCTAATTGATTGGATTGGTGAACTTGAAGATTTCTTTGTGCTGGAAGAAATTGAAGATCCTATTTGTGCTGGAAGAAATTGAAGATCCTCTTTGTGCTGGAAGAAATTGAAGATCCTCTTTGGAACAAAGATCAATCAGTGGAGATTGATGCTGACTAAGTTGAAAGCTAAGTTCATATCGGCTGACTATGAGCTTGACTTGTTTAAGAAGTTGTAGAATTTGAAGCAAAAGGAATTGTCTATTGAAGATTATACCGAGGAGTTCTACAAACTTACTATTCGGTCTAGACACTGAGAGCTTGGTAAGGAAAAGGTAGCTCGGTATGTGAATGGTCTGAGATTCAATATTTAGGATGAGCTTCATATGCTGAAGATTGATTCTATTGAAGATGCTTATCAGTATGCTCTGAAGGCAAAAGATAAGTTGAAGAGGAAAAAACCTAGTACCTCTCAAGGGAAAGAAAAGGTTGATCACTCAGTGAAGGATAAACCGATTGATGTAGAAGATGAACAGAAACCTGTGGAACCAAAGAGAAAGATAGGTAGAGTTATCTTTAAGGGTACTTGTTATAACTGTGGAGAGGAAGGACACCATTCTTTTGAATGCACATAGAAGAAGGTTGACCAATGAATTGCTGTGATGAATGAGAACATTTAGAATGAACCTAAATCAGAGAACTTGCTGCTTCGGTAAACATTAATTGGTACAAAGGATGAACCTTGTCAGAGGAGTAACTTGTTTAGGACCTGATGCAAGATTGAAGGTAAACTTTGTGATGTTATTGTTGATAGGGGTAGTACTGATAACCTTGTTGTTGAGGACCTGGTTCAGAAACTTGGTTTGAAGAGAATGAAACATCCTTGTCCTTATAGGCTTGGCTGGTTGCAAGATGTTCATGCTTTGGAAGTTAGGGAACAATGCTTCATTGATGTTCAGATTGGCCAGTACAAGGATCTTGTGCTTTGTGACATTGTGAAGATGAATAGTTGTGATATATTGCTCAGTAGACCTTGGTAGTATGATTGCAGAGATATTTATGATTGTGTAGAGAATGTGTTTACTATTGAGAAGAATGATAGGAAGTTTTCACTGATGCCTTTGCTAGTTACAACGCTCGGTAGGAGAAGTCAGAGTATTAGTAGCCAACTTGAGGTTATGGATCCTAAGAAAATGAATGATTAGTGTGATGAACCAACCTATACATTGTTAAGAAAAGACTTGAAGAGGTAGAGGAAACTGAAGTGGAAGAATTTGCAAGAAGAAAAGGTGGAGGACTTGTATGTGAAGAACTAGTTCAGGATTTGTGTGTTGAATCCTGAAAGATGTTCTTCTCACATATGAACATCTTTTGGAGCCTAGGGTGTTTGATGCAAGGGCATCCAAGGTTAAGGTAGGGACATTCTGTGTCCTTGGTAAAATGCATGGAGTGTTTGTGTTTTGGCTAGTTTTTACTTGGTTGTAGTGTCGACCGATGGTCTCGGTCATTGAAGGAAGCTCGGTCATTGAAAGAGCTCGATAGTCTCTAGCACTTAGTGAAATGGTTGCTCGGTCATGCCTATGGTGCTTGGTTGACACTGGTGCTCAGTGATGCCTGGCGTGCTTGGTAATTTTACTGTCACTCGGTAGTTCTAACTTACCGACTGGAGTTTTGCGTGATTTTTTGAGCTGACTTAGTGAATTAATTGTCGGTAGCCATTGTCTTGGGCCAACATGTAGAATTAAATGTTTGTATACATTTGTAAGCCGACTTGTATGGCATTTAATTATTTGTTCTTGGGGAGTTAAGGATTTCATCCAGCCGACTTGTGGCTGATGATTAGTATTTAAGAAGGACTTGGGTAGATGTTTAAGGGAGCTTTTAGAGATCAAAACTTGGAGAGTTAGGAGATCTGGAGTTCAGATGTGAAGCTTGAGAGTGAAGTTGTGGAAAAGTTCTTGATGTTCTTGTAGATCAGATTGTAATCTGATAGTCCTTTGTAGTAGAGCTAGTGGTTTGCATACTTGGAAACAAGGAGATTGCTTGGAGGCTTGCGAGCTCAAGTTTAGATCTGCCTTAGGGTTTCCATTAGCTTTTGATTGTCTTCAGAGCTGAAATAGCCAAGATTGTATTGGATTTGATTGTGGATCTTATAGAATTGTTTCATTTTGTATTTGGCCCTAACCTAGAAGGCATTACAGTCAGGCATGTTAATGAAAATTTATTGAAACATTTGTGGTATTTTCTTTGTTGTTGAGCATTCCATTGTGTAATTCTTTTGGCTGCAAGGTTTGGATTGTCCTTCATTGGATCCACCATCCTTGACTGCATAACTAAATGACATATTTGAAACAAAAAGGGTAAATTTAGCCTTACCCTTGTTGTTTCAAATATATCATTTGGGTATGCACAGAGGGAACATGAATTGGGGTACACATAGTTCATTTATGGGATTTTTCTTGGGAAGCTAATTGCTCATCTAGACTTGAAAGTGTTTACTGATGCTGATTGGGCAGGAAACATTGATGACAGAAAAAGCACAAGTGGTGGAGCATTTTTTCTTGGAAAAAGACTGGTATCCTAGACTAGTAAAAAGCAGAATTGCACATCTCAATCCACAGCTGAAGCAGAATATGTTGCTGCTGCAGTAAACTGTTCAAATATTGTTTGGTTTAAACAGCTATTAGAAGGTATGAAGGTTGAAATCAAAGAACCAGTTGTTATATTTTGTGACAATACCAGTGCAATAAACATTTCTAAGAATCCAGTGATGCATTCCAAAACCAAGCACATTGCTATTAACTATCACTTTGTCAGAGAATTGGTGCAGGACAAGGAAATCAGATTAGAATATATTCATACAAAAGAACAGATTGTAGACATTTTTACCAAACCATTACCTAAGGATGCATTTATGTATCTAAGAGGTAAGTTAGGGGTCATTCCCCTATCCGAGGCTCACTAAATACAGTTTTAGTGATGCATCAACCAGAACATGACTGAAAATCAACTTGTTGATGCAGTATATTAAAGGAATCATTGCATATGAATCAGTACTTGAGGTACATTAATTTTCACCGGTAATATGTGAATTATCTTTGGCATATGTTGTCAAAGAGGGAGTGTTTACTATGTCTTTACTATTACTTCAAGAAATTTTCAAATAGTCAGAAGGAGAAATTTTCAGGATACAGGAAGTTTGCTGACAGAGGGAGATTTGAATCTAAACCGAGCTAACTCTTTCAAATTTCTTATGATATGACATATTGTGTTGCCATCAATGCCAAAGAGGGAGATTGTTGGAAACAATTGTCTGAAGGAAATTGCTACTCAATTATGTATTGTCTTTGATGTCACACTATGTCATAGTCTGCAACAATCAGCTTCTACCGAGCTCAGTCGGTCTACCAGACAGCAATATTTAGTGTTTACCGAGTTCACTCGGTTGCCGAAGAAAGTTTAGTGTTTACCGAGTTCACTCGGTTGCCGAAGAAAGTTTAGTGTTTACCGAGTTCACTCGGTTGCCGAAGAAAAGATAGTGTTTACCGAGTTCTGTCGGTTATCAAAGGTAAAGAATTGTCGGTGTTTACCGAGTTCCCTCGGTCACCGAAAGATTATAGAAAGATATGGTTACCAAGCACTGTCGGCCCTTGAAGGATTTTTGCAAATAGAGTTTACTTAATTCAGCCGACTGTTATACTAAATAATGTCGATTTGACTAATCCAAAATCATATAAATAAAAGGTCAAAAGTGAAAAGTAAAGAGAATACAGCAGAAGATTTACAGAAGAAAAGAAGGAAAGGTATATGCGAATTTGTGAAGGATGATCAGATATCCTTGAGGAGCAGCAGAGATTTATTTGATCAGAAAGGATCAGAATTATGCAGAACAGAGATTTTGTAATCAGCAAGATAGTTGCATTATTATACAGGTCACTTTTTCATTGTTACCTTCTTATCATTGTAACAGTGAATTCTAAATCTCTTAACCGAGTTGGTTTAACAGCCATAATATAAATCCTCTAACAAGGTGATAATTCCATTGAATTGTTTTCAAGACCTCTTACCAGGCCACTCCTAGCAGGGTGTTTCAAATCCTCTAACAAGGTCACACCTAACAGTGTGTTTTGTAACCTTTTACCGGGTTGGCTTCTAACCGGGCATCACTTCAGAAAAGTGAAAATCAGTATCTAGATACATTGGTGGTTTTTCCCATATTGGGTTTCCACGTTAAATCTTGTGTCTCTTGTGTTCTTCATTGCTTTCACAATCATATACATGTTTTGATGAATATCTAAAAGATAATATTGATAATACTTTCTGCATCTTCAAAGTTACTGCAATCTATTTACCGAGTGCCAAAACAGATAACATTGTTAAGATATCTTAAAGGGATCTGTAAAGAATTAATAGTCAAAGATTTATGGTTGACTAATTCACCCCCCCCCCTCTCAGTCACTTCATCCATATTCCATCAGTTTATGTGCCGCACTTTCATCAAAATGTGTAGGATCCAAACTTAAATGAGAGGATTTTTACACCGTGCTCTAGGGATTCATGATGTCAAAATGCATCTATTTGATCATGGTTCTCTGATTCTTTCTCGAGGGATGAAATGTAGAAGTGTCATAAATGTGGGGGTGCAAATTTGGGACACTACAGTCACATATCATGAAAGAGTATTGGTAGAGGGGTTTCCTAATTCTAATCACAAAATTAAAAGAGTGCAAGTAGTTTAAGAGTAAAATAATTGGAGCACATAAGAAAATAGGATGTAAAAATAAAAGTTGTTAATGACCTTTTCATGGGAGAAATTTAAGAGGCACATACACACAAATAATATGTTGTAAAAAATTTCATGCAAACCCATTAGAAACCAAACTAAAAAAGAGCTTAATTACTAAACTTGTAGGTATTTTTGTTACAATGGTGAGCAAGATTGATTGCACCCTTGGTCACCTTGGTGGTGCTTGCATAGTGGTGGTTCGTGACATGGTTTAACAACCTCCTATGTTTTCTATAAGTCTAATGGTTGTAATAGACATTAACATGTTGATACTTTGGTGCAACAACAACCACTAGTTGTAAAATGTGGTATCGGAGCTTGGTCACGGGCTTGAACCCCATGCTTTCCCTGAGGGGAGATTATTACAATGGTGATAAAGATTGATTTTTCCCTTGGTATCCTTGGTGTTTCCAATAGAATGGTGGTTTGTGACATGGTTTAAAAACCTCCTATGTCTTTTATAAGTCTAGTGGTTATATTGAGCATTAATAGGTTGATCTTTTGGTGAAACGACAACCGCTAGTTGTAATAATTTCATATTAATCATTTGAGAATAATATTACATAACTCAATCTATAAAAATTTAAGTATATTTCCAACATGTAAACAAAAGTTAGAAAGGAATGAGAAGGAAAAGATAATAGAAGAACCTACAAGAAGACAAGAGATAAAGACATACTATAGAAAAAATACTCTCAATAAACTTCTAACTTCCAAAGTACTACATAACTCAATGCATTGACAAATAAATCATGTTTATAATATATTGTAGAACTTCCATGCAAGACTTAAATGAGATCAATATTTATACTCTCTAGTAACATAACCCTACCAAATAATTTACATACATCCTCTATCTCATACCTCAAAAAAAATCTAGAAAATAATAGCATAGGCTCTAATAAGGCCCCAAAATAGAAAATAACTCTTACACAAGCCTCTTTGAGTTCCAACACTAAAGTTGGCTATTCAACTCCAAAAAAATCTTTGTGAATCACTAATTGCAAGTCCACGATGTAACCACTTATCAATGCCTCATTACAATAGTGTTTTTTAATTCCTATATAATAATAAAATAATTATATATGTCCCTACCTCATACGAGTGTTCAATATTGCCTACTCCATTAATATGGAGATATGAAAATTATTAATCCATCCACCAATAACTTATGATATACTTTAGGATATGCGAAGTGAATAGAAAAACTAGTCCTAATATACTTCCACTTCATATTCACATTTTAAGGAAATAATCAACTCTTTAGTGCCTCCCATGTTTGAATCCTATCATGTGCTTATTCTTTTGATCTGATCTAGACTCTTATATGATTATCATGTGATTGATCGTATGTATTCTTTTGTATTGGCATTTCTATGATGTATTTTATTACTAGTATATTATTTTTTTCACATAGTATCACAATTGATGTGGATAGCAGGTTATACATGTGGTTCAATGATGATCATATATGCATGATGATTCTGCAATGACGTGCCATGATTCTACATGATGATGTATACATTTACATATAAAGATGGTATTTTGGTTTTTAGAATTGTTCATAGTTCTATGATGAGGGTTGATATTTTTCTAGTGATTTGATGTGATAGATTATGATTAACCATGTGTGAAGGCCTTTTTCTTGGCTTCGGGATCTATTGCATGTTCATTATTTTTGTTAAATTATGTTTACATTATTTCATGATGATTGTTGGTAACCAATGGTAGTGTATGATCTTTCATGAGATTTTATGTTATTGTTAATGATTAGTGATGGTGAACATGTTAGTTTAGATGAGTTTATAATTGTGATGTTTAAATGATGATTAATGATATTAATCCTATTTAATGTTATTTAATTATTATTGGATGTAAGTTGATGATGATTTTATGTGAGAAGGGATGTTGTCATAACATTCCAATACATAAGAATGATTGCAGTGATAAAGTTCCCTTTCATTAATTGATGCAATTTGATGATGTTTTATGTGCCTCAACTATTTGTATACATATGATCTATTACATTTGACATGTTATGTGTGAGTGATGGTAGGTGTAGACACCTAAATTTGATCAATGATTTTAATCAGATTTAGTCCTCTACTCATATTATTAATTAAATAATTACGCATTATTTAATTGTCTGATGTTAGTTTTCTAGCTAAATTAATTTAGTTGATTAGCTATAGTCCAATTAATTAAATGAGAACCCATAGTCAATTAATTAATCCCCTTTATTTTACTAATTTAAATAAATATATTTTTCTATTTAAATTAATTCATTTTATCCCAATTCCCCCACTTTTGATTAAATAAATCCTATTTAATCTAATTGAGCACATGAATCCTAACTATAACCCTCACCTAACCTACCCTCCAACCAACTAACAATACTTCCAACCTAACCTATCCCACTTTATCACTAATTAATCCTAATCCCCTTCTTAATCATTCACATATTTTTAATCAAAAAATTTATCCACCAAAGTCAACCATCATCTTGCCAACCTTAAATACCCCAACCACATGTTTAAGATCCCACATGAACTTATTGCATGTTTTTCCACTCAAGGGAATATTTTATTCCTTTTTCCAACTTCTCCAAAATCCCTTTACAATCCCTAAAATAGTCACATTCCCCAACTTTTCCCTTTGGTGTTTGAGACATGAACTGCCTTAATGGAAAATCTACTCCCCCCACAAAGTCTTCTCAAGCTCTCCCATGGTCACACTTTTCACCATGCTATGAGTTCAAAGAAGAACAATCTATGTACTTTGTTTTGAGTACATATTAACTCTCCATTATCCCTCAATCTCAACCATTAAATCATCCCTTGAAATGGTGCAAGAGCTCAAGGTGAAAATCAAGCATAACTGAGCACTAAATGCTCTCACCGAGCATATAGGATTGAATAGTGTAGGAAGTTTTGTTTTTGTGTGTATGAATCTTTTTAATAGTTGTGTGTAATTTTTCCATAAAGTCCTCATATGTGGTGGCAAAGCTTAGGTGACAACCCTATAAGCTCACCGAGCCTTTAGCCACCTAGGACAAGTAGGGAGTTATGGTTTCTATTTTTTGCAAAGATTTTTGTGTGTTTTTAAAAAAAGTGGGAAAAAGCCAAGAAAAGGTTTTCATTAGAGCTCCATATGTCAAAAATTAAAAAGTTGCATCATTACAAGTTTTTGCCACTTGGAAAGTTTTTGAAAAACTTGTCTTCTTGCTGCAAATTGACTATAATGGATGCCAAGAGTTTTGTGATACTTTCCTAGGAGTTAATGGTCAAGATCCTAAAAAGAAAAGGAGGCCAAGGCTTTGTATCAAACTTAAAAGAAGAAAAGAATTAGTTTTACTATTTTTCCTACAAATGTTTGCCATTACCAACCTTTGTAAGACCCTGTACAACTGCATATGTCTAGAGTATTACATGCATGTTCTAACCTAACTAGTTAGCTTTCATTTGCAAGTGACTTAAGGTCATGAAGTGAGAGGAGATAGGAGGTATCTTGATTTTTGTATCAGCGGGTCTGACTGTAGCCCACAATAAGGGTTTTGAGTCAAAAATGACTATAAATTGAACTCCTAAGAGTGTTGGCTCATGGCTCCTAGAGAAATTTAAGGGAGTACTATGTATTTTATGTTTTTGATTTCCATTTTGTACATCATGCATGAAGGAGGAAGGAAGCTGATGCCCTAGGTGGACATCTCTATGTGTCCACCGAGTAGAAATTCAGAATCAAAAAAATAACCTCTATTATGGGGTGTTCCAAGAGCTAAAATTCAAGATTTGGCAATGTTTTATGTCCCTCAAAACAATCCAAGTGATTAGAGGCTTGAACCAATCCTTTAGAAGGTAGTTACTTCTTGAGGTGAGCCTAATTAGGCCTATTTTAGGTCGGTCACCATAGTGAAACCATGCCTACTGAGATGAGGTGAGTAATTGTCTCTTTGTAGTTTTCTATATCCCTAAAAATGGTATCCAAATATATAATTTATTTCCAAGTCATTTGGAAAGTTCTTGAGAAACCAAGGGAAATTGACATAAGGAGGGTTACTCAGTTTTTGTGAGTCTTATTACTAAATCAAACCATAACCAATTATGGGTGATTCCCAAAATGCTAAAATATCCTCTCCCCTGACACCCTTAGATGATCCCCACAACCAAACACTATCATTCTGAGTCCTAGACCGAGTCCTAGTTCACTCCCAAATGATCCTATCTATACTGAGTCCTATCTACACCAAGTTTTATCATGCACTATTTTGAAGGCAAAATTCTTTTCATGAGTTCATTTGATCACTTTCACTCATGGAGGATGGTGAAGGACAAGATGGGGATTAAATGTGTATGCTAAGTTCCTTAATAGGCCCAATAAATTGAAGGCACTTGTGAAAACTATTGGTGTTTGGGTCCCTTGATGTACCTTAGTTGAGTGAATTATCCTCCTAAGGGTTCCAAGTTTGCACCTCTACATCATTTTTGGTATCAGAGAGAAAATTTTTGTTGTTCTTGAGTTATAAGGTTTTTTTGCATGTCAAATAGGGATTTTTTAGTTGGAGGTGCCATAATGGTGACTAATTCAGAGTTAGCTAAAAAGGTTGAAGACCAAGAAGAAGAGAATAGGCTATTGAGGGAAAGGTTGGCACAACTTGAAGACAAATTGGATCAAGTGGAAAGTGCAGTTGAAAGGAAGGGAGAAGAAATAGTGGAGAAAGAGGATGATGAGGATAAGGAAGTCCTTGAAGCTAAAGATGACATAGTACCAGAAAAAGAGAAGCCTTTTATAAAAGCACTCTAGACATTGGGAGGCAAATCACCAGAACTACCCATTTTTAATGGAAAGATGGAGTCAGAGATAGTCATAAAATGGATTGACGCTTTGGAAAACTATTTTGATTGTGAGAATATTTTAGAGGCACAAAAGGTTAAGGTATCCAAGTCATGATTGAAGGGAGAAACACTAACATGGCGAAAATTTATGTAGGAGGAAAGAGTCAAGGAAGATTAGAAGAAAGTCTACTCATGGAAGAAAATGGTGTCTATGATAAGGGAGACATACATCCCTAAAGACTATAAAGTTCAATTACACCAAAGAAGGAAAAATCTTAGATAGAGAGATATGGACATTTTCACTTACACTGAAGAATTCCAAAAGTTGAGTCTTTGGTCAAAAATCATAGAACCTGAGAGTGTTAAGGTAGCAAGGTACCTAAATGGTTTAAGACTAAACATTCAAGAGGAATTGTAGTTACTAAGCCCCAATACAGTGGCCAAATGTTATCACCTGGCCTTAAAGGTGGAGGAAAAGATTAGGGGAAGACAAGAAAATAGTGGTAGGAGTAGGGGGAGACAATCCTTCATAGGTAGAGGCTCATTTAGAGGAAGAAGTTCAAATTTTCAGCCTCAATTAGAACAACATCAAGAGGGGAAAAAATATAATTATTTCATAGGTAATTTTAGAGGTAGAAGACCAAGCTTTAGAGGTAGATCACTAGGGAGATCAAATGGACCAATAAGGTGCTACAATTGCAATCAAGAAGGGCACATGGCACATAAGTGTCCCGAGAAGGCAAGTTTAAGTTCTCAGGGAGAGAGAAGGACACCTCTTGCACAAGAATTGGACCTAGAACATGACCCTAAATCTTATGGCTATCTAGAGAAATTAGAGGCTCTCATGATGAGGAGAACACTTTTGAAGATGTCTACACAATTAGAGCTACCACGAAGGAAATCCATTTTCAAGACAAATTGTAAATTAGGAGGGAAAGTTTGCAAGGTATTGATAGACTCTGGTTCAACAGAGAATTTTTTAGCTCTTGAGATGGTGGAGAAGTTGAAATTAGTAAGGATACCTCACCTATACCCCTACAAGATATCATGAATCAACAAGGGAAATTAAACATTAGTTGAGAAACAAGCTTGGGTTGAGTTCCAAATTGAAGCCTACAAAGACAAGATTTTGTTTGATATAGTCAATATGGATGCCTTCCATTTAATCTTTGGAAGGCCATGGAAATATGACTTAAGGGAACAACATGATGGAGTTAAATAAATTCTTGAAAATTACAAACAAGGAACTAATTGTGGAGGAAGAAGTTAAATAAATTCTTGACAAGTACAAAGGTTTCATAGCTGATGGAATGCCTAGAAGCCTACCTCCCATGAGAGAAATTAGGCATTGTATAGACATTATTCCAGGCTCACATTACCCAACAAGGCTGCATATAAACTGACACCACAAAAAAATGATGAGATGACAAAACAAATCCAAGAATTTCTTGAAGTTGTTCTAAGTGGAAAGAGCTTAAGCCCATGTGTAGTACATGTGGTACTAATACCCAAGAAAGAAGGAATATGGATACTTTGTACTAATTCTAGAGCACTCAATAAGATCACAATAAGGTATAGATTTCCCACATGCCTATAATAGAAGATTTTCTTGATTATTTGGGCGGTTCCAAGTGTTTTTCCAAGATAGATTTAAGAGTGGTTACCATCAGATAAGGATTAGACTAGGGGATGAGTGGAAGATAACATTTAAAACAAATGAAGGAATCTATGAATGGAAGGTGATTCCATTTGAGTTATCTAATGCCTCTAGTACATTCATGAGACTCATGAATGAGGGACTCAAGGGATTTTTAGGTAAGTCTTTTATTGTATATCTAGATGATATACTAGTCTTTAGCAACACAAAGGAGGAGCAATTGAAGCATTTAGACATGGTATTGGACAAACTACATGAAGAGATGCTAATGATAAACTTGGAGAAGTGTACCTTAATGCAAGAAGAATTGACATACTTGGGTCTTGTGATCTCCAAAGGCACTCTTAAAGGGGATCAAGATAAGGTAAGTGCCATTATTTCTTGGAAAACTCCTAGGATTGTTGCAACACTTAGAAGTTTTCATGGTTTAGCTACTTTTAATAGAAAGTTCATAAGAAATTTTAGCTTGATATGTGTAAATATATGGAAAACTATAAAAGGGGGGCATAAGTGTAAGTTTGTATGGACAAAAGAGGCTAATGAAGCTTTTGAGCTTCTTAAGAAGAAGGTTTCCCAATAGCCAGTCCTCACATTCCCTGATTTCAATAAAGTCTTCCAAATAAAATGTGATGCCAATCATATAGCCATAGGAGGTGTACTTAGTCAAGAAGGCATACCTATAGCTTTATTTAGTGAAAAAATCAATGAAGCCAAAAAAATATATTCCTCTTATTTTTCTTGAAATGTATGCCCTTGTTCAATCCCTCAAAAAGTGGATACACCACTTGCTGCCTAAAGAGTTCATTGTGTTCACCAATAACTAGGCCCTTAGTTTCATCAATAGAAAAGATAAACTCAATCATAGGCACATGAAATGGGTGGAAACTCTCCAAGATTTACCTTTTCTCTAAATAATAAGGGAGTTTTCAATAAGGTTGTTGATGCCTTAAGTAGAAGGGTCTTGACCATCTCAAAAATTTAGTTGCAAAGTGTAGGGATTTTAGCCTTGAAGCTTATGTATACTGATGAAAATGATTTTAAAGACATTTACCAAGCATGTAATAACTTAGATTATAGATATAATCATGAACATTCTAATTTTGTGATTCAAGAGGGACTACTATTAAAAGGTGGACATCTTTGTGTACCCAAGTGTTCCATGAGAACCAAAATCATACAAGAGAAACATAGTGGAGCTATGTTTAGTCAGTTTGGATTGGATAAGACTTTAGAGCTGGTTAGAAGGCACTAATTTTGGCCTAAGTTGTAGACAGATGTGAGGAAGTTTGTGGAAGAATGTACTATTTGTCAAAAAGGTAAAGGTAAGTGTACAAATACAAGATTATACCAGCCCCTACCCAATCCTTCAAGACCATGGGATTACCTGAAACACAAAAAGGTTATGATAGTGTTTATGTTGTGGTAGATAGGCCGAGACAAATAGCACATTTCTTGCCATGTAAATCTACCAATGATGCTTCTCATTATTGTATATTTGTTTTTCAGAGAAATAGTTAGACTACATGGACTATATTTAAGCATTGTATCAGATAGAGATGTCAAATTTGTGGGTCAATTTTGGAGAACCCTATGGAAGAAACTTGGTACAAATTTGTCCTTTTCATCTACATAAAATCCTCAAATAGATGGTCAACTAGAGGTGGTCAACAGGTCCCTAGGAAACTTGTTGATATGTCTTACTAATCAATATGGTGAGAAGTGGGACACCATACTTGCACAAGCAAAGTTCTCATATAATGATACAGTTAATAGGAGCACAAAAAAGTAGCCATTTTAGATTGTATATGGCATGCACCCAAGGGGAGTTATTGAACTCAAAGAGCTTCCTACTTCAGCTCCAATTAGTGGAAATGGAGAAATCTTTGCTCAAGCTATTAAATAAGTCCAAGATCAAGTTAAAAGGAAGTTAGAGAACTCAAATAAGAAATACAAATAACGTGTTGATAAAAAAAGAAGAGAGTTACAATTCAAGGTTGGTGATTTAGTATGGGATTATTTGAGAAGAGAAAGATTAACTTAGTCCAAGAACACTAAGCTATTACCTAAAAAGGTGGGTCCCTGTCAAATCTTAGCTAAGTATGGACATAATGCATATAAGATACAACTACCATCAGATTTTGGCATATCTCCTATATTTAATGTGTGTGACCTCACTCTATCAAAGGGTGCAAAGACAATAGAGAAATCCTTATAGGAAGAAAAGCTAGCAATAGACCTTCATGAGGTTCCTAAGACAACTCCACCTCAGATTGAAAAGATCTTAGATACCCAAGTCAAGAATATAAGGAGAAGGCAATATACCAAGTACTTAATCAAGTGGAAGGATAGGCCAACATTAGAGGCCATTTGGATGGATGCATTTTAGATCAAGAAGCATGGTTCATCATTGGAGTATCTTATCTCAAGTGGAATTGAGATCAAACAAATTGGGGAGTTTGGTGCAGGAGAACAAGGTGAAAATCAAGCATAATCGAGCACTAAATGCTCTCACAGAGCATATAGGACTAAATAGTGTAGGAAGTCTTGTTTTGTATGTATGAATATTTTTAATAGTTGTGTGTAAGTTTTACAAAAAGTTCTCATATGTGGTGGAAAAGATTAGGTGGAAACCCTACAAGCTCACTGAGCCTTTAGCCACCTAGGACAAGTAGGGAGTTATGATTTCTATTTTTAGAAAATATTTTGGCATGTGTTCAAAAATAGTGAGAAAAATCCAAGAAAAGGTTTTCATTAGAAAAAGTTGCATCATTGCAAGTTTTTGAAAAACGTGTTTTCTTGCTGCAACTCGATTGTAACAGCTACCAAGATCATTGTGATGCTTTCTTTGGAGTTATAGGTCAAGATCCTTTTTTAAAATGGAGACTAAGGCTTTGTATCAAACTTTTAAAAAAAAAAGAATCAACTTAATGTTTTTCCTACAAATTTTTGCCATTACCGACCTTTGTATGGCCTGTTACGGATTCATATTGTGTGTGAATTTTGTACCTAGCTGTAGACACAACACTTCAGTAAAACATTAGAGGTTAGCTAAAATCAAAATCATGCAATGAAATGAAAACTAAACTAATCAAATGATTTACTGCCTTCTAATAGATGCGAGTATGTATTCTTAGATTGGACCGAGATCAATGACCTTGACGACACCTAAACGAAGGATTTGAATGCAAAATCTAGATATGAATTAGATGTAAATTAATCTATTTTTTTTTTCTATGCAATAATATGAAAATGATATGAAATCTAATCTATATGAAAAACCGATATGCAATACAATTAATCTAACAATGATATGCTAAAATATGAATGATCTCACAAGAGTTGTTGATTCGAAAAGAAGCTTCAATTCTTTAGATGTCAATTCGCCAGCATAAGTTTGCAAAATTATGAGATGATTTGTGAAGAGCTAAGCCTTGATTTTATAGAAATCCAGGGCTTTGGGGATGCATGGAAAAAGCCATAAATCACTCAGTTGATTTTTGAGTCTGTTGGAGCTCTAAATTTTGGGCAAAATTTAGAGTCCTATATAGTGATAAAACCCTAAAAAATGGCCTCTTAATTTCCATGCCAAATAATTAATGATGGAGTACATGAAATGGGATAAAATATTACATTAATTTTCAATTAAAAAGTTGAGAGATTATGGAAGAAAGCTCTGTGACAAGAAAAATTAAAATTCTGTGATCAAAGCCTTCAGAAAATGCTGGAATTTTGACCTTCTGCAAAGATGATGTCAACACAGGAAGAAGATGGTCGAATTTTAAAAATCTAAAAAAGACCCAGTTCGTAAAATCAAATTTTCTATTTCCAATTAAAATCTTAGCTTTCCACGAGGTGTTTTGATTTTTCAACCAGACCCAAATCCGAAATATAGGTAGTTATTTTTTAGTTAGTTTATTATTTTTTCAAAATAATTTGTAATAAGGGTGTGTCTTTTCACCCTAAAGAGGTGTGAAAGCCACTCAAACATGTATATATACATAATGTAAAATGTAAAGAGGGGGGACAATAGAAGACAATCAATATTTTCATAGAATATAATTTGATCACAACTACAATATGAACTCTAATGTACTATTTTTTCAACATTAATAAAGATAAGTGCTCTTCTTTTTATTTGTGGTTATAAGTTATATGTTTTCAATTAGTCTTTCAGATTACTCTGTGAACCAAGGTATCCTACTATGTTTCTCTATTTGATGCATTCATTTATGACTAATTTGTACAATTTGAATAATGGTAGCATGGTCTGAGAACCTGTTACTCTTTCCTTTCGGGCTCTTAAATTGGGTTAAAAACCATAGGACCTATTGTATAAGTTGTTTTAAATTTTATTTCAATAGAAGCTTGTAGGGTGATGGTCTCGCTTTACAGGAGCGAGTTACCTTTAAACCATCTCTAATTGTATGTAGGATTGAAATTTTTATGACTCTATAGCCCAAGTATTTAGAAGGCACTGATCTAACTATTATTTGGAAATTGTCATTTGGTTCATACATTTGTAGTTTATAGATCATTAAATCATTATTTCAAAAGCATTACTTTTAATTATTTAGTATAATCCATTTAGTCAAGTATTATAGAATAGAGATTTTTAGGAGATTAGTTTCTTTCCTCAAAGGATCATTCACCACCTTTCGAGGAACTTTGTTTGTTTGAAATTAGGCCTACCAGCCTTGGCTAGATTAAGCTAGAATTGCAGAGGTATTAGTGTGTACCTGTCAGCTGGCCAAAAGTGATCCATCATTTTTGGGCACCAACAAATTGGTGACTATACTGGGGATGCTATCAGTGAAAGATGTTTGCAGAATCTTTGGTTACAGTTATGAGACTCTACTGGAGATGGAGCTCAGAATTAGTTATGATTTTATCCTTCTTATGAAGAAGGTGGCAACTCTATTGAACAAAGAATTTCAGTTAGTGACTCTACTGAGGGAGAAAACTCAGAAGGAGATAGGAAGATAGCCTAGAAGGGATGATAAATTTTCCTTTCAAGAAAATATTCAAAAGGTTTTCTATTCCCATTGATATCAGGCCTTTGGATCTTAGAAAGTTTCAATGCAATTCTAATGAATTGTTTTCACAACTTTCACAGAGGGTTCCTAAATTTTATGGAGATTATGATGAATCGTCTCTTGATCATTTGGACGCATTTCATATATTCCTTGATAATTATGAGATCCATACAGAAGATGATGCCATGAAGTTCTTTGCATGGTCACTAAAGAATAATGCAAGGGAAAAATATGAATCATTACTTGCATAATGCATTTCATCATGGATGCAGTTTGAACAATGGTTCTTTGATGTATTCCAGGATAGGGATGAATCATGTATGTCTCCCTTGGATGCATTTATTACTTTAGAATGGTATGATAATGAAAATGTGGTGAGTTTGTTTATGAGGAGGATGTATATTTTCCATAAAATACCTTATGATATCAGGCCAAGTTTTTCAAAAAAAATATACAGTTTAGGAGAAACTAGTGAGCAACTAGAGCTTATTCTTAAAATTGCACAAGAAGATGTAATGGAAGAAAATGATAAAGTTACAAAAAAGGCACAAGAACCTAATGATATTCTAGATTCAGATGAACAAGAAAGTTTGGATCAGATGGAAGAAGGTCCCATCCAAGAAAAGACTTGTATAAAAATGAATTCAAATGAGTTCAATAATGAAGAGGAACACACTCTCAGTTCACAGGAAATTTTAGATTTGTTAAATATCGAGTATTAGAAACATGTTCAGGGAAATTTTCCAAATTTTTTCTCAATCCACCATGGTAAGGAGGTAGACGGATCAACCCATATTCAAGAGAAATCAAATTGTGGAGATGAAATAGAACTACATGAACATGAGGAAGATTCAAGAGATAATGTCAATGAAGATGTTAGCCTTGTTGATGAAAAACTTGATGATCCAAATGAAAATTCTCATGAATGTATGCCTGAATTATCTATGTTCCTAAATCTATTGTTTGAAGAGGAAGTAGATGAAGATATGTCTGATTTCTCTATGTTATCGAATCCATTGTTTGAAGAGGATCCTTTATGCAATGGAAACCATCAGCATCATAATGAAGATAACAGTCCTAATTTTAAAGTTGATGAAACTCATGAAGTGCATTCAAAGGGTGAGATATCTTGGAGTTCATCCTTTGAGCCAGTGGTACACCAAACATATGAAGATGAGATGGAATCAGCTAGACATGATGAAGAGAATGTGTTGAAGCATAGTTTTGAAAATTTTAGAAATGTCCCAGTTGATCAAAATTTTTGTGGGAGAGAGTTTGTACTACTTGAAGATAAGATATTCTCAAAGCCTTTTGGTGAGGAGAAAAAATATCCAAAATATAGAGATGGGACAGATTGTCAACAAGAAGGTATCCCAAAAAAGAAGACTAACCTAAAGGTTTGTATGATTAACCAAAATCTTCTATTCAACAAGGATTACAATAGATCTGATGATTTCTCAAGGGCTGAACATAGATTGGATGCCAAAGATCATATTGATGAAGCAATGAGAATTGTCTATAAGGATGACATATGTAATGCAGGAAGGTTAATTGTGTTACGTGATCAAAATCAAGTGTTTGATAGAGGAAAGGATCAATGTTCAATTTTGGGGGGCCTGGGGTCACCCAATTTTACTTTGCATCAGATTAGTATGGATACTTGGTTTGCTTCTCCAGAGATAGCTAAAATCTTGCTATGCTCACATGGAGCATATGTCCCCAGAAAGAGCCTGTTGGAGCTCTAAATTTTGGGCAAAATTTGGAGTCCTATATAGTGATAAAACCCTAAAAAATGGCCTCTTAATTTCCATGCCAAATAATTAATGATGGATTACATGAAATGGGATAAAATATTACATTAATTTTCAATTAAAAAGTTAAGAGATTATGGAAGAAAGCTCTGTGACAAGAAAAATTAAAATTATGTGATCAAAGCCTTCAGAAAATGCTAGAATTTCGACCTTCGGAAAATATGATGCCGACAGAGGCAGAAGATGGTCGAATTTTAAAAATCTAAAAAAGACCCAATTCGGAAAATCAAATTTTATATTTCCAATAAAAATATTAGCTTTCCATGAGGTGTTTTGGTTTTTCAACCAGACCCAAATCCGAAATATAGGTAGTTATTTTTTAGTTAGTTTATTATTTTTTCAAAATAATTTGTAATAAGGGTGTGTCTTTTCACCCTAAAGAGGTGTGAAAGCCACTCAAACATGTATATATACATAATGTAAAATGTAAAGAGGGGGGACAATAGAAGACAATTAATATTTTCATAGAATATAATTTGATCACAACTACAATATGAACTCTAATGTACTATTTTTTCAACATTAATAAAGATAAGTGCTCTTCTTTTTATTTGTGGTTATAAGTTATATGTTTTCAATTAGTCTTTCAGATTACTCTCTGACCCAAGGTATCCTATTATGTTTCTCTATTTGATGCATTCATTTATGACTAATTTGTACAATTTGAATAATGGTAGCATGGTCTGAGAACCTGTTACTGTTTCCTTTCGGGCTCTTAAGTTGGGTTAAAAACCATAGGACCTATTGTATAAGTTGTTTTAAATTTTATTTCAATAGAAGCTTGTAGGGTGATGGTCTCACTTTACAGGAGCGAGTTACCTTTAAACCATCTCTGATTGTGTGTAGGATTGAAATTTTTATGACTCTATAACCCAAGTATTTAGAAGGCACTGATCTAACTATTATTTGGAAATTGTCATTTGGTTCATACATTTGTAGTTTATAGATCATTAAATCATTATTTCAAAAGCATTACTTTTAATTATTTAGTATAATCTATTTAGTTAAGTATTATAGAATAGAGATTTTTAGGAGATTAGTTTCTTTCCTCAAAGGATCATTCACCGCCTTTCGAGGAACTTTGTTTGTTTGAAATTAGGCCTACCAGCCTTGGCTAGATTAAGCTAGAATTGCAGAGGTATTAGTGTGTACCTGTCAGTTGGCCAAAAGTGATCCATCATTTTTGGGCACCAACAGAGTCAACAAGGAATTAAAGATAGTTAACTCATAATAACTCATGCAAAAACAACTTTTTGATTTAAATCAGAAGTTGAGATCAACTTTCAACTCAAAATAGAGTTGAGTTTATTTTTAAAACAACTTGAATTGATTTTTTGATTTACAGTTTAACTATTTTTTGGATGTGCATAATTAATCATGAATTAAATAAAGTGATTTATCTTCAACTGAACTGATTTTAAAAATAAAATAATTGATTTATGGGTTAATCAATTCTTAATCAAACTTTTATTCCAAAATAATATCATTAAATATGACAACTTGCTTTAATTAATTAAATAAGAATTTAATCAATTAATGATAAGAATTTTGATTTATTGTCAAATTTAAATAATAATAATTAGG
Source organism: Chamaecyparis obtusa (assembly GCA_027943335.1). Classification (NCBI taxonomy): domain Eukaryota; kingdom Viridiplantae; phylum Streptophyta; class Pinopsida; order Cupressales; family Cupressaceae; genus Chamaecyparis; species Chamaecyparis obtusa. The sequence continues at coordinate 818,656 of BSBK01002128.1, read as the reverse complement.
AATAAATATAATTAAATTCAATTAAATAATTAAGTGGTAGTATTAAATCTAATTAATTAAATATTTAGAATATTTAATTAATCAAACTTTAGGATAAATAAGATTTATACCCAAATAATCATTAAATTAAAGATAATTAAGATAATTAGGAATATGGAATATTCCCTGATGCAGAATTTAGGATAATCAATTAGGATTTGATAATGTTCAGATGTGCCTTAGGTTAGGACTTCGATGTCGATTTCATTCGATATGTCGATATAGGAGGTTAATGAACCTATAGCTCATTTTTGGGGTATTACATTTTGCCCCTCTTTGAATTATTGTGCGAAGCGCAGTGGTTCAAAGACAGTCTGTGTATGACATTGAAAGTGATGTTTGAAATTGAAATTGATATGAAGATAATAGGTCCTGAATGACCAAAGATAATGTGAACTATAACAGAAAATGAACCGATGATTGTGAAAAAGTGCCAAAACGCCTGATTTTGAACCTTATGATTGCGAAGAAGTGAGTGATTGATTCCAGACCTGATTGGCGATAAGAATCACATTAGTATCACATCTGAACCCTTTAGTTTTTGAAGAACCAAGGAAATAACACAATTGAACCAATAGTTGCAAAAACTCATACAATTTACAAGATTAAGAGAATACCAGATTGATATGGATCTCGATGAATCTAATATGCCCCGAGCGATGATTGATTTTCCCCAAGCGATGAGGTCTTTTTGATGAATCAACAACTAGACGTGGTTGTTGTCTTGATTACTGAGGAAAGATATCATTTCCATAAAGATATGATTTCAATAAAGATCTGATTATAGACTTTGAATGATGTGTAATACCATGCCTCCTTCGAGATAAAAATTGAAATCTAACAAGAAAAGTCAACATTGAATAGTTTAGAAGCATGTTAATTGATGTAAGAAGTGGTTAAATACGTTTGAGAACGCATTCTGCATCATTTGGAGGTCCAGAAGACCAAGTTTGACTAGGTTAAACCATAAGTTGACCATGGTTGACCAAGTTGAAATTTTGATAGTTTGATGTAAGATAATCAATTAAGTTAAATTCTAGATTTCTTTGATGATTGAAGGTTGATTATGCAAGTAGTTAATAATATAAATGATCTCAGATTTTGATTTTGATCACGAAAAAGGATTCTACTTGATGTTTCATTGGAAGAACCTTCATGTGAGATTAAGCTCTTGTGTCATGTTTAGCATTTTTTTGTTTTGAAGAATCGTTTAAGTGTTCAAGCAATTTGTGAGATCATGCAAAGTGCAAAATGAAATGCAAACCTAGGACCTATGACCTAGTCACTGATCATGTGTCGGTCATTCTCATCATTGAATTTTTAGGTAACCGGATAAATCAATACAATTCCCACTAGTTATGAAACCATAGACATATGAATATTGATTTGTATGTGTAGGAATCAATACAACATCCACTAGTCAATCAACCATAGATATATGAATATTGATTTTATTTTCAGAATGTCAGATTAGATATAAGCACCAAGGCACAAACACTAGGATGACTTGAATATCATGTCCATTTTGATATAGAAATTTGTATAAGCATCAAAACATAAACGTCATGATGACTTGAATATGCCTTGCATTACAAACACATCAAATAGTCAAGAGATCATACTAAATCCAATGTGAATTACCCGTAGTGACCCTTTATTGTTCACATCCTTAGGTAAGATCACATTTCACAATAGGAGAAAGAACTCACTCAAAAAAAGAAAATAGTTAGATCAACCTTCCTTGAATTTTTTGGGTATCAATGGTTGAGGTATGCATGGCCATCCAATTTGAGATAGAGGCTCTTATAGTCGGACACCATTTCAATCCAGAATTTCCAAAGTTGTTAGATTTTCACATACAAGCAGAAAACAAAGAAAAGATTATGCCCCCAGTCATCACTCTCTAAATCCTATAAAGGACATCATTGAAGAGCTCGAAGGGACACAATACAAAAAAATATCAATGCGAATCAGTAAGCATACAAGGAGATAAAAGAATGTAAAAAGCATAGATTGTTTTCGGTTTGTGTTTGATGTTTGATTGCATTGTTGTAGATGCAAAATCCTTTCTGGAGAGGAGACTAACTGACTGAATCGAATGAAGCTTCAAAGGACTTTGACTCGATATGACTTGTCTAAGATGTACTGGAGGCCATAGGATATGACATTGGTTGCCCCCAAGTTTGAACATTGATAGAATACAAATGCTTGAGATGATTGGTGTACAAACTGACTTTATTGAAACAAGGATATATATAGACTAAAGCAAATTGAAAGTTGGGAAAGACCAAGATTGTGTTGATAAATGGAGCATTTTGGAACAAGTGGCACCCATTTGTCAAGTTTTCACCATCTTGGCAGAGATTCTATTTTTTCTACCAAGGCGCCTGTTTCTAGGTTTTCACCAAGGCACTTTTTCTTTTTCTCATTGTTTTTTATATTTTTCATTTTTTTCAATTTTTTTGTACTTTTGATATTTTTCAAATTTTTTTGCGAATCATCAAGGCACCTATTGCTAGGTTTCCACCAAGATGTTCATTTTTTCAAGATCTTTTCTAATTTTTATGATTTTTTTTAGGACATTTTACCATGGACTGAATGCCTTAGGCATAGAATTTCTTTAGATGGAGAATGTAGATTGGTTCTTAGAGCTGTTCTCCTTCAGTCATTGAGAGTTGATAGGTACCAAAGCCAAAGTGGTAGTGATTACAAAGGGACCCATCCAGTTGGGTTCAAACTTTCCCTTGCGTTCTCGATGTGATTGATTTTTAGGATTTTCTCTCAAGACTAGATCACCAACCTGAAATTCTCTGTGTCTGACTTTCTTGTTGTAACCTCTAGATATTCTCTTCTAATATACTCTGAGATGATCATACACTACTTTTCTACACTCATCTAGTAGTTCAAGTTCTTGCAAACTAGACACTCTGTAGTCATCATCAGTTACTAGACCATGAATTCTGATTCTTAGTGATGGGATTTCAACCTCAATAGGTAGTACCACTTCAGATCCATAAACTAAAATGAAAGGTGTAGCCCTAGTAGGTGTTCTGATACTTGTTCTATAGGCCCAAAGAGCTGGATTGATCATGAGATGCCAGTCTCTTCCTATTTTATTGACTGTACGGTGCAAAATTTTCAATAGATTCTTGTTAGAAGCCTATGCTTGTCCATTCCCTTAAGGATAGTAGATAGATGACCAATGTTGTGTAATCTTGAATTTGGAAAATAAATCATCTAGATCTTTATTCTTGAATTTTCCAACATTATCTGTGATTATGGAATGAGGTATCCCATATCTGCATATGATATAGTTTAATATGAACATAGATATTTGCTTTCCAGTTGCTTGTGTCAAAGAGACTGCTTCTACCCATTTTGTAAAATAATCTGTAGCTGTGATTATATGGGTATGTCCATTAGAAGAATGAGGATGTATAGCTCCTATAAGATCAAATGTCCATTGGTGAAAAGGCCATTGTGTAGTAAAGGGAATTAGATCTCCCCTTGGAGCATGAATTAAGGTTCCATGCACTTGGCACTTTTGACAGTTCTTAGCAAACTTGATAGACTCTTTCTCCATTTTAGGCCAATAGTACCTAGCCCTAATAATTTTTTGAGCTAGTGTTAAACCATTCGAGTGTGACCCACAAATACCATCATGGACTTCTTCTAATGCACATTGAGACTCTTCCCATTCTAAACATCTAAGTAGCATACCATCTAGACCTCATTTGTACAGATCATGACCAATGATGACATATCAGGAGACATTATGAATAAGGTATCTCTTTTCATGGTGGTTGAAGGTATTGGGAATGATTTGGTCTTGGAGATAGGAAAATAGGTTTTTGTATCTGGATGAATCATGACCCACAATAGTGCAGATCATGCGGGTTTTGGGGGAATCATATGCAGGATAAGATAGTGCTTCCACCAAGAACTCATAGCGTAGCTCATGTTCAGGTTGCTGTAATAGAGTAGATAGCGTTGCCATTGCATCGGCAGCCTTCTTCTTTGTTCTAGGAATTTTCTCAATTGTGATAGATATGAAATACTTCTTTAGATCATCTACCATTCTTTTGTAGGGAATGAGTTTTTCATCTTTAGTCTAGTACACATCATTGACTTGATGGATTACAAGTTGCGAGTCTCCATGAATGTGTAATTTTGTTACTCTCCACTCAATTGCTAGTTTCATGCCATTAAGAAGGGCTTCATATTCTGCAATATTGTTTGTGCAAGGGAACTTTAATCTGAATGCTTTTTGGATTGAGTATCCTTGAGTAGTTATGAACAATATGCCTGCTCTTGACCCATTCTATGTATAGGAGCCATAAAGAATAACTGCCATTCTCTAGAAGAAAGAGTCGTGATAGAGGAATCTAGAAATTCCATTTGCATTGGTGTATCATCAATCATAGGTGCATCTGCTAATTGATCAGAAATAACATGTCCTTTGATAGCTTTTCTTTCCACATATTCAATGTCAAATTTGCTTAACTAGAGCATGACCCATTTAGCTAATCTACCTATGAGGGAAGCTTTGCTTAGAAGGTACTTGAGTGGATCAATCTTAGCTACCAAATGCATGGTATGAGCTAACATGTAATGTCTCAATTTCTATGATGCAAAGATCATAGCTAGAAAATCTTTCTCAATCATTGAATAGTTCTTCTCATATGCAACCAATGTTCTATTGATATAGTATATAGCTCTTTCCTTTTTGTTGTCATCATGTTGTGCAAGCAATGCCCCCAGTGATGTATCTGTAGCAGAGACATAAGATCAAAGGCTTCCCTGGGATGGGAGGCATCAAGATAGGAGGATTTGATAGATATTCCTTGATATGGTTAAAGTTGTTCTCACACTCTTCATGCCATGCAAAGGTCACACCTTTATGTAATGTTTTTGTAAAAGGTTGTGATATGTCTGCTAGTTGTGATATGAATCTTCTGATAGATTGAACTCTTCCTTGCAACATCCTCATTTGACTAATATTCTTTGGAGGTTGCATTTCCATGATAGCCTTTATGTTAGCTGGATCAACTTCAATGCCCTTCTTTGAGACTATGTATCCTAAGAGCTTTCCAGAAGTGACACCAAAAGCACACTTCTTAGGATTTAGTCTGAGACTAAATTTTTCCATCCTGTCTAGTATCTTGCTCAAGTCATTTAGATATTCAGATCTAATCATAGATTTTGCTAAAGTATCATCAACATAATCCTCCATTGTCCTATGCATCATGTCATGAAAAATAGAAGTCATAGCTCTCTGATATGTAGCACTAGCATTCTTAAGCCGAAATGGCATGACATTCCAACAGAAGGTGCCCCATGCACATGTGAAAGCAATTTTCTCTTGATCCTCTGGAGCAATTTTTATTTGATTATATCCAAAAAAACCATCCATTAAAGAATACATCTCAAAGCCCGCAGTCATGTCCACTATCATATCAATGTTAGGTAATGGAAAATCATCCTTAGGGCATGCTGTGTTTACATCTCTAAAGTCTGTGCATAATCTTATTGATTTATTTGATTTTGAAATAGGTACAATATTAGAAATCCATTTTGCATAATCAATAACTCAAATGAATCCGGCTTTTAGGAGCTTCTCTAATTCAGCTTTTACCAAGAGTGCAACATGAGGATGCATCTTTCTTAACATTTTCTTAACAGGTTTGACATTTGGAGCTATAGATAAATGATGCATTATAAGATTAGGATCCAACCCTGGCATATCTAAATATTTCCATGCAAATTTGATCTTCTTTTATGTTAGGAATGTAGTAAATTTTTGCTTCTCTTCTTCTAATAAAGATTGTGCTACATGAATCAACTGTGGTTCTTCTGTTGTTCCCAAGTTGATGGATTGAGTGGGCTCAATTAGAACTGGAGATCTGTCCTATAAATGACTCAGAAGGACATCAAATATCTCATCCTTAGGCACCTCAAAGAGGTTTTCACCTTTAGATATGTCTATTATTTTTACTTTTGTAGGTTCTGAGACTGCCACAAAGTGGTTTTCACCCTTAAAACTCCTTTTCTTTTTATTCTTATTCTTATTTTTCTGCCTAAGATACTTGATGTCTGACTCTATCATGCTAATGCTTGGTTCACTGATGGAAGTCCTCATAGGCTCAATTGCATTGAGGTAGCAAGCAAGGGCATAGTCATTTGGGAAGGTATAAATACCATGGCTTAGATTTGTGGAGGTTTGATCAAGAAGTTCAGGATGTTGGATAGTCAAAATGGGGAAAGATTGGGAGATAGTGTTTACGGATATGGATCTATCATCATTGGTCCTAACCCGATGCTCAAGTTCAAAGGTGATATTACAACTTAAGACATTCAATTTTTGAATAGGCTCAATCTCATTGTGGGAGTCCAATTCAACCATAGGTGGATCAGACTCGATAGGTTCATTACTTTTCTCTAGGCTTACATTGGGTTTAGGTGTGTATGCACCCTAAAATGGTCACCTAGACTTTGGGCCCCCATTCAGCAATTTATCAAATCCCTGAATCAATATTTTCAAAAATCAACATTTTTCAATTGTATCAATTTCCTTGATCAAATCCTATTTCATCATTTTTTATTATTTTCCTTGGGCTAATCATTTTATCCTAAGTCTTTATTTATTTAAAAGGAATATTTCCTCCCCTTTTAATAAATAAAAAGCCCCCACCTTTTCCTCTTATCTTAAGTTTCACAAATAAAGCATTATTCTTATTTTATAAAAAGGAAAAAAGCACTTTTTGTCTCATATGGACACAAAAGTCAACTTTTATTGTCTCATTGGAGGATATTTGTGCACATGGATTGCTCCTCTTTGATGCTCCACCATTGATTAAGTCTTTTGCCTCTTAATCTCCATGGTCCATTTCTCCTTATTTCCTATAAAAGAAGAGCTCTCTTCCTCATCTAGGTCATTCACTTTTATGCTAACTTTATGCTGCAGGAATTCTTGAAGACTTTGAAGCTTTTTGGAGACCATTGTTGCATCACATCTTGGCTTTCTTCATTTCTTCATAGTTTAGCTTTCATTCTTGCATAGTAGCTTCATATTTCATGCTTTCATAGTTTAGATTTCCTTTCATGCTTTAGAATAACTCATCTAGTTTAATAGGAAGGATTGTAACACTTGTTATTTCCATTTCATAGTTTAGATTGTACTTCCATCTTCATAGCATAGCTTTCATATTTGCATCTTCATTCTTAGCTTACTTGCATTGCATTTCATTTGATTCTTGGAGATATTGGCACTCTTTCCCTTGTCTTCACTTGAATCTCTCATTGTGTGGTTGACTAGCAAGGTCATTAAGTTTATTAGCTCTAGCTGAGAGCAATTTTACAATCTTACAACTCCATACATAGAGAGCTCTAGGTCGCTATTGAAGGTTTCCCTTTCATGGATTTCCTTTGATGTAATGATTTAGAGAAGTGCACTACTTTTGTGTGTACATTTTTGGCACCCACCGTGGGGCAGAGTAGACTAGCATTGTCCCTTCTTTTTCTGCATTTTCATCAATTTTTTGGCAAGTTTTGAGATTAATTTTTGGTCTCTATTTTTTTTTCTCAGAATATCATGTGATACTTCCAGAAATATCATGTGATAGTTCTCTGTATGTGCGCATGATACTTCACCTATTGGAAGTATTGCCTATCTATTGCAGAGAATATCGCTTGGTCTCAGGTGAAGTATCACTTGGTATAGGGAGAAGTATCGCCCAGAAGTAAACTATCACCCCGGTATACTAAAAAGTATCACGTGATACTTCTGGTGTCCGTACTATTGACTGTACCTGGCAGTGACTTATCTTTCTGAATCTTTTGGGCCAAGTTTAGATTTAATTAGTTTGCTGGTTTAGTTCATTATGGTTAAGCAGAGTTTAGTTGCAAATTTTATTTGGATTTTGAGATTTTTCTAACCTTGTGGGCCTAACAAGTTGTAATTTTAGGTACATTTTCTTGAAATATTTTAACAAAAGAATGCATTTCAAAGCTTCAAATGTACAAGGGCTACTAACAGTTTTTGTAGGGCTTTCCAAAGCATAAAAACCCAATCAAATGCTTGTTTTTATTTTCATTTCAAGTGTGGCATTTACTAGTTGTTTCCTTTAGTAGGCACATAATATCTTGTGGAAGAAATCTTGAGGTGGTAGGAGAAGTATGCTCTTCACCCTTGTGGTGAACCAAAAAATCTTGACCCATCTTAGGATTTTGGAACCAAGAGAGTAATTGAACTTTGCTTGGTGTGTTTGGGAGAAAGCTTTGGGAAAAGGGAGTATGCTCTTCACCCTTGTGGTGAAACAAAATCCTTGAATCTCATAAGTTGATCTAATTTTTGTTTAGATTGTTAGAATCCTTTAGCGGGCCTGCTCTTGAGCAATCAAGAGGAACAACCCAAGTGGGGACAAGCTTATTGCCAGCTATTCTGACCCACTATAAACTCAAGGCTATCAAGGATACAAAACCTTGGTAGACGTAGTGCTTGTCTTCATTTGATGTGAGTACTTGTGGGATTGTGACCATGAGGAAAATATTGAGCAAGAATGCTTAAGGTACTCTTGAGCCCTCGAGGTTCGTTACTTTCTGCAAGATAAGGAGTCCTTTTGGGGAGCAAGAGGGGTACTACGAATGGAAGCCCTTATTAAGAACCATAGTTAGAATCCACCCTATTTTTCTACTTAGCTTCTTAGTACAAGGATTGATCCAAGTGGAATAACCTGGATCACCCCAAGATTACTCACCATATGTGTCCCTTTGGTTGTGTCTTTGACACTTCCATGACAAAGCCAACATCTATTGTGGGTAACCACTTTGTGTGAGGCAATGGGACATCAAGTTGTAGTCCAAGTTGAGAAGTAATGAGCCTTATCCTTCTAGGTAGTAATTGCTTGAAGTGTCTTCAATTGTGCTATACCAGTGTTAACGTTCTTGAACATTCAAACAATCGGTAGTATCCTAGGGTGCTTTTCTATTTTGATATCACAAATGCTTATCTTGGAAAGGTTTCTTTTGCCCTTGTTTCAAGTGTTCTATGACATGTTTGATCCCATACTATTTGCAAACTTGTCTTTTATCTATTTTTACTGCTTGTCAAACTGAGAAATTGCACTATCCAACTTGCAAATTTGGTCAAAACGCTTCAAAATTGAGTTTTTTATGTTCACTTGTCAAAAAGTCACACAATTCTACAACATTATCATGCGCTTTGCTGAGAAATATCACGTGATAGTTTGCCCCTACTAGACTATCACCCCGCTTGCCTGGAAACTATCACCCGGGTATATTGAAGTCTATCGCCCTGCTTATGGTGAAATATCACCTGGTCTTAAAGTATCGCCCTATCTACCTGGAAAGTATCACCTGGAATTTTTTTGTTGTCCACTATTTTCAGTCATTTTCAAGCCTTCCTTGGTCTGAGTCAGATCCTAGGTGTTTTCATGTTGGTATCAATTGCACAAGATGACTCTTAGTCTTCTTTCTTCTGCTTCTCCCATGTCTTTCTAGTCTCTCATTTTCATCCTTTCTCTTCTTTCTTCATGATTCTTCCTAAATTCTTCATGTCTTCTTAATTCTTTTCCTCTTATTATCTAGTCTACTTTCTTCTATTTCATCTCTTCTATTCATTTCTTTCATGCTTGATTCCTCCTCTTCTAGAATCATGAGTTTCAACTATCTTTCTATAGAACCTATCTTGAAAATGGATGATCTTGATCTCCTTTCTCAATTTGAAAAATATCATTCTTCCAATAGTTTCATTGATGATAAATTTATGACAAAAATATGAAAGAAAGCAAGTGAATCACCCGCCTTTGGTAGAATCATGCTCATGATCCTCTCATGGTATTCTTCTTCCAAACATTCTTCATCATCTAAGTCTTCTCATTTGAATTCTTCACCTTCCAAGTCTCATCATGAACCTTCTAAACATCATTCAAATTCTTCATCTTCCAAGTCTCATCATGACTCTTCTAGATATTATTCGCATTCTTCATTATCCAAGTCTTCTTCCTCCACTAGGTCTTCACTTTCCTCTTCTTCACAATCTCATTCCTCTTCTACTTATCCCAAGAGTCTTACTCCTCAATATGAGCAATATAGTAATCCTTGTGATACCTCTCCCATGAAGAGTGACACACCCACCTTTGATGACTATGATGACTATTATGATGGCTATGATGATGAACCATATAGTCATACCCATGAAACCTCTATTCCTAAGAGTCCTCCTCGTTGTGTGCTCAAGCTTACTAAAGGGTCATCCTATTGGATAGATTGTGATGGTGATCCATATGATTTTGATTTTGAAAGGGATTATGATATTTGTTGTGACCAATATGATACATCTGCTACTATTGAGGAAGAGAAGTTTTTCCGCACTGATTATAAATGTAGATACTATGAGCATCTCTCCTCTAAGAATTCTCATGCTAAAAATAAAGATGACACTCTCAAGCAAGATTATGCTAATGCTGAACCTTTGTCTTGTGATGGTCCCCTTCCATCCCCTACTCATACATTTCCTAAAGCTTCTGAGTCTTCCAAATCTTTCACAAATCCTTCATCCAACAAAGATCCTAATATTTTTCATGCAGTTCCCTATAGTTATCCTCAAGGGATACCTCTTAAAGAAACTCAAGCTAACCTTCACTTGGCTGCAAATACTTTCAATAATGCTAAACCTAAAGAGCCTAAGTCTTTATGTGCTACAATTCCTACTTCAACTAGTCCTTCACTACCTCTTCCAAAGTCTTCCATAGAACTCCAGCCTGCTTCCTTGTGCTTAGAAGTGGCTTCATGTCAAAAGGACTTTAAAAATGATAAAGAAAAGAACATAAAGAAAGATCAAGATCAAGAACCCTCCATGTCATCCAATCCTTTTCATGATGTCTCTCATCTATTTCGTGGTTCTTTTGATCCTCTACACCCTTTCTCATCCATTCCACCATGTCTTAAGTCTTTCCCTAAGCAAGATCACGTTACTACTTACACTATTGAAATTACCAATAATCAAAATAACCTTACTTCACTTGTGCCTTCCAAAGATGATACTTCCATTAAGGTTATTAAAAATAGTGTTGTTACTTCCAATGCTAAGCCTATTGAAAAAAAATAAAAATGGTGCACTTATGCTATCTAAGGCAACTTGTCAAGATCAAAATCTTCCATCTTCTTGTTCTACCACTCCATGTTCGCTTCCACTTTCTACTCTTCCTATGTCTTTGCAAGCTTTGAACAATCCTATCAAAGAAGTTGCTCCTATTCAAGATGTTCATGATCCTATTGCAAATCCTAATGCTTACTCTAAAGATGTTGATGTCCTTGGTTGTTATATAGATGATGATGAACTTATTGATTATCCTTTTGTATCTTCCACATCTATCCTTGGACCTCGTCCACCAATGGTAAAGGCTTCACATCTTCCTTCCATCTTGGGCCCTTATGTCCCTTCACTTTCCCCTCCTAACTCTCCTAATTCTCCATCCATCTTGGTCCTTACATCCCTCCATCTCCTATCTTTCCTCAAGATCAACATAGATTCATACCCTTGAATCCTTTTCATACACCCACCCATCTAAACCAGTCATATCGTCCTTCTTATTCCACAAGTCCCAAGTCTTTTGGAAGTAACTTGAATGTTCAAAACAAGAAAAAGAAGAAATACAAGAATCCATCAAAAAAAGAAGATCACCATGTCTCCTCTAATCGACATGGAGGCATAAAGTCAAAAGAGATATCTAAGAAGAAAACTACAAGACAAGTATGGGTTCCAAAATCCATCATTGAAGATATTCTCTCTAAATCATCAAAAAGAAATGAAAAGCCTATGACTATATGGATTCCAAATTCTCTCTTAAGAGAGTCTTATGTTGAACAACAAGTGAAGTTGACATTCAAGCTTCCAAAGGCTTCCGCTTCATCTTCTTCCAAAAAAATTCTTTTATTCTATGTGCCTAAACCAAAACCTCTGCTAAACATTCACCATGTTCCTTCTTGTATTCCTTCATTCACATTTCCTCCATCCTCTCATCACCCTTCACGGTGTGTGTTGACATTGATTTTGCCTTCCTTTCCATCTTCCATTTCACAATCCTTCCATTCATTATCCTTCTACCTTCTATCATTTTTCCTCATTTGCCTATTCCTCCTATCTTCCAACCTCACTCGCTTTACATAAAACCTTATCCTCCATTTTTTCTTCCATCTTCCTTTCCCTATCAGCATCTTTGAGCATATCATTTTGAATCCTTGGCATATAATGGTTTATCCTTTCAAGGAGCATTATCTAAAAGCTTGCCTTCTTCGAAAAAAGAAAAAAGAAAAAAAAAAAACAAAAAAAAAAAAATTGAAAATGTGCCTTGGTGGAAACCTGAAAACAGGCACCTTGGTAGAAAAAGTAAAGAGAAATAAATTTATCCTATGGTGAAAACCACTCCCTTGTGGCACCTTGGATAAGTACCATGATGAAAACCTGGCAATCAGGCACCATGCGTAGTTCTTCTACATATTTCATCCATTCCATCTTCTCTCTTTGATCTTGACAATGTTGATCTATACACAAACATTTGGCTATCTTTTGAGCTATTCTATGATGATCTTTCTTTCATTCCATTCATGTTTAGCCTTCATATTTATTTTCCTCCACTCATTCTATCCTTTCACTATCCTTTTCCCCTTTGGTCTTGATCTAGTAAAAAAGGGTAAAACACGATGCTATGAAGCCTCTTGACATGTCTACTCCTTTGGACTGCATCCTTTCCTTCTTTTGCATTAAACTTTTGTGACTTATCCTATGCTGGCCTTTCATTGCTTGTCCAAATGTGCTTTGCATGACAATTTTTTTTCCTACCTTGGGTGCTCTTGAGGAGTTTTCCCTTGAGGATTTCTTCCCTTCATTTGCCTTCATTCTCTTTTCCTCCATCTCTTCCACCAGCTTGCTAATCCTTCTTGTCCTCCACCTTGCTAGACATTGGGACTACATGATCTGATCTTGCTTGGGAGTTTGATGCCCATTCTGTCTAGGGGCATCCTTTGTACATATTTTATTGATCCTAAAAAAATTCAAAAAAATTCATATATGATGCTGAAAAAATCTTAAAAAGCATATAAAGTCCTAAAAAAGACAAAAAAAAATAAAAAATAGCAACAAATTCAAAAAAATAGAAAAGTGCCTTGGTGAAAACTTGGAAACAGGTGCCTTGGTAGCAAAAATACCAAAAAATGATAAAAAAGAGAAAAATTGCAATAAAATCCAAGTGGTGAAAACTTGGAAACAGGCGCTACTTGAGGCCTTTGCACCCCTATTTCTTAGCATGCGTTCTCGACACTTAACCATTCTCCATCATGCCTTGACCCTGTTACCTTGGTGTGGAATTGGTCTTTGTCTTTGTCTAGGGGGCATAGCTGTTAGCTTCGGTCTCTTCGATGTGCTGGTCTTTAGGACACCTTGCAAATAGTGTTTCTCAACACTTCCCAAATTGTGTTTCTCAACACTACCCTAACATCAAGTGTTTCTCAACACTTATTAGATGTCTTACCCACCAGTCTAAGTATGATGTGATATTGCTCATTAGCAAATTGGATACTCAAAGTTTGACTCTATGACCAACACACATGCACTTAAACAATCAATTCAATTGAGATATGTTGACTTTATTTTTCTTTGTGTGTTGTCTATGAGAATTTCTTTGATGAGTGTTCTCCCCCTAAGAAGTTTTCGATGATGCATAGCTAGAAGACTAAGGGCATGAGAACATGTTTTATTTCTTTATCTGCTTGTGGGTATATTTTTTTGATCCTCACTATCATTAGCATTTATGCTTGTTCCACTTGACACCTAGGATCTATAAAGTATTATCCTTGACTGTTTGTGAGTGCATGCTTATAGCTATCTTGACCTTCTTGTGTCCTGATGCAAGCATAATCTCGCTATAGCAAACTTAGGTAATCTCACTGCACTAGTCATCTTGACCTATATGTCTTTGATGCCTAGGTGGGATTCCCACATATCAATCTAATATAGATCATATTCATATACCCATAGTCATACTAGTGTGTATTGTATGATTTTATGACGCTACCAATAATGCTTGATGATGATAATTAGATGTCTATAAGCGTTGTGACCTTGCAAGTCAACCACTTTTCATAGTAGCTTGCATTTTTAGGTTCATGTTAGATTAGTTTTGCATCTTACATATGGAGAGAGCTCTCCTTTTATCTTTTGTGGACTTTTTAGTCAAATTTTGCTCACCTTTTCTTCTCGATCATGTCTTTCACTCCTTGTCTTTCACATCACATCATATAGCATTTTGACTTTTTGACCTATTTTCAAAACACCTTAGAATTGCGTGAAAATTGCACCCCTAGCTAATTTCGACGTCCTGGATCCATTTTTGGACTCAAAATCAAAATCTAAGGTCATCTTGATAGTCAAAATCACATTTCAAAAATTTCTCTTTCTTCTGTGCAGTTGACTAACCTTTTGAGGCATAATCCTTCGATCTTTGACGGAATTTCTTCCTTTTCATGTCTTTCACACTTCTAGTCTTCCATTCACCCCATTTCTTTTCTTCTCATTCATCACTGGGGCATGTTTTCAATGCCTAATGGTTATCTTGTTATCCTTTATCTTCGATTATGATTTCATTATGATTTGATCATCTTTTATCAATCTGTTGTTCTCCTCTACCTGATTTTGATTTCGATTCCGAGGGGGCAGTACCTATTGGATTTAATCCTTGATTTTCTTGATTCAGCTAACTTTTTATGAGCTTTCACTCAGCTTGAGATTTTTATCTCTTATTTTGGATGTGATCCCAAAATGAACTCATGTCCAGAATCTTTTGTTTATTTTTGTCCGGGCGTGTTCCCAAAATGAACACATGTCTGAGTTGTTTTGTGATCCCAAAATGAACTCTCATTTCAATTCTTCTTTGACCACATGTGTTCTCAAAATGATCACACATTATTTAAAGAGGGGAAAATGTATGCACCCTAAAATGGTCGCCTAGACTTTGGGCCCCCATTCAGCAATTTATCAAATCCCTGAATCAATATTTTCAAAAATCAACATTTTTCAATTGTATCAATACCCTTGATCAAATCCTATTTCATCAGTTTTGATTATTTTCCTTGGGCTAACCATTTCATCCTAAGTCTTTATTTATTTAAAAGGAATATTTCCTCCCCTTTTAATAAATAAAAACCCCCCACCTTTTCCTCTTATCCTAAGTTGCACAAATAAAGCATTATTCTTATTTTATAAAAAGGAAAAAAGCACTTTTTGTCTTATATGGACACAAAAGTCAACTCTTATTTTCTCATTGGAGGATATTTGTGCACATGGATTGCTCCTCTTTGATGCTCCACCATTGATTAAGTCTTTTGCCTCTTAATCTTCATGGTCCATTTCTCCTCATTTCCTATAAAAGAAGAGCTCTCTTCCTCATCTAGGTCATTCACTTTTATGCTAACTTTATGCTGTAGGAATTCTTGAAGACTTTGAAGATTTTTGGAGATCATTGTTGCATCACATCTTGGCTTTCTTCATTGCTTCATAGTTTAGCTTTCATTCTTGCATAGTAGCTTCATATTTCATGCTTTCATAGTTTAAATTTCCTTTCATGCTTTAGAATAACTCATCTAGTTTAATAGGAAGGATTGTAACACTTGTTATTTCCATTTCATAGTTTAGATTGCACTTCCATCTTCATAGCATAGCTTTCATATTTTCATCTTCATTCTTAGCTTACTTTCATTGCATTTCATTTGATTCTTGGAGATATTGGCACTCTTGCCCTTGTCTTCACTTGAATCTCTCATTGTGTGGTTGACTAGCAAGGTCATTAAGTTTATTAGCTCTAGCTGAGAGCAATTTTACAATCTTACAACTCCATACATAGAGAGTTCTAGGTCGCTATTGAAGGTTTCCCTTTCATGGATTTCCTTTGATGTAATGACTTAGAGAAGTGCACTACTTTTGTGTGTGCAAGGTGCATATTGGTGAATAACATCAACATATTTCTTTGTAATAAGATCATCTTCTTCTAGAATGGCTTCCCATTCATAGTCATTAGATTCTTCATCTATGCCTCTTTGTCTATTTGATTGTCTTCAAGATTAGCTGGTTCTTGTGTTGCAACTATCTCTTGATTGAAAGTAGGTTCTTGTGTTTCTACTACATTAATTCTTTTGATTGGATCATCTTCATCATTAAGGAGGTCTTTGATATCCTTAGGCAAATGCTCATAAGGAACAAGTTTTGGGATGTTTGAATCACTATCTGGTGGTTCAGTTTCTTCCTTCTTCAGAAGGGGTTCGCCTAATGCGATCTTCTCTATGACATGAGAACAATTACCTTTGAGGTGGAAGGGTTTCTTTTTAAAGCCTAAGCCAACAGTATCTTTGTTTTCCCTACCAGTATGTGAAATAGGTGTTATAAGACCTTTTCCTTTGACTCCTAGAGGTCCTTTACCTGAATATCCCATCTTAGCTATCCGTTTATCTCCTGGACCATATACCTTAGAAGAGATTTTGGATACTGTAGAGTCACTAGTTGGAACAGCTTGAGATTCTAGTTCATCTTTGTATAGCCATGTAAGCATAGCTTCATCCTCTTCAAATTCTTGCTTGGAGACTTGTTCTGCTACAAAATTCTTTTTATATGCCTCAAGAGGTTCTTTAGAGTCTAGTTTGGATTGTTTTAAAGATTGTCCATAAGAATTAGGTGAGATAGGTAGAGATGTCAAAGATAAGACTGGCTCTATAGTATATTCTCTCATACCATTTTCTTTTTTATTGACCTCTTTTGCAAGATCTTCCATTTTAGATGTGGATGCTTCTTTTGTTGGCTCAATGGAAGATTCTTTGTTATTAGGCACAAGTTTATCTGCACTTTCCTTCAATGTATTGCAAGTGGTGGATATGTCTGCTGGAATAGTGACCTCTACACCTTGATAAGGAAATTTCAAACATTGGTGGAATGTAGAAGGAATAGCCTTCATCTCATGTATCCATGGTCTCGCTAGAAGAATGTTGTAAGCCAGAGGTAGATTAAGAACTTGACAGATAGTATCTCTGATAACCGGACCTGCTCTGATAGGTAAGACAATGGTGCCTTTAGAAGATCTTTCTTGTTCATCATAGGCTTGTATAGTTATTTTCTTTCTTGGATCAATAGCCAATTATAAAAATCCCAATTGTGTGACCAAGCTATAAGAACAAATGTTTAGGCCAGTGCCTCCATCTATCAACACACGTTTGACTCTACGGTTCTAGATCAAGACTTCTATATGCAAGGGTTGGTTATGTGGGTGACTCAAGGAGTTGTCATCTTCCTCTGAAAAGGAAATATATTGTGGAGATGTAAGATGTCCAACCATAGTCTGGAACCTATCTAAATCAAGGTCATCAGGAACATTGGATCCGAGCAAAGCTTTGTCTAGAATAGCTCTATGAGCTGGAGATATTTGAAGCAGCTCAAACATGGAGATATTTGCATTAGTGTGTTGGAGTTGTTGAACAATGTTGTAAGATGTTGGCCTTGTATCTTTAGGATTGGAAGATTTAGAAACAGCCTTCTGTTTGGAAGTGGAAGAAAGATTGAAGGGCATCTTAGGGACATTTGATGAATCTAGGATTTGTCCGTTCAGATGTGCCTGAGCCTATGTTCGATTCACTACATTAGCTAAAGTATGATCTCTATCTCTTCACACAATTGTGATGACATTGCAATGCTCAGAGAGACAAGGTTCAACCATATTGATAACAACATTATTTCCAGGGTAAGCATAATTGACCTTTGCCCCCATATTAGGCTGAGAAGATGAAACTTCTTGACCATGTTTCAGAAATGGTTCTGTGAATGTTGTATGATCATTATTGCTCTTATGATTGTCAATCCTAATGTCTCCCTTATCAATTAGATCTTGAATAGTATGTTTCAAGCATAAGTAGTTATTAGTTTTGTGACCTTTACCCCAATGGAAATCATAGAATTCATTCTCTCTCCACCAATTTGGCTTAGGATTAGGATCAGATTGTTGGATCTTAGGCAAAGAGATGATGTTATTAGCCAATAGAGTTCTCATAGCTGATTCCAAAGATTCCCCAAGAGGAGTGAACTTTCATTTATTATCAACGGACCAAGATTTGTATTTTGGCTTCTTTTGAGATGGTTCAGACACCTTTTTCTTTGAGGCTTTGATTGCTTGGGTACCAATAGTTAGATTGAAAGTTGGTGCCTTTGATGGGGCATGAATAGTATTGAAAATGCCATCTATGATGATGCCTTTATTCTTGTTCCAATTTTTGTTCTTGTCTTTAGAACTAGATCCTGATTCGTGCTTGTCCTCTTGAAGTGTGATGTCTCCTTTTTTCACAAGTACTTTTTCAATTTTGATCACATTGTCTACCATCTTATCAAAAGATATATGATCTTGCATTTGTAAAGGGTAGTTGATCTCTGGGATAAGATTATTGATGAAGATTTCAAGTTTCTCAATTTATGGAATAGGCCTAGCATATAGAGAGAATTTCTTCCTCCATCTCTTGAGAAATATCAGGAATGGTTTTCCTGGATATTGTTTGAGATTGCAGATATCAATCATGGAGACTGGATGTTGAATGTTGTAGGAGTATTACTGATAGAACAATTTGATCAACTCCTCAAAAGTTTTGATAGTAGAAGACAATCTAGAGAACCAATGAATGGCTGCTCCCCCCAGAGATCGAGGAAAGAGACGCATCAGATAGGTTGGTCCATGCATGAACTCCATAGATTATGTATAGAATTCTCTAACATGATCTTGAGGATCTGAGTGTCCATCATACTTATCATATTTAGGCATCTCCACTCTTTTCAGGAATGGTGGTATGTACAAGTCTTTGTCAAATGGAAAAGGACATAGGGTCTCCATGGAGAACTCCTTGGGTTCCTTTTCTTTCTCAAGGTTATTAAGTTTGACTTGCATGGCATGCATCTATTTCATCATAGCTATGAGTGGAGTTTATTCCTCATGTGTAATGATATCTTCAACATTAAAGTTGGGAGGAAGTTTAGCTCCTTGATGAGCTAATTGTAAAAAGTATGCCTCTCTGTCTTCTTTCAAGAAATGCTTCATCATTCATTTGAAGTTATCATCATTTTGATATTGAACAATTTCTTCAGGTGTGGGTTCCTTATTTGTACCATGTTGAGATTGAGCTCTTTGAGAGCCAAAGTTTGTCCCTTCTTGAGACGTGGTAGGAGTTCTCCCTGGGATAGATTGATGAGGAGTTTGTTGATTACCTCTGTGAATTGATGAAGGAGGAATGTAACCAATTTTTAATCGAAAGTTGCCAAGACTATCGTCTTCGTAAAGGCCAAAATTGTAGAGTTTATCAAGAGTTGGACCCCTAACAGTGGTTATAGGTAAGGTATGGGATGATTCTCTAGATTTCTTGTGAGAGGAAGCTCTAGTTTCCACCATTAACCTTGGGTGAAACAAAAGAATATGATGAAGACAACTGAAGAAAGATCTGATTCAAGAAGATCAAATGATGCAACCTTGTCAAGGTTTGATTGATTGAAGCTTAAATTAGATGTAAATGAAGGATACTATGCCCTGGATGTATGGGTAGATTCCCAAAAGATAGCAGACACGAGTTCACAACACTTAGCCATTTTGAAGATGGATTGAAGATTGATAGTTATGACAAGGTTTTGACAGAAGATGATAAAGACTCAAATCAATTTAAAAAAAGGCTAAATTGGATTCAAAAGGAAACTTTAGGAAAATGATTGGATTCTCAGTAATTGCTGCTCTATTCCTGACATAGTGATTTTCTTGACAGACTCTGGAAATAGGCTGGAAAAGCTAGATCTCTGACAGTTCTGACAACTTTCTGACAACTTTTCAAAATCTCTCAAATGACTTTCTACAAGCTCGTACGACAATGGGTATAGCATGAAATGACAATTGAAAAACTCGTACGACTATTGCAAAACTCGCATGACAGTTGATAGTAGGGTATTTGACTTTTTGGAATTGACTGGCAGCAAAACTCATATGACAATGTACCATATACCATACGACAATCTGGGGGTTCTGAAATGACAATAGCCAAAAGTTGTATGACTTTTTGACTTTACAAAATGACTATTGACTCTAGAAAGGTATTTAACATCAGATTTTGCAATTTTTGAGATTTTTAGTTTTAGATTGTTCACAAAATTGTCTGTCCAGATTTGAAGATTGTAGCGGATTGATTCGTTCTTAGTAACCAGATAGATAAAGAAGCATGCAAAATAGAAAGCAAGTGATTTCAAGCACGTCTGAAAACAATGAACAGGGGACAAAGTAACCCTGCACATGAACAATCAAGTGACTAAATTGTGCTAATCCCTAGGAGTGCTAACAGTGTATGTTCCAAAAAATTTTGCAATAATGCACATATTCTTAGAAAAATGAAAATTTGGCCTCACTAGAGTTTTTAGTAATGGTCTGACTCTGCAACTTTTATGATCTCAAGAGGGTGAACTCCAATCCAGGTGCACCGGGGTTTTGACACAGTTCGAGAACTTAATCTTTAGGATCTGCTAGGGAGATCTGACAACCCAACAAGAGACCACACCTATGGAGATTTCTTCCACAAGGACATTTATATAGTGGTTGTCACTACCATGGCAAAAATGGCTATTACCACTTGAGGTTCCATCAACGTGGTTGACCCAATTAAGGGAATGTCCACTACGGTTAACCCTCTCTAAAGGTGACTCACAAAATATACCACATGGAGACTAGTTCCAAATTCAAAGATCTGAGTTTCTGGTACTACCCAAAAAGGGAGTAGAGCATAGTCCTCTAGCCTTTTCACTTTTAACCCAAACAAAGAGAATAGATTAATTTGACACACTAAGACCAAGATTATCTCACAAAGATCTATGATGTCAACCACTCATGATCTATCAACCTCTCTGGAGAGAGAATGTATCAATCAGAAGTTGAAGATGCACAAATCTAGTAGAACGTGAGACTCTCTCAGTAACCTCCCTACCTACAAGGGCTCCTTCATTGAGAAGAGTTTCACTGGAAACCCACTCTCTCAAGAACCACGAATAGTGTTCATAGGGCCTATTTACTATGTGTAATAAAGATGTTGAGAAGAAAATCTATGTTCATTTTTAATAGCCCAAAATTAAATCTATGATATGAAAGCAATAAAGGTCACACAAGCTCGACACACAAGAGTTCTTTTCAATCTGTTGGTGTTCAAAATAGACACTTATACTCTTACGCTACCAATATACCCTCAAGTTGATTTTAGGATTGGTTAGTTCCAAAATGTATATGAATCTTAGGGTAACTGGACCAACTATAGGGACAAGACTGCCCTCTTCACTTTTGGCTCTGCAAAACCAAGGTGGGTGCACCTAACCCAGTGAAAACTATACTTCACACACCAAGGACTAGGTCTAAACAATAGATTGATAGTAAGAAAGTACTAAATGCTAACCTCACATTGATTGACTCTCCATCACTATTGGGTAACACAACCATACAACCAAAGACCTAAAGCTAAGAAAGGTTATTGATTCTAAGATTTGGAATGCAATGACTTCAACAAGTGTATGTTGACAAGAGGAATACTCATTTAGGCTAGTGCCTCATCCATTGGGAAAGATCACTTAGACACAAAGACACACAAATTTAAGAATACCTGAGAATTCATAGCCATAAATACATTTATCTGAATCTTTACTGCTTCCAAAAAATATCCTTACTTACACAAGGGAAAACTCATATCTCATTTAGAGCATTGTTTAATCCAATCCTAGATCAAAACTCAAGAATGAAGATACATACATAAAAACCATATGTAATGAGCTAGAAAACTCAAACTTTACTCGACTTGACACAAAGGAGAGATAATAATTAGATATTTGTATTAAGTATGATGAATTCCCTCTGTGTATACAATGAATCACAAGGCGCCCTGCTTGCAAACTATAGCTTAGACCAACAACTTTCTTCTTTCCATTAACAAACACTAAATCAAAAATTATTACAAAACCTTGGGACCAGAAACTAGGGACTGATTCTGAACATTAAAACTGGAACCTCTACAAAATAAAAAATTCAACACTATATACCACTGGTTACCTTGGAATCCTACACAAGTTAGGATGCAACAAGCTACGGATAACCAGGGTAAGGGTTAGGGTTTCCACCCACCAAGCAATTCAAATGGATCAAAAATTAATACACTAGAGGGAAAACCAAGCAACCCTGAGCAATCAGATCTAAATTCAATCTTCACTTATGGTAAATCTTCTAAAAATGTACTGAAGATCATGAAATTCCTACAAATTCATTTGATTTGACCCCTGCAACATGCTTCGAGCAAGTAAACCCACCCTCCACAATACAAAACTCTTTGCAAATAATCATCAGACTCACTGGACCACACCACAACAACTGCAAATCATTTCTATTAAGTTTGGCCATTGAAACATTCAATTCTAGTCCTTTCTATCACTGGAAAACATTCAAATTTTCAAATCTACAGAGAACAGCTACTTTATGGTGCTTACCGATGTATCAACGACCCATATTCAAATATGATCTTGGTTTATATCATGACCGTTAGATGCTTTTCCTTTTTCCTGGGTTATGTTCTTTACTATATAATAATCTGGCAAATATGCAACTGAAAAACCTCCACCCATTTGCAAGAACTTTGAGAGCACCGCTAAATCATTTGGCTATTATGCGAACACTGTTCGCCAAATTGCTAAGTCTTTAGACCCTTTGCCAAAACATCACGTGAACCAGTGAACAAAGTAAGCACTTGTCAGAACCACCAGAACTTTATCTAAACCACCAAAAGACTGAGAAACTTTTATTGGGCCCGCAAAGAAGATCGACGGTTGTCTCAAGTTCACATGCGTTAGAAAAAACCCATCAAATTACATGACGACCGTCGATGCTCTGCAAGTGTCAGAACCCACTAGACCTCAAAAAACTTGGCCCCACTAACATAATCCAATTCATCACCACATGGACAAATGAAAAGTAGACAACTCAGCACATCGTGGCACATAAAAAACCATCTAGCAATCAGACCCACCCTTATACTGCCGCCTGAGAATAAAGTAACATCGATGGCTGGCGTAAGATCTCAAAGCTCTGACACATCTCATGAGAACTTATGCCAATCATTGATCAACTACGGATGTCAAAACCCTTTGAGTCTCAAAAAATTACGTCCCATTGACAGCGTATCCAGTCATAACATATGCCAACCAATAAGAGACTGCCAACTGTGCTGACCTAGCACTAGACCCACTAACAGCCTTTACATTAGATTTTGAATCGACGGCTGTCACATCATCGCAAAGGGGAAGAATATTCCTTGCGATCATGTGACAACCACAAGATCTTCAAGCGACTGAAAAATTGACCCCACCCTACCATATCATCATTTCTCTTGGCCAATAAGGAACTGCCATTTGTACCTACATGTCAATGGACCCACCTGCAATGAAAGGCCACACCATAAAAGGGAATCAATGGTTGTTGCAAAAGTGCATAGCTCTAACACATCCTTTGTGCTTTAATGACCACCATCGGATTGAGATGGTGTCAGAGAGATGGGCCCAGGAAAGACTAAGCTGGAACATTAGAAAGAATTAAAGCTGGACTTAGGGAAAAATAAAGCTGACCGACTTAGGGAGAAATTTTGCTAGGCACATGAAAACTTAGGAAAAATTAAAACTAAACCCTTCGTGGGGAAATAAAACAATTAAGCACATGTGTTTAGGAAATTTTAAGTGACCCAAAAAGTAACATGAAATTAGAACCAGGCTAGTGCACACTTAGGGCTTGTTCACTACAACGGCTAGTTCTTCAAAAATTTCACCTAGGGTTTGAGCCAGAGACCTAAAAACAACTGCAGAGATGATGCAGGAGCATCCTAGGTGTAAGAGCAATCTTGCATCACCCAAAAATATTTCTATTTTTGTATTCAATAAGGGCTATTTTGTGCAGAGCTGCTATTTATGGAAAGTTACTATTTTTGGTAATTTTTGCATGTGCTCAGAATGATCTTATTTCTTTCTTGGAGGTTCATTTTGGTCATATAAGTCTGCCAGTAAAGTTTCAGTGCCAGATCAAGTGTATATTGGAAGATATTGAAGATTTTTGGTATTGGCAGCAGGGTACAGAAACTTTGAACTCAGTTTTGAAGGCTTTAGAGGCCCCGGATGAGGTCAAAAATTTGGGCGACAGGCGCTTGCGCCAGTCAAGCCTGTAGAGCACTTCGTGGCATTTCTGAAATGGGGTTATAATAGCCGAGCGGGTCAACTGGTGATGACTTATGGTCTTCGGAAGTTGGGCCACCTGAAATGGCAGAAAATAATTTTCTTCAAAATTTCTGGCCACCTGAAATGGCAGAAAATAATTTTCTTCAAAATTTCTGTTCGAGTTTCAAAGGTTATCTTGAGCCGACTATGATGTAATAAAATGTAAAATAAAATAATTCTAAGTTGGTCGGCCTTATTGGCTAAAATTCTGGAACCTTCCCAGGCGGTGGAAAATTGCCTATATAAGGAAGGCTGTATTATTGTCTTAGGCAGTTCAGAATAGTTCTGGGTAGTAGATCTGGGTATTGATTCGAGGCTTTGTCCTAAAGAATATTGTAAGGGAATGCCCATGTGGCTTTGCATATTGTAATTCCGAAAGTTTGTAATTCCACATTTGTGGAGATAATAAGAAGCCAATTTTCTGTTCTTGCATATTGTTGTTGTTTCTCTATTTCTGTTATGTGTTTGTGGTATTAAGGGGAGCACCCTTCATTAGGTGGTATCAGAGCAGGATTTCTTGAGTGTGTAAACAGATCACCGACTGTGAGGTAGTTTGCACCAGGACCGTGGCTAGGGTTTCAGTGCGCATCGTGAAAATGCCTCTACGAAGGGAACGTGGCGGAAGAGCTGGTGTTGTAACACTTGAGGTTAGAGAGCTGCAGAGACAAGTGTAAGCATTACAAGAAGAGATTCGTAGAGGAATGAATCTTAATGTCAGAGAAGAAAGCGAGGATGAAGCCGAAGAAGAATATCAAGAAGGAGAAGCTGAAATTGTGAACCAGGAGGAAGAAAGACTTTTTCGGGCGATTTCCAAGATTGGGAAAAGACCTAGGATTGAGGTTCCTACATTTTCTGAAAATCTTAACCCAGAGGAATTGATCGACTGGATCAATGAATGTGAGGAATATTTTGAGTATGAAGATGTTGAGGATCCTGATAGGGTCAAATTTGCGAAGACCAGACTGAAAGGTCATGCGAAAATCTGGTGGCAAGAAATTCAATTGGAGCGAAATAGAAGAGGGAAAGATAAAATCACAAGATGGGATCGGATGGTGGATAAATTGAAGCGACAGTTCATTCCTGTTGATTATGAGCTTGATCTACTAAAGAAAATGCAGTTTGAAGCAAGCAGGAAGATCTGTTCAGGAGTATACAGAGGAGTTCTATCGACTCCTCATCAGAACAGGCCATGCAGAAGCTGATAAGGAGAAAGTTGCCTGATACCTTAATGGGTTAAGGCCAAGCATTCAGGAGGAGTTGAATCTGGTTCGAATGAGCAGTATTGAGGAGGCATACCAATTTGCCCTAAAAGTAGAGGAAAAGTTGAACAAGAAGTTTGAGAGCAGACAAAACGGAAGAGGTCACGGTGGACGATCTGGTGGACAGTCATATGGTGGCCAAAATGAAGATCCAAAAAAGAAGGATGAGGCCAGTAGTAGTCAGAATCAGCGTGGAAATAATTCCAATCACTTCCAGGATCAGAATAATAAAGATCAGAGAGGAAGAGGAAGAGGACAAGGATCTGGAAGAGGTGGCTTCCGTGGAACATGTTTTCACTGTGGAGAAGAAGGTCATAGGGCATTTGAATGTCCTCAGTGCCAAGGCAGAATGGACAGGAGAAATGAAGGCCAGGCCAGAGTTGCACATGTAGATGAAGATGCCAGATCATCAAATTCTGAAGATGCTGAAAGAGGAGAAACGTTGATTAACAGAAGAGTCCTGTTGAGTGGTGAGAATGAACCTGAGCAAAGGAGGAGCTTGTTTCGCACCAGGTGCAAGTGTGAAGGTAAATGTTGTGATGTGATTATTGATAGTGGAAGCACTGACAATTTGGTGTCAGAAGAGATGGTGACAAAGTTGAAGCTCAAGAGATAGAAACACCCACATCCATATCGGATTGCTTGGGTACAGGATGACCACAAGGTCATGGTCAATGAACAATGCTTGGTGAAGTTCAAGATTGGCGGATACCAAGATGAGGTATTGTGTGATATCATATCTATGGATGCATGTCATATGTTGTTGGGTAGACCATGGCAGTTTGACAGATGTGTTGTACATGATGGTCGTGCGAATACCTATTCCCTGACAAAGGATGGAGTGTGACATAAGCTAAAACCATTGAAGGAGACTGAAGAAAAGGTATGTGGTAATGCAAGGATAACTTTTGTTGATGGAAGAAATTTCCTAGATGGTATGAGGCATGAGCATGTATGTTTTGCTTTAATTCCAAAAGCTGGTAAAGAGAAAGTAGAAGATGTTCCTGTAGAAGTTGCAGATTTGTTGAATGAGTTTCAGGATATTGTATCCGATAACGTACCTGATGGATTACCACCAGTCAGGAAGATCAGTCATCAGATGGACTTGATTCCAGGAGCGAGTTTGCCGAATAAGGCAGCACACAGAATGACACCTGCAGAAAGTGAGGAGTTGAACAGACAAGTACATGAACTGTTACAGAAAGGATTGATCCGTGAGAGTCTGAGTCCCTGTGCTGTACCAACGGTATTAGCACCAAAGAAGAATGGAGAATGGAGGATGTGTACAGATTCTAGGGCAATAAACAAGATCACAATCAAGTACAAGTTTCCATTGCCACGAATGGATGATATTATGGACTGTTTGAGTGGAGCTGTGTATTTCTCAAAGATAGATCTGAAAAGTGGATATCACCAGATTCGGATCAGAGAAGGAGATGAATGGAAGAGTGCCTTCAAGACAAAGGAAGGACTATATGAGTGGTTAGTTATGCCTTTTGGGCTAACCAATGCACCGAGCACTTTCATGCGGCTCATGAATGAGGTTCTGAAAGAATTTCTGGGTAAGTTTGTCATTGTTTACCTAGATGATATTTTGATCTTTAGTAAGACATTGGATGAGCATATGATGCATATTCGTATGGTATTTGAGAAGTTGAGAGAAGAGAAATTGTTGATTAATTTGAAGAAGTGCAATTTTGTGAAGAAAGAGTTAGTGTATTTGAGATTTGTAGTTTCAGCAGAAGGTCTAAAAATGGACCCAGAGAAGGTACATGCTATCCTTGAATGGCCTACTCCAAGGAGTGCTACTGAGGTAAGATCTTTTCATGGTCTAGCTAGCTTTTATAGAAAGTTTATCAGAAATTTTAGCAGTATTTGTGGACCCTTGACTGAAACAATGAGAGGGGATAGAAAAGAGTTTAAGTGGACTAAAGGAGCAGAAAAGAGTTTTCAATTATTGAAACAAAAAGTTACAGAACAACCTATTTTAGCACTTCCAGATTTCAATAAGGTGTTTCAAGTAGATTGTGATGCTAGTGGTACTGCAATAGGAGCTGTTATGAGCCAAGAAGGTAAACCTGTTGCTTATTTCAGTGAGAAGTTAAATGATGCCAAGAGAAAATATTCTATTTATGATCAGGAATTTTATGCTATAGTTCAGGCATTAAAGAAGTGGAGACATTATCTACTTCCTAAGGAGTTTGTTTTGTATACTGATCATCAAGCTTTGCAATATTTGAATAGTCAAGGAAAATTGAATCAAAGGCATTTGAAATGGGTTGAGTTTTTGCAGAGTTATACATTTGTTTTGAAACACAGGAGTGGAAAGTCTAATAGGGTTGCAGATGCTCTTAGCAGAAGGCAACTATTGCTGACAGAGATGCAGATTGAGGTGGTTGGGTTCAAGGAACTCAAAAATTTGTATCCAAAGGATCCTGATTTCGGTGAAGCTTGGAAAGCTTGTACAGAACCTGTTACTCTAGACAGGACAAAATGGTTGGATTTCATCATCCAGGATGATATGCTATTCAGAGGGAGTCAGTTGTGCATTCCACGAAGTTCTATGAGGGAGAATCTCATCAAAGAGAAGCATAGCGGAGGATTGGCTGGACATTTTGGCCGTGACAAAACCCTTGGTTTGGTTAGTGAGAATTATTATTGGCCACAGTTGCAGCAAGATGTGAAGAAGTTTGTACAGAGTTGCAGAGTATGTTAGATGGCAAAAGGAGTGAAGCAGAATACAGGGTTGTATTAGCCATTATCTGTACCAGAGAAGCTTTGGGAGGATATCAGCATGGACTTTGTTCTTGGTTTACCGAGGACACAGCGGGGACACGATTCAATTTTTGTGGTAGTTGATAGATTTTCAAAGATGACACATTTCATTCCCTGCAAGAAGACTAATGATGCTGTTCATGTAGCAGAATTATTTTTCAGAGAAGTAGTGAGACTTCATGGTTTGCCAAAGACCATAGTTTCAGATCGGGACACTAAGTTTGTTGGATATTTCTGGCGTACATTGTGGAAGAAGTTAAAGATAGATTTGAAGTTCAGTTCATCACATCATCCACAGACTGATGGACAGACAGAGGTGGTGAATAGGAGTTTGGGAAATTTGCTGAGATGTTTGGTTGGAAATAAGCCAACAGGATGGGATTTGATTTTATCACAGGTAGAATTTGCATACAATAATTCTGTCAATAGAAGCACTGGTAAATCACCATTCCAGATTGTATATGGAAGTAGTCCAAGAAATGCATCTGAATTGAGGAAGATAGATAAAGGAGAAATAAGTAGTGCTGAAGCTGAGGATTTTGCAGAACACTTGAAGAACATCCATGAAGAGGTGAGGAAGCATATTACCAAGATGAACGCACAGTATAAGGCTAAGGCAGATGAGAAAAGGAGGTATAAGGAATTTCAGGTTGGTGATGAAGTCATGGTTCATTTGCAGAAGGAGCGGTTTCCAGTTGGTACATATAACAAGCTGAAAATGAAGAAGTTTGGACCATGCAGGATATTGAAGAAACATGATTCAGGAAATGCATATGAGGTAGAATTGCCTACTGAGCTAAATATTTCACCAGCATTTAACATTTCAGATCTGACAGAGTATCATGAAGGAGGTGTTGAAGATGAGATCACAGCAGCACAGTGGAGTATTCCAGCAACTAGTTTAGACACTAAGGAGATTGAAGATATACTGGACAGTCGTGTTGGCAGAAGCACAAGGAACAGGACATATGAAGAATATCTGGTCAAGTGGAAAGGATGACCTGTTGAAGATTCATCATGGCTGACAAAGGAGGAGGTTAGCCATCTTGGTTTTCCTTTGCACACCTGAGTCGTGACAGGGTCACTTCTCAAATTACCCCGGGTGTCTGATGCAGGAGCATCCTGGGTGTAAGAGCAATCTTGCATCACCCAAAAATATTTCTATTTTTGTATTCAATAAGGGCTATTTTGTGCAGAGCTACTATTTATGGAAAGTTACTATTTTTGGTAATTTTTGCATGTGCTCAGAATGATCTTATTTCTTTCTTGGAGGTTCATTTTGGTCATATAAGTCTGCCAGTAAAGTTTCATTGCCAGATCAAGTGTAGATTGCAAGATATTGAAAATTTTTGGTATTGGCAGCAGGGTACAAAAACTTTGAACTCAGTTTTGAAGGCTTTAGAGGCCCTGAATGAGGTCAAAAATTTGGGTGATGAGCGCTTGCACCGGTCAAGCCTGTAGAGCACTTCGTGGCGTTTCCGAAATGGGGTTATAATAGCCGAGCG
This sequence comes from Chamaecyparis obtusa, assembly GCA_027943335.1. Lineage (NCBI taxonomy): Eukaryota > Viridiplantae > Streptophyta > Pinopsida > Cupressales > Cupressaceae > Chamaecyparis > Chamaecyparis obtusa. The sequence continues at coordinate 788,720 of BSBK01002128.1, read as the reverse complement.
GGTCAACTGGTGATGACTTATGGTCTTCGGAAGTTGGGCCACCTGAAATGGCAGAAAATAATTTTCTTCAAAATTTCTGTTCGGGTTTCAAAGGTTATCTTGAGTTGACTATGATGTAATAAAATGTAAAATAAAATAATTCTAAGTTGGTCGGCCTTATTGGCTAAAATTCTGGAACCTTCCCAGGCGGTGGAAAATTGCCTATATAAGGAAGGTTGTATTATTGTCTTAGGCAGTTCAGAATAGTTCTGGGTAGTAGATCTGGGTATTGATTCGAGGCTTTGTCCTAAAGAATATTGTAAGGGAATGCCCATGTGGCTTTGCATATTGTAATTCTGAAAGTTTGTAATTCCACATTTGTGGAGATAATAAGAAGCCAATTTTCTGTTCTTGCATATTGTTGTTGTTTCTCTATTTCTGTTATGTGTTTGTGGTATTAAGGGGAGCACCCTTCATCAAGAGACTAGTAGAAAAAAAGCTAGAGCCATGAAAATTTATACCATTGCCAACAGTGGCTCATATTTAGGGATGTGTATATCCTATAGATACAATGAGCAATCTAAAATCTCATGGAAGAGCAGACCAACTCAAAATTTTGACCCAAAAAGCAAAAACAAATGACTGTACAGGGGAAAACCTAAACTACTTCTCATGGAAAAGATACTTCAGGAGAAGTAAAACTTTAGGAATTGTCCATGAACATGCAATTCCAAAGTACCACCAGTTAAATCCTTCAGGACATAATAATTTGTCCCCCATTTGATTTCAATAAGATAAGGGCCCAACCAAATTGGATCAAACTTACCATGCTTCCCCTTATCTTCCAACCTTGCATTCCACATCAAGACAAGGTCATCAATTTCAAAACTCCTTTGAGTATCCCTTTTATCAAACAAATTCTTACATTGTCTCTGCAATGTCTCATTTCTTTCATGTTCATCTCTCCTTACCTCCTCCAATTGGATCAGTTCATCCATTCTTACTCTCATCTCATCATTCAAATATTCATCATATGCCTGGATGAACTTATACATATGCAATAGATTATTTTGAGGCAATCTAGCACTTATTCCATATACCAAATCAAATGGAGCACAACCTATGGCCTTCTTAATAGTTACCCTGTCAACCCATAGTGCCCACCACAACTTTGAGTCCCAGGCTTTCTTATTCTTGTCCAACACTCTCTTGAGAATCTTAATCAGACTTTTGTTACTGGACTCAGCCTGACCATTCCCTTGTGGATGATATGGGGAAGAAAATGAAATGTGTATCCCATATTGCTGACAAAAATCACTGAATTCCTGTGATCTAAAACACATTGCATTATCAACCATAATTACCTCTGGGCAACCAAATCTGGTAAGGATGTTCTGCATCACAAAGTCTGCCACCACTTTGCTAGTAGCCTTTCTAGTAGGGATAGCTTCAACCCACTTGGTAAAATAGTCTATTGCCACTAGTATGTAAGAATGTCCACCACTAGACTTGTTTGGAATTTCTCCAATAAAGTCAATACGCCACTTTTGGAAAGGAGCCTGAATTGTAACAGGTCGGAGTGGAAAATTTCCATTAAACTTCAACTTTCTAGCAAATCTTTGACATGCATCACATTTTCTTATAAACTGATGTGTATCCTTGAAAACTATAGGCCACCAAAATCTAGACCTAAGGATCTTTTTAGCTATGGCCTTTTCCATATAGTGTCCTCCACAAACACCCTGGTGCATTTCCTTCAACAGAGATTCAGACCTCTCATGATCTATGCACTTTAGCAATATTCCTTCATTGCTTCTCCACCACAACTCACCATGTATGATGGCATACCTTGCAGATTGCAACTTGATAGTTCTCCTTCTATTTTCATCCATCTCAGGGGGAAGGACCAATTTCTACAAGTAACCAATAACATCTTTGTACCAATCACAATAATCCATATCACAAACATATGGCCTTTGCTCTTCTTCTAACACATTTACATGATTTGCAATCAAATTGCTTTGTGCCATTAATTTTGCAAGACCTAAGCCTCTTACCAACTTTGTAATCTGGATATCAATATTAAATTCTTAGATCCTATTGATCCATCTACATCTTTTCCCTAAAATTTCTTGTTGCACCAATATATCCTTAACTGCAGCACTAGGAACATAAGCAACCACCTTAGCTCCCACATGATAACATCTAAAAGCCTTGACTACTTTAACTAAGGCATAAGCCTATTTCTTAGTAATATCATATTTCAATTCTGCTGCTTGTAGGGATTTACTAAAAAAGGATATAGGTTGTTCATATCCATCTGAATTCTTCTACAATAAAATTGTTGCAACTGTATGACAAGAAGCAAAAGAAAAAATCTGCATGGGCTTACCATAATCAGGTGCCCTCAAAACTAGAGCATCCTTGATGGTCTTTTTGATATTTCTGAAAGATTCATTTGCTTCTTCATTCCATTCAATCTTTTCCTCCCTTTTCAACATTCTAGAGATAGGGATATTGATTTCTGCAAAATTTGTGACAAATCTCCTTAAAAAATTTACCTGCCCAAAGAAGGACTATATTCCTTTAACATTTCAAGGTGGTGAAAGCTTGTCTATAGCCATAACCCTTTCAGGGTCAATTCTTACTCCATCTTTGGACACAATATGTCCCAAGAGCTTTCCTTCCACAACACCAAACGAACACTTCTTTGGATTCAAAGAAATTCCATACTCCAAAGCCCTAATAAAAATCCTCTCAAGATGTTCACAATGTTGATCTTCCTTATCTGAATATGTTGTGAGATCATCCTGATACACCACTAGGAATTTGTTTATGAAGTCTGCAAAGGCCACATCCATAGCTCTCTGAAAAGTAGCTCCTGCATTTGTTAGACCAAAAGGCATTCTAACATAAACATATGTTCCTCAAGGGGTAGTAAATGCAGTCTTGAACTGTTCTGACTCCTTGACCATGACCTGATTATATCCAGAGAAACCATCCATCATGGACATTAACTCTGATCCAGTAACCTTCTGCAGCATATTCTCCATATTAGGCAAACCATAATTGTCCTTCAAAGAATTGACATTCAAATTCCTAAAATCAACACATAACCTAATGTCGCCATTCTTTTTTCTGACTAGAACCAAGTTTGACACCCAAGTAGAATGTCTGACAGGCTTGATGATGCCAGCATCCATCATCCTTTTGAGTTCATCTTGCATTTTTGGTGCCAAGGTAGGGTTCACAGGCCTTAATTTCTACCTAAAAGGTTTAGTACCTTCTTTCAATGGTATTTCATGCTGGAATAGATCCTCTCTATAGGCTTTCAAATCATCATAAGACCATGCAAAGACATGTCTAAATTTTTTGAGAAGATCAATCAGATTATTCCTAGTTTTTTGGGACAAACATTTACCTATGTAAACATTTTTGGGTACTTGACTTGTTCCTAAATTTACTTCCTCCAAATCATTTATCTTATCAATAGATTTAGGAAAACAAGTCCTTTCTTTATCATCAAATGCCCTCTCAAGAGCAACCAATCCCCTTGGGATCCTATTTGATTTTAATTGCAAAACTTCCTTCCCAAGAACATTTTCTTTTCCATCTCTAATGTCAACATAAGTGCTGAAATCCATCCCCTGACCATCAAAATGAGAATCACACTGCAAAAACCTTAGTATATCCTGATCATTAGAAAATACCTACCAATTCTCAACATTATCTGGGATAGAAGGCCTAGACTTACACTCAATTTTGGATATCCCTACAAAGGTAATATCCTCTAGCCTCAAAGCTATGTTTGCCAGTAAGTCAGCCATCCTATTTTGGCTCCTATCCACCCAATCAATACCAAAGGCATTGAAATCTTTAATTTCATCCCAAACAACATTTCTATATTGTTTCAGCTTTTGATTCTTAGATGCATATTTTGATCTAATCTGAGAAATTATTAACTCAGAGTCACCAATCACCCTAAGATGTTTGATCCCATGTTTTGATGTGTGTCTCAAACCAATCAGTAGAGCCTCATATTCAACAACATTATTTGTGCAAAGGAACAAGAGAGTGAAAGAAAACTTGAAAGTCTTACCACTTGGGGATATCAATAGCACTCCTACTTTGGCACCCTCCTTTGAAATTGCTCCATCAAAATATAGGGTCCATAAGAAATTACCTTCTGCCATGTCATTTTCATCATCAGCCAGAAGGACAGGCTTGACCTTTTCTTGCACCTCTTTCTCCTGAACTTGGAAAGAACCAATATCAGTGTCAACAAAACAATTCATATTGTCATCTTCATCCTCCTCAATCATATGCAGAGTTCTAGCTTCCCTTGAAACCTTCACACTATCTCCTTCAATGTTAAAAGTAGCAAAAGACAAGTCACATTGAATACTTCCTCCCATAGAAGCACTCCATTTTCTAGATAATAGCATTCCATATTGAGGAGGAATATCAACTACAAGAACACTCATAGTTAGTTGTTTGTTAGGAAATGCTACCAAATTATAAGGCAAAGCTTTAATGGTACCAATAACTAGCACTTCTCTTGAGTCCATAGCTTAGCATCTCCCATGAGGTGTATCAACCTTTAGTCCTAATGACTTCATGATTTCTATAGGCATGACAATGTTTGATGCTCCAGAATCAATCATGCAATTCTTCAAAAGTTTTCCATTTATCATAAGGGGCAAGAAAAAAGGATCAACTGTCCCTAATGCACCATTTACAACATTTGTATTAAAAAATATTTGAGGGATCTTAGAGACAATTTCTTCATTTTTACTGTCAGGTGTGCCATCTAAGGAAGCCACATGCTTGTCACCTCTGTTCATTTCTTGGACCCTTATAGAAGAGGCACCATTTACCCAATCCAAGGCCTTGACCTTGTGCTCTTCTATCCTCATCATTTCTAACAATTGAACCTTGACAGTTATTTGTGAAAGCAATTTAGTCATATCAATGGGAACATATGTATGGTTGCCCATGTCTTCCTTAATCTTAGTGACATCTTTATCTTCCTTCTAGATAGTCAAGTCAGATTTACCTTTGTGTAGAAACTCATCATCCTTCTGAGGTATGGGAATAGCTGGTTCTGATGTCTTTGCTTTACCTTGAGGTATTGCAGCAGGTCCCATCTTCTTTTTTACTTTAACCTGACTGACAACACCAATATCTTTCTCCTTTCCCTCATGCTATTGTGTACTCTTTTCTGATTTCTTGATAAACATGCTACCTGGTTTACCAGCTATGCTTCCAACTATCCTATATCTCAAATTATAATTGCTCCTAGCTCAAGTGACCATGTCTATAGTGATTTGAGCAATTTCCTCATCAAAGGGTCTCCTTAAGGAAACATGTTCCTCACACTTCAAAGCACCACATCCAACATCATCAAATTCTTCTTCCTCATTATCAGAGTCAGGCTCATCCCATGCATGTGAAGAATTCATTGCACAACCACTCTTATCATATTGCTTATCTTGTACTTGGTTCTCAGATAAATCCAGAGCAATAACACAATGTTATGGACTATGAGGAGATTGACTAGCAGTACACCATGGGATATCATCATTCATGTTAACTAAATTTCTTTGCAAAGGATCAAGAATCCTATCATCAGGCCTATCCCTTTTAACTGGAAAAATGGGCTTGCCATCCTTCCACTGTGTATTGTATGGGTAATTCTGCATTCTTGGTTGCCGGCTAAAATTACTTGAAACAGGCCGGTCATTTGTTGCAATCTTATTGTTTCTTTTTTCATCAGGCTTTAGATCCTCTAAAGCACTTAGAATCTACTTTAGATTATCCTCCTCCTTTGGCTTAGAATTAGCAGACCTTCCCATCTCTTTCTTATTTTGCATTTGAGGCCTATAATCATCTCTTCTTCCTAATTTTCCTGATATTCTTCTATTACTTTCTATGTTGATAGCCAACTTTTAAGCCTCCCCAAGATTTCTAGGATTCTTATCCCTTAAAAGGTAACCCATCTTTGCATCAAAAGCATTTAAGTATGTCACAAGACACACCCTATCATCTAATCGAATAACTTGCAGGAGCCTATGCATAGCCTTTTGAAATCTTATATTAAATTCAAGGACCTCTTCGTTCTGATTTTTCTTTATGTTATTGAATTCATTCAAAATAAAACCCTCATTTGTTTTATCTCCATAATGCTCCTTGAAACAATTCTTAAATTCATTCCAAGATCCTATACTAGCATGGGGCAATCCTCTAAACCAATCCTTGGCATCCTCGGTCAGAGATTGTACAAATAACTTCATTACAACATCATCAGGCTCAACATCATAATCATCTATTATATCCATAAAAAATTTTAGATGTTCCTCACATGTGATGACATTGTTCCCAGTGAACTTTGGGAGCTTCTTTCTAATTTCATTAGGAATTACATTAGGATAACCAGGAATACCAAAAAAGATAAGTTGTTTGTACCTTTCATGAACAGGAACTCCTTGAGGTGGGTCCATTCCTTGAGATGTAGATGTCCTTGTGTTTGAACCCGCAGGAATTTTAGCAGCACCCAGAATGCCATTTGTTTGGGCTGCAATGTTACCATGCTTTCCACCTTGCCCCAAAAAGGAAGCAGCAACATTTGAAGGTCCTGAGGTATGCTTGAGAAAATCAATCTTCTTTCTCATTTCTACAGTAGTAGCCTCCAATTCTGCTTTCTCTAATTCTTTATCTAATATTTCTTTCTCTTTTCTAGCCTTCTCAAGGTCTGTGTCTAATCTCAACCCTTGCTCTAATGGGTTTTCCACATGAACTTGTTCATTGATTTGAACTTCAATAGCTTTTTGTTTTCCTTTTATTGCTAGGCCTAGTTATATCATGTGTTCTATACACAATAGGCTATTCCTCTACTCTTTCAGGCTCTGGGAAAAAATTAATTGCCTCCAAATCTAACAACTGCCTCTTTAGCTGATCAGCCCTTATCATTGCTTGTCTTACTCTGTCTTCTTTATCTTTTTCTCTTTGCTGTCTAATAGAAACTTGTTCTTGAACACTTCTTTCCAACTCATAGAGCTCTTCAAATATTTCTTCTGATTCCGGAAGAGTAGTCTCAGATTCATCATCTCCCACTTGAAATTCATCCTCATACTAGTTCAATCCCAAATCAACAGCCTCTTCATATTCTGAAATATTTTCTTCTCTACTAGGCTTGGTTTGAGTTTCTTGTCTTGTATCCTTTTTACTTTTCCAAGTATGAGAGACATTTCTTTTCTTCTTTCCTCCCCTTGTCTGATTGGGCCTAGAAGAGCTTGGAATACCTTCTTCCATTATGTTTTTAGGATGCTCCTTTCTCTGGGACCTAGTACCTTTGTAACTCATCTTATAAAAAATCTACTGACTAGCACTGCTGCAAAGATGTTTGAGTCGCCACCCAAAAATATTGGGAATCTCACAATACTATTTCCTCACTAACAAATATCCAAATGAGTTTAACAAGACAAGGGACAAGAATAACCCTATTTTTTCCAATGATGACCTACTAGTTACTATAGACTTGTGTAACATTTCCCCAGCAGAGTTGCCATATTGTTGGTGTTCAAAATGGACGCTTATGCTCTTAGGTTGCCAATATACCCTCAGGTTGATTTTAGGATTGGTTAGTTCCAAAATATATATGAATCTTAGGGTAACTTGACCAATTATAGGGACAAGACTACCCTCTTCACTTTTGGCTCTGCAAAACCAAGGCGGGTGCACCTAACCTAGTGAAAACTATACTTCACACACCAAGGACTGGGTCTAAACAACAAATTGATAGTAAGAAAGTACTAAATGCTAACCTCACATTCATTGACTCTCCATTACTATTGGGTAACACAACCATACAACCAAAGACCTAAAGCTAAGAAAGGTTATTGGTTCTAAGATTTGGAATGCAATGAATTCAACAAGTGTATGTTGACAAGAGGAATACTCATTTAGGCCAGTGCCTCATCCATTGGGCAAGATCTCTTAGACACAAAGACACACAAATTTAAGAATACCTGAGAATTCATAGCCATAAATACATTTATCTGAATCTTTACTGCTTACAAAAAATATCCTTACTTAGACAAGGGAAAACTCATATCTCATTTAGAGCATTGTTTAATCCAATCCTAGATCAGAACTCAAGAATGAAGATACATACATAAAAACCATATGTAATGAGCTAGAAAACTCAAAGCTTACTTGACTTGACACAAAGGAGAGATAAGAATCAGATATTTGTATTAAGTATGATGAATTCCCTCTGTGTATACAATGAATCACAAGGCACCCTGCTTGCAAACTACAGCTTAGACCTGCAACTTTCTTCTTTCCATTAACAAACACTAAATCAAAAATTATTACAAAACCTTGGGACCAGAAACTAGGGACTGATTCTGAACTTCAAAACTAGAACCTCTACAAAATAAAAAATTCAACACTATATACCACTGGTTACCTTGGAATCCTACACAAGTTAGGATGCAACAAGCTACGGATAACCAAGGTAAGGGTTAGGGTTTCCACCCACCAAGAAATTCAAATGGATCAAAAATTAATACACTAGAGGGAAAACCAAGCAACCCTGAGCAATCAGATCTAAATTCAATCTTCACTTATGGTAAATCTTCTAAAAATGTACTGAAGATCATGAAATTCCTACAAATTCATCTGATTTGACCCTTGCAACATGCTTCGAGCAAGTAAACCCACCCCCCACAATACAAAACTCTTTGCAAATAATCATCATACTCACTGGACCACACCACAACAACTGCAAATCATTTCTATTAAGTTTTGTTGTCAAAACATTCAATTCTGGTCCTTTCTATCACTGGAAAACATTCAAATTTTCAAATCTATAGAGAACAGCTACTTTATGTCACTTACCGATGTATCAATAGCCCATATTCAAATTTGATCTTGGTTTATATCATGACCGTTAGATGTTTTTCCTTTTTCCTGGGTTATGTTCTTTACTATATAATAATCTGGTGAATATGTGACTGAAAAACCTTCGCCCATTTGCGAGAACTTTGAGAGCACTGCTAAATCATTTGGCTATTATGTGAACATTGTTCGCCAAATCGCTAAGTCTTTAGACCCTTTGCCAAAACATCATGTGAACCAACGAACAAAGCAAGCACTTGTCAGAACTGCCAGAACTTTATCTAAACCACCAAAAGACTGAGAAAATTTTATTGGGCCTACAAAGAAGATCGATGGTTGTCTCAAGTTCACATGCATCAGAAAAAACCCATCAGATTACACGCCGACTGTCAATGGTCTGCAAGTGTCAGAACCCACTAGACCTCAAAAAACTTGGCTCCACTGACATAATCCAATTCATCACCACATGGATGAATGAAAAGCAGACAACTCAGCACACTGTGGCACATAAAAAACCATCTGGCAATCAGACCCACCCTTATACTGCCACCTAAGAATAAAGTAACATCGACGGCTGGCATAAGATTGCAAAGCTCTGACACATCTCATGAGAACTTACGCCAATCATTGATCAACTACGGATGTCAAAACCCTCTGAGTCCCAAAAAATTAGGTCCCACTAACAGGGTATCCAATCATAACATATGCCAACCAATAAGAGACCACCAACTACACTGACCTGGCACTAGACCCACTGACAACCTTTACGCTAGATTCTGAATCGACGGCTATCGCATGATCGCGAAGGGGAAGAATATTTCTTATGATCATGTGATAACCACAAGATCTTCAAGCGACTGACAACTTGATGCCACCCTACCATATCATCATTTCTCTCAGCTAATAAGGAACTGCCATTTGTACCTATGTGTCACTGGACCCGCCTGCAAAGAAAGGCCATGCCATAAAAGGGAATCAACGGTTGTCATGAAAGTGCATAGCTCTGACACATCCTTTACGCTTTAATGACCACCATCAAATTGAGATGGTGTCAGAGAGACAGGCCTAGGAAAGACTAAGCCGAAACATTAGAAAGAATTAAAGTTGGACTTAGGGAAAAATAAAGCCGATCGACTTAGGGAAAAATTTCGCTAGGCGCATGAAAACTTAGGAAAAATTAAAACTGAACCCTCCGCGGGGAAATAAAACAATTAAGCACATGCGTTTAGGAAATTTTAAGTGACCCAAAAAGTAACATGAAATTAGAACCAGGCTAGGGCACACTTAGGGCTTGTTCACTACAATGGCTAGTTCTTCAAAAATTTCACCTAGGGTTTGAGCCAGAGACCTAGAAACAACTGCAGAGACTGGCAAAAAAAAAGCTAGAGCCATGAAAATTTATACCAATGCCAACATAATCCAAATCGAAATGTTATCAGCTGAGAAGATTACCTAAATTCCTCGCAACGCGCTTAGTAGATTCTTACCTATTTTTAGCAATTATTATGCTTTTCCCAATCAAAACCAGCAGAAATCAATCAGAAATAACAAATTTCAATCATTAATGTTAGCTGTTAGTCCAAATCAGGAAAAAAAATTTGGAAAACTGCCTGAAAAAGTGAAACGACAATTGAAACTTGGCACTAAAACTCGTATGATAGTGGGTCACCTCCCAGACAACAGTCTAAAATCTTGTACGACAATGGGTATTAGACCATCCGACAATAGAGCCTCCAAATGACAATGTGATTATGGCGGTACAATCCTCGATCAAATAAAATGTCGTATGACAGTGGGTATCCTCTAATACGAGTTTCTAACAAAACTTGTACGAAAATTGTACGGACAAAAATTAAAAATCGTAGCTGGGAACAGAAAATGATAAGAAGATAGAAATTGATAAAAATTGAATGGAAACCCATTTCAGGGCCCCATGGTGGGCACCAAAAATGTGTGTGTGAATTTTGTACCTAGTTGTAGACACAACACTTTAGTAAAACATTAGAGGTTAGCTAAAATCAAAATCATGCAATGAAATAAAAACTAAACTAACCAGGCAATTTATTGTATTCTAATAGATGCGAGTATGTATTCTCAAATTGGACTGAGATCAGTGACCTTGACGACACATAAACAAAGGATTTGAATGCAAAATCTAGATATGAATTAGATGCAAATTAATCTATTTTTTTGGTTTTTCTATGCAATAATATGAAAATGATATGAAATCTAATCTATATGAAAAACTGATATGCAATACAATTAATCTAACAATGATATGCTAAAATATGAATGATCTCACAAAAGTTGTTGATTCACAAAGAAGCTTCAATTCTTCAGATGTCAATTTGCCAGCATAAGTTTGCAAAATTATGAGATGATTTGTGAAGAGCTGAGCCTTGATTTTATAGAAATCTAGGGCTTTGGGGATGCATGGAAAAAGACATAAATCACTCAATTGATTTTTGAGTCAACAAGGAATTAAAGATAGTTAACTCACAATAAATCATGCAAAAATAGCTTTTTGATTTAAATCAGAAGTTGAGATCAGCTTTCAACTCAAAATAGAGTTGAGTTTATTTTTAAAACAACTTGAATTGATTTTTTGATTTATAGTTTAACTATTTTTTGGATGTGCATAATTAATCATGAATTAAATAAATAAATAAAGTGATTTATCCTCAACTTAACTAATTTTAAAAATAAAACAATTGATTTATGTGTTAATCAATTATTAATCAAACTTTTATTCCAAAATAATATCATTAAATATGACAACTTACTTTAATTAATTAAATAAGAATTTAATCAATTAATGATAGGAATTTTGATTTATTGTCAAATTTAAATAATAATTAGGAATAAATATAATTAAATTCAATTAAATAATTAAGTGGCAGTATTAAATCTAATTAATTAAATATTTAGAATATTCAATTAATCAAACTTTAGGATAAATAAGATTTATCACCAAATAATCATTAAATTAAAGATAATTAAGATAATTGGGAATATGGAATATTCCCAGATGCAAAATTTAGGATAATCAATTAGGATTCGATAATGTTCAGATGTGCCTTAGGTTAGGACTTTGATGTCGATTTCGTTCGATATGTCAATATAGGAGGTTAATGAACCTATATCCCATTTTTGGGGTATTATACATATGTGCAAAGTATTAGATGCATGTTCTAACCTAACTATTTATATTTCATTTTCAAGTGATTTGAGGTCATGAAGTGAGAGGAGATAGAAGTTATCCTAATTTTTGGATCAGTGGGTCTGACTATATCCCACTATAAGGGTTTTGAGTCAGAAATGGCTATTACTTGAACTCCCAAGAGTGTCGACTCATAGATCATGGAGAGATTCAAAGGAGTATAATTTATTTATTGTTTTTCATTTCCATTTTGTACATCATGCAGGAAGAAGGAAGGAAAATGATGCCCTAGGTGGACATCTCTATGTGTCCACCGAGTAGAAATTTGGAATCAGCAACATAACCTCTATTCTGAGGTATTCTAGGAGCTAAAACTTAGGATTTGGCAATGTTTTAGGTCCCTGAAATTACTCCAAGTCATTAGAGGCTTGAACCAATCCTTTATAAGGTAGTTTCTTCTTGAGGTGAGCCTAATTAGGCCTATTTTAGGTCAGTCACCATAGTGAGACCATGCCTACCGAGATGAGGTGAGTAATTATCTCTTTTTAGTTCTTTGTAGATTTGAAAAGGATATCCAAATCTTTAATTTATTGCCAAGTCATTTGGAAAGTTCTTGAGAATCTGAGGGAAACTGACATAAGGAGGGCTACTCAGTTTTGTGAGTCTTATTACTGAATCAAACCATAACCAGTTGTGGGTGATTCCTAACATACTAAAAGATCCTCTCCCCTGACACCCTTAGATGATTCCCAAAACCAAACACTACCATGGTAAGTCCTAGACCGAGTCCTAGTTCATTCCCAAATAATCCTATCTATATCGAGTTATATCATGCACTATTTTGAAGGAAAAATTCTTTTCATGAGTTCATCTTATCACTTTTAGTCATGGAGGATGGTGAAGGACAGGATGGGGATTAAATGTGTATGTTGAGTTCCTTGATAGGCCCAAGAAAGTGAAGCTTCCTATAGAAACCATTGGTGTTTGGGTCCCTTGATGTACCTTAGTTGAGTGAATTATCCTCCTAAGGGTTCCAAGGTTGCACCTCTACATCATGAAAGCTCTAGCTCATCCTCTCATTGATCATCCACCTTTTAGAGAAAAGTTTCCATGCCAATTTGAATCCAAACCAATCACTATGAGTAGGAGTATACAAGTACAAGGAAAATATTATGAGAATATTATTTTAGGATTAAGGTTAATTTTGTTAACCGACTTTGTAAACTACCTCTAAAGCTTGTTAAATAAGTGGTTGTGTGATATGAAAACCTCAGATTTTAATTTTCTCTTCACTAGATAATAAAATAAGTGGATGACTATTTCTCTGGTAGATGTAGCCCATATTGGGTTAACCATGTTAATTCTCTATGTTATTTTATTTTATGTCTTCTTTTATTTCTGCATTATTTTTAATATTGTTTATTGCTCATATCTATCAAAATCTTAACAATTTATTGTTAGAAACCACTAGATTGCCAACAAAATTCATTACATATTTGGTAGGAATATTGTTTGAATAGTCACAACTCAGTATACTTAGCACAATCAATTCTATTTTAATTTATGTGGTATTTCTTTGATCTCCCACAGGATTGACCCTAATTCTAGCAGGTTTGCACCCTTTTACCTATCACAATAATTTTTCATCTTTGGTGGGATCACTACCATTCCTATGGGATTGCCTCCTATTAGATCATTTGCCTAGTTGTCATCATCTAGTGGGATTGTTGGTAAAACTTTTAATAATTCTCTAATCTCCCACATGATTGTGTGTTAACAACTAAAACTAGTCTTTGTTATTTCTTATGGGATTCTTGTCAAAACTAATGGGTTTGAGCTTGGAAAATATTCACCATTTTTATTATCTTGTGTCAATGTGTCAAATTTTAACCTCATTTTTTATTCATCATATTCCCATCTAGGGTTCTCATTTTCACACTAGGGTAGGTAGGTCTCTCATACCTATTTACACATTGTCATTGGTTTCCACCCACAAACATTTCATTATTATAGTCTATTTTGGTCTCATCTCACCTCATTTTCATAAAGCATCAGTATTACAGTTGAATTTAGTTTTAAACCTAAGTTTCTATTTGAGATCATATGTCCCTCACATAGATCTCATATAGTGTCATTATTATCACCTACCTTGGTCCCATTCTCATCATTTTTTAGTCCCATAAACTTCATCCATCCATTTTATCCTTGGTCTCACCTGGTGTCATCATAATCCATCCTTGATTCATTATCCATAGTCCAACCTTGTTTCACCTTTGTACACCTTGATTCCTAAATTTTTTTATTACTATCACCAAATCTAAACTAGTAGAGAGGATACTTAAACACAACATCATCTATTGATCCAAATTACACCTTCTTGTGAACACATCTTGTCTAGGATTACATTAGTCTCGTATCTATCATCTAGGGTTTTATTGTCATTATGTCATCCACCCTCATTATCTTTCATTTAGACTACATTATAATTTTGCACACCATCAAAATCAAATCTCAGCCCAAAATAAAAAATCAATCCAAAAATCCAAATCCAAATCCATTAGTCCACACTTGACCTTACGTGCTTGAGTTGTCTTTACCTACATCTTAATCTTCCATCATTTCAAAAGATTTATCTTTGACTAAGAATTGTCTAAAGTATCTCATCTCATCATTTTTGTCACATCACCTTGGTTTAGAGGTTTGGTTCACTTTGACTATCTTTTCATCTAGGAACATTAGTCGATCCTATGTTGACCATCTCATCCATCAAAATCAGCACTAGGTGTTTTCAACTCATATATGATTATCAAGTAACTGTTAGCTTTAGCTCATTATCTCATATTGAATCCATTAATCCTCTTCACTCATCATTAGATGTCTATATCATCCTTAATCTCTAGAATATATCATTATTGCATACATATTAGATTCTTCATTACATGCCACCATAGACATGTTCAAAAAAGAGAAAGGAAATGAATCCACATTCTAGCCTCGGTCACTCATCAAGTGTTCTGCCTAATGATATTGGTGATCTTGTCACCTTTGACTCTAACAATAAAGTCCAACCCAAAGAGGTCACGGTTGATCAAGATGAGATCCCTACTATGAGTTCCATCAATGAACCAACCAAAATATTCCTCCAAGATTATTCATATCATAGGCATAAATTGTGATAATATCCTTGCCAATTTTGTACAAGAAGGTACTTCTATCCCCGCAGAGCTCACTCCTCCCATGGTCACCAATCTTAAAAATCCCTACCATGTTCCATATATTCTATGGAATAGTGTTATTCACCAAGTCATTGATTGTGGTACTTCATCCACATAACTTTTTACCTCCATATCCCAATCCACTCAACCCATAGGATCACAACCCATGGTTCATACTATACCACAACAACCTCATATCACTCTTGCTAAGGAACCATCCATGAACCCCCCATAAATTTCCATCACATAACCACCCCAAAAAAAAATTCCATAGCATACAAGGGTAAGTGCACGAAGATAGTGAACAAAAAGGAGGGTATAAGTGGCCACTTTTTTTCTTTTTTTCTAAAATGAGGGAAACCTGAACTTCACAAAGAGATTTGAAGGTCATGCACTCAAAACTAGGAGTTGTGTAAAGAATAAGAATTGTATTACTCTAAATCTAGTTTCTAAACTACTAAATTTTTTTTAAAATGGATAATATTAAGAGGGTCAAACCTCTCGTGCATGAAAAACTATTCCTGATTTTTTTAGAAAAACATAACATAGTTGTTTCTATGTGCTTCACAAAATCTATAGTTGGATTTAGTATTTTGCAAAAACCTTTGGGAGAATGATAGGTAAGAGTGATATCTACACATTGTGTATTTTTTTGTAGTTTTTTGTTGAGTATTTTATTTTATATGATTTTTTAAAGTGACCTCATCCTGAAAATTTGGTACTTGTTTGTGCGTTGGACATAACTTGCATCAAAATAATCCAAATTGCAATATTTTTTAAAGTGTATAGAATATAGTATAGAAAAATAATTTATAATTTTTTTTTGAATTTGGTAAAGTATATCAAAAGTTATTAAAAAATTGGTAGACATATGTCTATGAGGACTGTGAAGACACTGATAAAGAAAATTAAAGTTTGCTATGCTAATATTGTCCAAAAATAGGAAAATTTATATGGTTAGAAAGGTTAGATGTGTGAGATGATGGTAGTAATTTTAGAGATACCCACTTGATCATTTGTAAAGATGATAATGAAAAAGTCGAGAAATCATGTTGAAAGAAGAAATTTTTTATAAATGGACAAAATTGCAGGGAAAATGGGCTTGCAAGTCTTTGGGTCATATTCCAAACATTTTACTAAGCCATAACCAAAAATATGTTTGAAGTTTTATGTGTTGCTCAGTTTCCTTTGTCTACCGATGTTGGTCAGTTATCTCTTTGGCACTTGGTGAATTTCCTTGGGGCTCAGTGATGCTTGTGTGGCACTCAGTTTCCTTGCTTACTGAGTTGTTTATTTTGGATTTCTTTTGAGGTTGACTCTTTCATTTAATTACAGTCACATATTTAATGTCGGTATCTATCATTGGGAAGTGTGTGGACCTAGATCTGGTCATCCCTTCCATTGATGGTGGATCTGAAGGCCGACTTGATTTGGTAGCCTCTTGTACAAATGTAGTTGTTTGGTTAGAGTTTAGGGAGGAAGTTTTTTGATAGGAGATAGAAGATAGAAAATGAGAGATTATTGCCAGATCCTTGCATGTTGGAGGACTTATGTACTTGATTGTAATATCTGGCCTAAACTGGGAATGCCTTACAGCCTGGTATGTATGAATCAAATTGAAGATAACATGTGAAAGTGATCTGCATTCTCTCTCTCACTATTGTGTTTGTTTCTTTCGCATGTTGTTCAGCAAGGTGGATCTGGTTAGGGTGTGCCTTTGGCCCCTCTCTATATCCTCCCTTGTGTCAGGTGGTATTAGAGTCAAGTGAGATCTAGATCTAGGTTTGTGATTCTAGGTTTGAGGGTTCCTTCTTTTTAAACCCTAGTTGAATTTTTGTGGGTTAGCAGATTGTGATCTGACCTACAATTGCAGAGGGTTTCAAGATGGTTTGTGGGAGGCAAGATGCAGATCCAAGATTGGTAGACATGTTGAGACAACTTGCTGCTAGATTAGAAGTTGTTGAAATAGCCCAGAGAAGAGGAAGACATATTGAAGATGTTAGTGATCATGAAATTGAGGAAGAACAAGGTGATGTAGAACCTACACCTGCGATGGATCAAGGTGAGGAAAGATTGTTGAAGGCTTTGACAAATCTGAAGTCTACACCACACTTTAATCATCCTGAGTATAGCAGAAAATTGGATTTTGATGAATTGGTGGATTGGATCACTAAGATGGAAAAGTACTTTGAATATGAAAATGTACCTGAGGAAAAGAAAGTGAAAATTGCAAGCACAAAGTTGAAGAGTCATGCATCCTTGTGGTGGGAACATCTATAGTTGGATAGAAAGAGGAAAGGAAAAGACAAAATCAAGGTATGGAATAAAATGGTGAATAAATTGAAAGGAAAGTTCTTACCTTGTGATTACAAGATTAATCTAGTTAGGCGAATGCAAAGTTTGAGGCAGAAAGATAGCTCAGTAAAAGAATATATTGAGGAATTCTATAGATTAGATATCAGATCTGGACATGATGAAGATGATGTGGAAAGAATTGCTAGATACCTAAATGGTTTGAGAGTTTCCATCCAAGAAGAAATCAGTTTGGTCAAATTGGAGAACATTGAAGAGGCTTATCCATTTGCATTGAAAGCTGAGGATAAATTGAACAAGAGACATGAGAAAAGACAAAGAGGTAGAGGTGGTATATTCCCTAGAGGAAGAGGTATATCTTATGGTGAAAATAATAGATCTGAACCTAAAAAGACAAATCTGGATAAAGGCAAGAACGAGGGGAAAGGTGAAAGTTCATCTAGAGGCAGAGGCAGTAACTACCAAGGTGGTTATAACAGAGGTGGTTTCTGAGGAACTTGTTACAATTGTGGAGAAGAAGGACATAGATCATTTGAGTGTACACATGCAAGTAAGAAGGTCGGTAATAGTAGAAATGCTTTGGTGCAAGAAGATTCACCGAATGAACTCGAGAAGGAAAATAACTTGATGGTGAGGAGAGCATTTTGGAGTGAAAGTAATAATGAAGATCGCATAAGGAAAATTTTGTTCAAGACTAGATGTAGAGTTTCTGGCAAAGTTTGGAAGGTAATCATTGACAGTGGTAGCTCGGAGAATCTAGCATCTAAGGAAATGGTCACAAAGTTGCAGTTGAAAAGGTTGGAACATCCGAAGCCCTATCAGATTTCATGGATCAAAGACAAGCATACACTCTTGGTAAGTGAACAATGTTATGTGAATTTGAAAATTGGAAAGTACTATGATAAGGTGTTATGTGATATCATGCCTATGGATTGTTGTCATATTTTGTTGGGAAGACCTTGGCAATATGATAGACATGCTATATATGATGGGAGATTGCATAAATCTACTATTTGGGCTGATAGGAGAAGAAAAATTTAGTTACCTTTGATGGAAGAACCTGTTAGTAATGTTTGCACATCTGTGAAATTTTTCTTTATGGAAGGAAGAAAGTTTGTTAAGGATTTGAAAAAGAATGATGTATGTTTTGTTGTGATTCCTAACAAACTGAGTAAGAAAATAGAGGATAGTGTCTCTGAGGAGATTGATAAGTTACTCACCGAGTACAGTGAAATCATTTTTGATAATGTACCTGATGGTTTTCCAGTGAAGATAATCATTGATCATTACATGGATCTAATCCCTAGAGCTAGTTTACTGAATAAGGCACCACATTAGTTGACACCTATCGAGAATCAAGAATTGAACCAACAAATTCAAGAATTGTTGTAGAAAGGTTTGATCAGAGAAAGTTTGAGTCCTTTTACAATACATGTTGTATTGGCACCTAAGAAGAATGGAGAATGGTGAATGTGTATTGATTCTAGAGAAATCAACAAGATAACAGTGAAATATAGGTTTCCTATACCGAGAATGGATGACATAATGGATAGTTTGACTAGAGCAAAGTATTTTACCAAAATTGATTTGAAAAGTGGGTATCATCGTATCAGAATCAGAGAAGGTGATGAGTGGAAGATTGCTTTTAAGACAAAAGAAGGTTTGTATGAGTGGTTGGTTATGCCTTTTGGTTTAACTAATGCACCGAGTACTTTTATGAGGTTAATGAATGTAGTTTTGAAGAAATTCTTGGGTAAGTTTGTGATTGTATATCTTGATGATATTATGATCTTCAGTAAGACTAGAAAAGAACATTTTTTGCATGTTAAGAAAGTATTGCAGAGGTTGAAAGAAGAAAAGTTGCTGATAAATTTGAAAAAGTGTTCATTCATGAAAGAGGAGATTGTGTATTTGGGATTTGTGATTTCAGCTGATGGTTTGAAAATAGATCCTGAAAAGTTTGAAGCTATTTTGAATTGGCCTACACCTAAGAATGCTAGTGAGGTAAGATCATTTCATGGTTTGGAAATTTTTTACCGAAAGTTAATTAGAAATTTCAGTTCAATTTGTAATGCTATGATTGAGACTATGAGAGGAGATAAAAGAGAATTCAAGTGGACAGATGGAGATGACAAAATTTTTGAGACTCTGAAGCAGAAGGTTGCTGAATTGCCTATTTTGGCATTGCTTGATTTCAATAAGGTATTTCAAGTGGAATGTGATGCAAGTGGAAGTGCAATAGGAGCTGTATTGAGTCAAGAAGGTAAACCTGTTGCTTTCTTTAGTGAAAAGTTGAATGATGCAAGAAGGAAATATTTTGTGTATGATCAAGAATTATATTATATTGTTCAAGCACTGAATAAATGGAGACATTATTTGATACTGAGTGAATTTGTGCGGTATGCCAATCATAAGGCTTTACAGTATTTGGGTAGTCAAAATAAGTTGAATCAAAGACATATGAAATGGGTTGAGTATTTGTAGAGTTATACATTTGTGATAAAGCATAAGAGTGGAGTCACTAACCGAGTTGTTGATTCATTGAGTAGAAGATCTTTGATGACCGAAATGAAAATTGAAGTTCTTGAATTTGATGACATGAGAGATTCTTATGAATTTGATCCTGATTTTTTTGATCCATGGAGAAAGTGCAGAGCACCTATTCAAGATCAACCAAGTACTAAATGGGAAGAATATTTTATTCAAGAAGGTATGTTTTTTAAAGGTATTTAGTTGTGTATACCAAGAGGAGCAATGAGAACTAATTTGATAAAGGAGAAACATAGTAGTGGTTTGGCTGGACATTTTGGTGTTGATAAGACATTGAATTTGCTTAAGGAGAAATAATTTTGGCTACAGTTGTATAAAGATGTTCATAAATTTGTGAGAAGTTGTGGAATTTGTCAAGTTGCAAAAGGAACAAGTTAGAATACTGGATTGTATACACCGATTTCTATTCCTGAGAAACCTTGGATTGACATCAGTATGGATTTTGTTCTTGGCTTACCGAAGACAGTAAGAGGTAATGATTCTATAGTTGTTGTTGTGGATAGATTTTCTAAAATGACACATTTTATACCTTGTAGAGAGACATCATATGCAGTACATATAGCAGATCTTTTCTTTAAGGAAACTTTCAATTGCATGGATTACCGAGGAGTATTATCTCTAACCGAAACAATAAATTTGTTGGATACTTTTGGAAGACCCTTTGGAGAAAGTTTGGCACCGAGTTGAAATATAGTTCTACATTTCACCCACTGACCGATGGATAGATATAAGTTGTCAATAGAAGTTTGGAAAATATTTTGAGATGTTTAGTTGGAGACACACCAAGAAATTGGGATTCTGTGTTGGCACAAGCAGATTTTTCTTACAACAATTCAATGAATATGAGTACTAGAAAAACACCCTTTGAGATTGTAAATGGAATACAACCGAGAGGTATATTTGATTTGAGGGATATTGCTGAGGAGAGAAAGAGAAGTGCTGAAGGAGTGAAGTTTGCTGAGTACATGAAGATATTTCATGAAGATGTGAAACATAAGCTGGAGAAGAGTAATCAGAAATACAAAGACAGAGTTGATAGATCAAGAAGACATAATACTTTTGCAGTCAATGATGAAGTAATGGTTCATCTAAAGAAAGGTTGATTCCTGTTGGAACATATGGGAAGTTGAAAATGAAGAAGTTTGGCCCTTGCAAGATACTGAAGAAATTTGACAGTGGAAATGCATATGAAATTGAGTTACCCTATGACATGGATATATCACCTATTTTCAACATTGTTGATTTGTATGAGTATCATAAACCTGATGAAGAGATGACAGTACTGATGGATTATCCTAAGAAACATACCGAAGAAGTTGAGCAGATTTTGGAGCAAAGAATTGGCAAAAGTACAAGAGGAAAACAATATATGGAATATCTGGTAAAGTGGAAGAATAGACCGATCAAAGATAGTTCATGGATTTCATAATCTGAGTTGGATGCAACTCGGATCATACCTACTTCATGATTCGGAGAATCATTTTCAAATAACCCCAGGTGTATGATGCAGGAGCATCTCGAGTCCTTGGCAATCCTATGTCACCAAAAAGATGTTTGAAGTTTTTTGTGTTGCTCGATTCCTTCTTTGACTGAGTTGGTTCGGTGTTGCTTGGTTTCCTTTATTCACCGGTATTGGTTGGTTATATCTTTGGCGCTCGATGAATTTCCCTGATGCTCGGTGATGCTTGTCTGGCGCTCGGTTTCCTTGCTTACCGAGTTGTTTATTTTGGATTTCTTTTGAGGCTGACTCTTTCATTTAGTTACGGTCATAGATTTAATGTTGGTATCTATCATTGGGAAGCGTTTGGACCTAGATCTGGTCATCCCTTTTGTTGATGGTGGATCTAAAGGCCGACTTGATTCGGTAGCCTCTAGTATAAATGTAGTTGTTTGGTTAGAGTTTAGGGAGGAAGTTTTTGGATAGGAGATAGAAGATAGAAAATTAAAGATTGTTGGTAGATCCTCACGTATTGGAAGACTTTTGTACTTGATTGTAATATCTGGCCTAAACCGGGAAGGCCTTACAGCTCAGCATGTATGAATCAAATTGAAGATAACATATGAAAGTGATTTGCATTCTCTCTTGCACTATTGTGTTTGTTGCTTCCGCGTGTTGTTTTGCAAGGTGTATTTGGTTAGGGTGTGCCTTTTTCCCCTCTCTATATCCTCCCTTGCGTTAGGTTTTAAAAACCAAAAATCACAATTTCAAGTTCTACATAACCCAAACGGGTTATGAAGACATTAAAAAAATTGCTTGTAAATGTGTAAAACAATACACATTTGTATAGATTTACATATATGATATGTTAATATGTAGGTATATATGCATATTTATAATTATATATACATATATTTATATATGTGTGTGTGTGTGTGTGTGTGTGTATACATGCATGACTCTTCTTATTTCCTCTCTCTCTCTCTCTCTCTCTCTCTCTCTCTCTCTCTCTCTCTCTCTCTTCTTATCCTCTGTCTCTCTAGTTTATATAACCCATACGAGCTATGATAAATTGTGAATGTTGTCATAAGTTTACATAACTTGTTTGGGTTATGAGAAATTGTGAACGTTTTCATTACTTTACATAACTCATACAGGTTATGAAGAATTATTTATATTTGAGTCCCAATGGCCTTAAAGCTAGTAGTGCAAGTTGTTTGAAGGCCCCACTACTATTGCACATGATTTTTTGGGACAATAACAATCAGGTTTTGTTTATTTTATTGTCAATATTTCTTTGAAATGATTGATTTGTCTTATTTTCTAGATTCTTTTTGAAATTATTTTATCATGGTTACTTTAGATTATAATAAAATGATTCTCATTTGTTATTTTTTATGCTATTTGATTGTGGATTTTCCTCATGATGTTATGTGTAGGACAATCAATATCAACAATGGGAAAGAACAAGAGAGGAATGATTGAACAACTAGAGGCAACAAAGGAAAGACAAAGGGAGTGTATGAGGAGATTACGTGAAGGTACATCATCTAATGCACCTAATGAAAATGCTGAACATTCAACAATTGAAATTGATATGATGAATACACCAAATCAAAATGATCAACATACACCAATTGAAATGCATGAGATGAATCCACCTAATGAATGCGATGAACATAAACCATTTGAAAATAATGTAATGAATGCACATGTTAATGAAATTGAAGAAGATTTACCATTTGAATTTGATGTGATTAATGCAAATAATGCACCAATCTTAACACCTCCTAGAATATTTTTTAGAAAACCAAAGTTTCTAATAGACATTGATGAAAATATTGTGAGGCCAATGTATCATAAAATTTCTGAAAGAACTTGTAGAAGAATGGTTATAATAATTTGAAATAAGTATTTTGAAAACTTAAATCAAAGTGGAAGATGCCAATTAGTTGTTGAAAAGATTAAAATCTAAAATTTAGAGAGACATAAAATTTGGCGGTTAAGAACATCTAAAAATAATAGTGAAAGAATCATTGTGATAAATATTTTTGATGCATACCAATCCATTGGTTCGAAATCATGCTCTAAAGATTCTAATGTTACTTGTCATGTCCTCACATCAACCATAATAGGAAAGGAAATGAAAAAATATCGTTTAATAAAAAAATAAGCAAGTCATTAAGGATAAGTATAACAAAATTACATCATGCTTTAGATAGGCGAGAGAAAATTGAGGATCCTATAAATAATTCTCTTTGGGCATTCTCAGGTAGACTCCCATGCAAGGACAAGGTTGTTGTTGATGCACTAAGAACATTAATTGAGAAATATTGGCATGAAAACACAAGGGTTTCACCCAACCAAAGAGATGTTGTTAGAAGGAGAATTGAAATTAGAAATCGTGAGCCACATCCAAAACACTATTTAGATATGACACAAACACAATTTTATGAAAGGTTTCTTCAAATCTTTCCTCAGATTAAAATTAGTCATATATTTTTTGAGATGACAAAAATATTTTATGTTAATATTAATCATGCAAGTACTACATGTTGTTGTAGGGTTCATGTTGAATTTTTCATGCATTATGAGATTTATTGTTATATATGCGGTACTTTGCATGCTAACAATGTTTTGCAGGAATGTGGCCTACAAGCACCTCCTAAGTCACTGAGAGATTTCATTTCAAGTGTACTCTATAAATGAGATGATGGGTGCATTTATTATACGATGATGTGTTTGAAAGGATTTTGTCCTACATGTGATGGTTTGAAAAAATTGCATAGATTCTTACATCTCGATAACACACACAAAATTGGGCATGAACTAGTTTCTTTTGGAAAATACAAGTTAGTCACATATGGTGTTAAATATGGAAAATAATTAAAGAGGTGTGAGTTAGTGAAAAGGGATATATGTGTAGCTGATTTTATGAAGATGTTTCAAGACAAAATAGTTTATGAGTACATAGGTCACACACATAGAGCTAGGTAGTTAGAAGAGAAATTCAAGTTGTGTAAGGACACTTCCCCCTCGGTACTATTGTCTCTATCATTGATTTTACAAAGAATCATACACTAAAACATCGAAATGAAGTGCAACCTATGTATTACCACTCTACACAAGTTACAATTTGTGTATACATATTATTCATGCATGCTCATGATAGCATAGAGGAGGATAGAGAGGTTATAAGAGAGTATCACTTATATATCAGTGATGATTGTACACATTCCTTAGAGTTTTTGCAAGGATGATTTAAATTTTTCTATGATAGTTTAAGGGAAAGAGGTATAAGATACAACCAACACTTAATATGGTCAAACAATTGCATGTGACAAGTGGGGTGCAACATTTTTGGAATTTCATTGAGGTAGGTCATGGAAAGGGAGATCATGATGGTGCAGGAGCATGTGTGAAAAGAGTTCTTACTAGAGAGGAATTGAAGTATGAAGGTGGTGGAGTGTTAATAGATGGAGAAACAATTGTGCAATGGTGTAATTCTACGGTGGGACCAAGTAATGTAGGTATGTCTATGGTTTCCATTTTTTTTTGGTTCATATATGAATCTAACATTGAAAACTATTTAGATTGTTGTACACTTACATGATCAAGTGACATGCATTCATTTAGAAGTTCAAATGCAACATCATTAGCTATGTATACTAGACAGATTGCATGCTTTTGCTCTTTGTGTATGCATTTTTCGTGGGATGAATGTGAACCAAAAGAGTGGGTTGACCAATGGTCTTGTAGACCTTTGCAAACCCTAGATACATATCAACTTCCTTGAGCACTACAACTGAACCAGATGGAAGCATCAGTGGATTTTGACCATGTATATGACCTAGTTGAACTAGGTAATTTATCAATTTATTACTTAGTGAATTCTTTTTCTCATCTTGTATGCATTTTAAGGTCAATCTATTAGTTCTTTATGTTGATTTTGGTATTAACTTATAGCCTTCTACTAAATGTAGGTCACGTATATGTAGTCATTGCAGACAAGAACAATGAAGAAGGAACATATTACTTTTGTGTCATTGTATTGAGGCCAAAAAGAAATTGACAACTATAGTCACCGATGGAGAGAGTATTCAGTACCCAATAGGTTCCATTTTTGTGATAGGCACATGGCTTAGAAGGTACCATTGTTGTGTCTAGCTGTATTGAGACCTCTTAAACTCAATTTATTACACTTTGTATTAATATTGGCATTAACTTATTTTTATAATAAAATGCAAGTACCCTATCAAGAATTCTAACACCTAGTTGTTTGAGGACTTTGAGACACATAGACATATTATTCATTACTCTAAGCTTGTTGTTGCAACAAATATTCAATTGATTAAATATCATGATAGACCTCTTAACAAGAATTTAGGGAAAGTCCATGAATCTGATAACGAGGCAATACTTGACACAATAAGGGTTAGAGTTGATCCAGAAGGTTCACTTGATTGATTTTGGGCCATAAAGATGAATGATTCTACAATATGGTAGAATGATTTTGACAATTTTTATATGATTCTATGTGCATATGAGTTATAATGTGCATATTTAGATGCTAAATTTTGTATATAAAAACAACAATAAACTATAATGTGCATATTTAGATGCCATATTTTTTATATAAAAACAACAATCATCTTTAATGTGCATATTTAGGTACAAAATTTTGTATATAGAGATAATAATGACCTTCATCATGCATATTAGATGCAAAATTTGAAATATAAAAGTGTCCATGGGGCTGATTTACAAATATTAAGAGCCCACATTTTGTATATCCTAATTTGTACCATTTGATTATAAATACATATTTAATTTTATATCCTTACATTTGTATCAGCTTAATGCCATGTAAAGTGCAAAAATTGTGATTCCTTACCATGAATTTTGTATCCTTATATTTGTATCATCTTAATTTTGTATCCTTACATTTGTATTGTCTTAATGCCATGTACATTTGTATCGTCAAATGATGTAATACTTGGAGTCATTGAGTCAAAATTAGTCAAATGTGTCCAAAGTAAAATGGTAATTCCCTAGGGTGAAGGGATAGTGTTGAAGGATTGCATCCTGGCACCAAACGGTCTACGCCATTAGCTCTTGTTGGGTGGAAAAACACTAGTGACAACCCCTTTTCTCCCACGAAGTCACTTGAACGTTTGTGACCATCCAGGACCAAAGTGTCCCCAAGGTGTACTAAGAACAATTAGGCAGCAATCTTTTGAGGCTCGTATATCAGACCTCGTGAGAGGTACCAACAAACCATTAGATGATACATGCCCATGTTTTTGAAGCCTACAATAACCTCTCTCCATTCTGAGAGATTCAAATTTGTTTGAATTTGGCATGGAAATCTCGTTTGATGCCTATTAGAGTAATAAAGTGTTTGCTTATTGATTGGATCATATTGATTTAATTATTAAGTCACTTATTACCTCTTTCTACTTAAACTAAACTTTAGGCATATAATAATTAATTACTTTATTAATTATTATTATGCAACCTAGGGTTTTACCTTTTTAGTTTTTCTAATCTCCTTTTATAAGGATTGATCTCATAACACATGTAACCTTTTCTGACATTTTATTATTGATTGCAACTTTTGTTTTTGTACATCAAGGATTTATCCTCTCTCATGGATCCATACGTTCAGGTCTCCATAGTTGTTTGCTTCTCTCTCTTTCTGTGACAGGTGTTTGCGTGTAGGTGTTCTTGGGAGCTGTGGGTTGTTTTTCATCAACTCCTACATGGTATCAGAGCCTAATTTTCTACAACTTGTTCATGTTTGAAGGATTAAGAGATCATAAATTCATCTATTTCAGATTAGGGTTTTTTTTGTTTTTTATTGAAATTAGGGGGTCCCTAAATTTTGGTGCACTTTGAGCTCAAACGGACCTCACCTTGAGCTCGTAGTGCCCAAAAACCCCTATTTTGATATAAAACACATCTAATTTGGACAACGTTATAGGGAGAGGCAAAAAAAATTTTCCCCAAGGTCGTACGACTATGCAAGTACCCCGAGGCAAGCTTCCGTACAATTTTTTTGTGCAAAAATAAAAAAAATGCAACGCAAACCACGCGCCGCCCGCTCAGGCCGGGCACCACCACCACTAGCCACCGAGGAGCCGCCAAACTGCCACTATAGCCTTAAACCACTGACGACAGGCCTCAAACTGCCAGCAGTTGGCTTGACTGCCAACGACAGGTGTTAAACCACCAGCGGCAGGCTTGACCGCCGACGGCAGGCCAAACCGCTAGCGGCAAGCCTTAACCGCCAAGAGCTAGCACCAATCGCCAGTGGCTACCGCCAGCAGCCAACACCCACGTGACCAGCCGCTAAGAGCTAGGGGCTAGCAGTTGGCTCTCCTTTTATATTTTTTTCTTCTGAAGGGCCTTTCACTAAAATTGGCGTTTCGGGAGCTCCAGGCATCATTTTTCGACAAACAAGATATCGTCAGAAAGTTGGTTATGAGCTCTATCCAAATATGGAGGTTTGAATTTTTTATTTTTATTTTTTGATGGATGATTTTACTGTCAAAGCTAGATGTTCAGTTTTGCACTCTGGAAGCTCTATCTTGCGCATCCGGACTCCGTTTTGGGAAAGTGAGATATCGTTGGAAAGCTTCTTCTAAGAGCTTTCTATTGTTGTGAGTCATTTTCCTAGATTCTACTCCAAGTATATTTTATTCATTTTTTTGCATTTTTTCACTCTGGTGGATAATTCTGCTCCAGGTATATTTTATTCATTTTTTTGCATTTTTGCACTCTAGTGGATATCTTGGATGTTACAGGTCTTGGGATCTCTTCCCTTTAGGGGATGGATCTTCTTAGGATGTTCTTTTGTTTCAATAGCCTTCTCTCTTATATGAACAGTGTATATTTCAATTTTGTAGCATTTTTTTATGCACATGCACTGAGATAAAGTGCCATTTTATTACATGCTTGGAATCTTGAACATGTTTGTGCTCTTTGTACTCGCACTCCATTATAAAGTGCCATGGGGGGTTTGATGTTTTCCTTTGTTTTACATCTACCTTTTTCAAGTGAGTGTTCATTCCATGACATTAGCCTCAAGGTATCTTTATTTATGTTTGTACTTTCATTGCACCTTCGATGTTCCTGGTTCTTCACGATGCAGTTCTTATTGGCACTATTTTTAGTGTACCTGTCACCTCTCCCTTGTCAGCATTATGGAGGGTTTCTATTGATCATTCTTCTTCTTCTTTGGCTCAATAGTGTGAGCTATGTATTCAGTATTTGTTCCTATGTACTAGGCGGATGCAGTGGCTAGGTACCTATGCATTTCGGTGAGATGGATCATTTACCATATAGACACTCTTTCTTTCCTATTTTTAGAGGCACTCTTCCATCTTTGATTGATTAGCTCTTCAGGCTTTGGTGTTTTATACCATTTGTATCTTCAAGTTTAGTTGTTTGCCTTTGTTTGCCTCCTGATTCGAGTAGTGTCATTTGAGGGCACTCATACAGAATACAGTCTTCTCTACCTAGTCATGCTCTATTTCAATGGAGGATCTTCAGATTAGAAGTTACTTTTGACAGAGTTTGCATCTTCTTGCTTCAGTGATGTTCTACATGTTCATTCTTGTTCCTATTTTCTGGAACATTCCTAGTTTTGGAGGCTTCTTCAGTCCTTTAAATTAGTCTTTGTCTCTTTTTGGAGTAGACTTTTCCCCATGTGGTTTTCTCTATTTATCTGCTTTATAGAGACTCTCTTTTGTGTTGGGTACCTCATCAAGCCATGTTGTTGGGACCCATTGTTTTCTTTCAGCACTGTAGTTTCCTTTGCTTTCTTCTTGCATTGTTTGTAGCTGCATTGTTTCTCATCTTAAGGGGGGGTGTTAGAGTAAAGTATTAATTTAATTGTGTTAATTAAATTAACTTTACTCCCTTATTAAGATGTCAACCTTTTTTCTTTAGTTGTTTATATTTAAACACACATGCACTAGTTGTTTTAAATATAAACTTGCATGCATTAGTCATGTAATAATTAAACTAATTATTACATGCACTAGGGTTTTCCTTTTAAGGCTTTCGATCTCCTTTATAAGGATGATCCATTGTATATTTTATTCATTCATTATTTGAGGATATTTTCTTCTTCATATTTTTGAGTCAAACCCTTGCCCTCTTCTTGTCTCTACTTCCTTGTAATAGGTTTTCGTATGCAGGTGATCTTCGAGTTTTGTGGATTTGTATTGCTCAAATCCTATAGTTAGCATCATCGACCTTGTATTGGACAATTGTGAACATCTATTAGCCTCATTCGTCCTTACTTTTCTCAAGTGATTGAGCATCTCTTCCATCTACTAATATCCTCTTGCAAGGGTTTTACTGAGTTGTTGTCGACTTCTTGTTAAATCCCTTAACAAGGTTGTTATATCCACATGGGTATTTCCCATTCCATCACTTGGTGCCATGATTCTCCCAACATGTTGGCGGAATCACTAGCTCTGATACCACTATAATGTACCAATCCAATTTGGAACTAAATATATAATGATAGTTGAACTCAAGTTTTTCTCATATGGTAAAACACACACTGCATGTTTGAACTCCACATGTTCCCACTCTACATGCTATATGTCACACATTGCACGGAAACACTCTGCATGCCACATGTTGCATGTTGCACACCGTACATTGTACTATGAATTGCACACTGCACTTTGCACTCCCCACTCTACACTTTGCACTTTGCATGCATGCCACACTCCATACAACACACCACACGCCGCATGACTACACTTCACACGTCGTACACCACACACCGCTCTTCACACATCAAACTCTACACTCTTCTTTTGGCACCCTAGACCTTCGACACACAACCTTCATCACCTTTGACCCTCATCACCCTTCGGAACCCTCCAACACCCTTCAACACTCAACACCCTCTAGCACCCTTCGACACTTTTCACCCTTTGGTATTACTGTCATAGTCTTCTAATTTAATCTACACTATTAAGTAATGACATAACAAGTGATAATAACACAATGTGTGCACATATCCAACAAACAATAATTTTATAAATTTTATCAATAGATCTCCAACAAGCAGATATCTTTATTTTTGAGATAATCTCCAAATTTATCTTTGACGGAGACTTGACAATGAAGTACAAAGTGAAATATCTTAAGCGATATCTCCAACAATAGACTAGGGTGAGGAATGACTCCCACTAAAACTGCAAATACAGAATGGTGAGGGCCTTGCACCTCCAAAACTGCAACAATAACTCAATTCCAACTAGAATTGCAAATACACAAGAAAAAATAACTCCCTGATGACTACCTATGGTGCCATCCAACGCCTTATAAAGGTCTCCAAGAAGTTTCTTGAAGGTTACAATGGGCTGACATAACTTTATTTATTATTTTATTATTTTGTCCCCTTTTTAATTTGTAACTAAATTGATTAATTAAAGAAGTCCTTTATAATATTATTTAGATTTTGGGACCACCTATTTAATTATATAATTAATTCAGTTTTCATTAATTTGGGGACATTATAGATCTCGATGTATGGAATACAAATCTAGATCATATGAGGCATATTTAAATAGGCTTCAATTGGGTGATCATTATAGCATTTCTAGAGATTTCACAACTAGCAAACAAGTAACAAATTTATAGTGTAAATATGTAGTTTACATCTAACTCTTATGTATCAATATGCAACAATGAGTATATGGACCATTCTCATGATTGACTGAATCGATTACCAAGCAATATGTAAAAGTGAGACAATGTAATATAATTTATTGCCAAATTCTCTATATCGATTGTGACATTGAGTTAAAAGATCGTCTCTATGATCGATTGAACATCACACAAATATAAATATGTAATATGACATAGCTTAATGAGGACGAACATGCCTAGTAAATCTTTAAGGTGGATACATTGTCCTAAGACTCTTGCATATTACCCTAGCTGGTGTGATGTCCTTAGTAAAGAATTGAAAAGCTATCACTGTGATGATTCTTCGATTCGCTAATGATTTCCAAAGACACAAGATGGTAAGTGCTAATTACTAGAAGCATGAGTGATAACAAAAACCAGATATGCTGATATCCATTTACCAAGAATGATTGAACAAAAGGAAGTAACTCCTTGATATCGATTGATGAGAAGAGTTATCTTGCCACCCAAGAAGGTATGCCTTGTAGATGAGAAAGACTAATTATAAATTAATCGAAAGTTGGGTTTGACTGACAATATCATAACATAATAATAATATCAAGCCCAAGATGCACAAGGTTGCATTTATCTATATATCTATCTATTCATCCATCCATCTATATAGTTATATAGTTAAATGCATATGGGCTATTAACTTAGTGCCAACTTACACTTCACATACTCAATTGTTCAACCATCATAAATACATACACCTAATCGCTTATAGAATATGACTATATGCATATGTCTATGTATGGTTGTATAAATGACATTCATACACTTTATAATCATTGACATACACATATACATTTATCTATAGATACATATATTTGTATATGCTTACGTATATGTTATGTATATACAACCAAACAAAGATAAATGATGAGTTTGTCATTATTGTTCCTTTAAATTGACAAGTAAAGATCACAATGCACTTCTATTAATAAGAGTCATTAATTATTTTACTAGAACAAGGTCAAGAAATGACAACCAACCCGACATGATCAAGGAAACCATCTAACCCAAGACTTGATGACCAAATACTTAGTTATGGATCCTTTCTTGGATGACATTTTTGACCTTCACCCCACATTTTCACCTTCTCTCTCTAATGATACACTTCCTGCATTTGCAAGGTTGATCTACTCCTACATCTGCAGACAAGGATTAGTTATCATCATCTTCATAATCTTGTAAACAATAAAATATCTATAACATCATAAAATAACATTATAAATTCTTGAATATAATCCCCATGTGAATACAATTGACTAAACAATCGACATAAATGAAAACATGATCATATTAATCATAATCCTCTTAATTAAATATCCAAAACCCACATAACTAACTTTATACTTCACATGAAATATTTATTACAGTTATTAAAAAGTCCTTAAGGAAGGGATGTAATAGCTCCAACAACCACCTTTAGTCTTTAGATTTGCGGGAAGAATGTGCACCACACAAGCATCATCGCGACACACATATCTTGAATCAAAATAGTTCCAATGGTCCAAAAGTCAAATAAAAAACAGTGATTAGGCAAGTGAGATGAAGTGGAGGCTTTGATGGAAATTTGATTCGGCATGGAGTTTGATGGGGTGTAATTTACAACATTACACGATTTAAATACCCCAATTTACATCACACCAATTTCTTATTTTTGTGAAGGCGTGTTCATTTCCAAACCATTTCAAGAAGAAATCTCTTTCCCTGAGTTTCTTAACTATTTCTTTCCAACTATTCTTTCAAGATCAGACGATATGTTCTATCCTCTTTGATGTTGAGGGAATTTTTGTCCATAACTAAAATACTCGGGCCTCTTTTTTAAGGCCTGAAACATTCGTGTTCTTGCTTGATTCTCAACATTGTTGTTGATTCGAGGACCAAGAAAAGTCTGTGGCTGCTCCCATTCTCATTTGGTTCTTTTAGTTTTCAGCTTGCCAAAAAAATTCCTCTGGTATATTTGTGGTGTCTATATCTTCAAAGGTCCTTCCATCCCCATTGTCTAGATTGGTTAAAGTTGTCCTTTCCATTGCTTCTGAATGTGTTTCACACTACAACATGTTTGCTTGATTCAAATTTGTTCTTCTCTTACAAATCATGCCATTATTAGTCCATGAGACAACATTCCTTTCTTTGAGAGAGACAATTAAATAGTCCATGTATTTTGTATATGCATTCATATTTCGCAGCAACTACATCTAAGAAAATTACTATACTTTTAATATTGTCTGATCGGGTCTGCATATATACTTGTATCAGGGGGCATGTCTTGAGTGGACATATCTCCATAAAGTGGAGGCATGATCGCTCAAGACGTGCCTCCTCATCAATAGCACTTAAACAGCATTATGAATATCATTTTATGAACGATCACTTACCATTAGTTACGTGGTCACTAACATATGTTTAATATGCCGATAAGAAAGGTATTCAACGTATATGCAATGTTGATCAATCAGTACTCGATCGATAATGGAACCAATATGATATTAATTCATGTAGATTGAAATCATTCTTTATTTGATCATGATAATTAATAGTGGGGTGGTAAATTGATATATCTTATTGTTGATTCTTTATCTAACGGTGCTATAATTTCAACACTCCCTCTTAGCTAGGGAAGATAAAGACTATGAATATTATAATGAACTCTGAGAGTACATTACCATACTAATAGCTATCACATAACTCATGATAGGAAACATCACACAACTCGTGATGAGATCTATATCACCTAACTCATGATAAGAGTTGTCACCTAATCTCATGATAAGGTATATCACCTAATCTCGTGATATGAAGTATCACCTATCTCATGATACTAAAGGATATAATATACTCAAGAACATTACATTCTCCTCGTATATTCTAGTTATGGTATGTGCATTGACATTCAGTCACATAATGTCTACCATAAAAAATCATGACAATCCATGAATAATGATATCAAGTCACATGATATCAATCTACTAAACATTATAAGATCGTCACCTTATAGTGTCAAATACAAGTGTTCATTATCTAAAAGATCATCACCTTTAAGAAATGTGCACGGGGGGTGGGGCCCATAAATTCATAGAGTCACACATATGACAAAATAAGTTTACAAATTAAACATATTATATATTAGTACATATACATATAACACTTACATTTCATTCAAACCAAGACTCTTTCTGAAGTGTTCAACTTTCACTCTGGAGAGAGGTTTGGTAAGAATATTTGTTGTCTGATCTCCTGTACCGATATACTCTAACTGGATTACATTCCTTTCTACCATGTCTCTCACATAGTGATAAGGAATTTTGATATGCTTAGATCTATCATGAAATACTGAATTCACTGAAAGCTAAATACAACTCTGATTATCACAATGGATAATAGTAGGTTCTAGAGGCTCACCAAATAATCCCACAAGCAATTTTCTAAGACATACTACTCTTGCAGCCATAGAAGCTGCAATGTATTCGGCTTCTGTAGAACTTTGAGCCACTAAATATTGTTTTATGCTTATCCATGATATCATATCCGGTCCTAAACTGAAGCAACATCCTGAGGTTCTTTTCCGATCGGGTGCGCTTCTATCCCAATCTGAATTTGTGAATCCATGAAGATCTAAATCAACCTTTTCATATTTGAGACCAAAATTAAGAGTACCATGTGTAATCACCTAAAAATGGACAAAGATCAAATTAAAGAAAATCAAGTCAAATCAAAGCAAATCAAGGACATAATTGAAGCAATTTAAACACAATGCATAATTAACCAATCAAAATTAAAATCAAGTCTTAATTCAAGATAAATCAAAATTGAGAGCATTTAAATCAAGTGCAATCAAATCAAAATATAATTAAATCAAATAATTGTATAGTCTTGGATTAAATCAAATTCAACCCATTCAAGGGGTACATGGCTAAAATAAATCAATTAAATCAATTAATAAATCTCAATTACTCTCAACAACCCAAAAGGAGAGGAAATCCGGGCAACTAATGAGATTTGAGGAAAGACATTCACATGGATCAAGCCAAATTGAATCTCAATCACTCAAAATGAAAGAGAATCTTGAGCATTGATCTTGTCTATTTGTTCCAAGCTTTGAGGACACAAACTTTGCATTGTCTTCAAAGGGTGGAACCAAGGATTAATCATGATCAAATACAACTACACCCCTTACCATTGGAAAATCTATAAAAGGAAGGCCTAAATCCTTCATAATTATCAACCACACATCTGAGAATTGCATTGAACCTCTTACAATTTGAGTTTAGAAAGGCATTTGAGAGCTTAATTAGCATTTCATTTGATATAATTGTTAGTTTTAACTTGTTTATCTTATCATTCTCATTCAAGGACTGTCATTAATGAGAGCTTGCTAAGAGCTTTGAATTAACAATCTTAGTTAGAGAGCCATAGGATGCTCAATTGATCATTAATTTGCTAAATAGTTTGCTCTATTGCTTTGTGGTTTATTTAGTTACTATTTTCAATTATTGATTAACCTTAATTCTATGAAGATACTTTCTTTAGTATACAAAATGGCACCCACCGTGGGGCTCTAAGCCTCATTTCATCATTTTCATCATATTTTGTATGCTTGTATTTTCACTTTTCCGTGAAGTTTCTGTAGAAAACAGTTGAAGTCATGCGTATAAACAATTCAGTCATGCCTACAGTCATTCTGATGACGCTTGAGATCTCTGTTCTGACGCCTATAAGCTGATAACTCATGCCTGGTTGATCACTTCTCTTCTATCTTAAATTATTTATTGTCACCTGCGAGAGACGCTCACGCCTATGAGATAAATTGTTCAGCCTTTGCATGTAAATTCATGCCTGTGACTAAAGAAGTGTCGCAGATCTACAATTTAAATTGTCGCTTGTGACAGATCTTTGCTATGCACTTTACAGAAACAGTCACGCCTAGTATATGCTAACTCACGCTTACTATTATTAAATTGTCAGTTCAAATAAATTATTTTACGCAATTTTCAATACTGTTTATGCTTAGCAATAAATTGTTCACGCTTGATTAACTTTCAGTGTCGCCTATATCACTAGAAAGTGATGCTTGTTGTCATTAAAGTTACGCCTGCTAACAATTTGATCACGCATATTAGCTGGACAATGTCGCTTGTTGTATGTTGTCTTAATTTGCTATCAGATTGATCAATTCAATTATCTAACTCTCTATCTGTATGTTTTTGTTGTAAATGAACAGGCACAGAAAGGTCCAAAAACCAGAGAGCAAGTTTAATTAAGAGGGAAAAGCTTTGGCTAAAAAGATCAAGAGGGAGAACTTTTAGCATATTAAAGCAGTTCTTGAGGAATCACAAGAGGAAGAAAATCAGGTATATCAAAATTATCTTAAGTTGTAGATGCTTACAAGACAAAATTTGTATCTCTTAATTGGATTTTTACTCCTTAGTTCAAGTTTTTCCTTAAAAATTTGCAAATAAGGTGCTTAAGGTTCAATACATAATTCTTTGCTTCTTCAATTTCAATTTGGTTGCCCTCATTGTGATTGGTTGTGTTGACTAACTTGCTAGTGGAAAAGCACATTTGGAAGGAGCTATTGCCAAGATAAGGATAAAAACAATGAAATCACTCAAAAATTCCCCTAACTTCAGTTAGCTACAAGGAAAAGGTAAGCCTCAACTAGTCAATATTTTCCCTTAAATTGTGGCATTGGTGCATTTCAAAATCTAGTAATTTGGATAGCTAAAAGGAATAAATCAAACACTAAATCAAAGCCCCTTGTTTGTGGAAGAGAG
This sequence comes from Chamaecyparis obtusa, assembly GCA_027943335.1. Classification (NCBI taxonomy): domain Eukaryota; kingdom Viridiplantae; phylum Streptophyta; class Pinopsida; order Cupressales; family Cupressaceae; genus Chamaecyparis; species Chamaecyparis obtusa. The sequence continues at coordinate 751,664 of BSBK01002128.1, read as the reverse complement.
TAGAAATACTCAAATCCCTGTAGTTAGTGGGTGAAAGAAATTGAACAAAATTGTCTATTGTGTTTGGGAACTAAAGGAAAAGTTAGGGATATGCTCTTCACCTTTTGGTCAACCAAATTCCCAAAAGCTTGACCTTAATTCCATTTTTCTTTCTTTGAATGAACATGCTAGAGAATTAGTGGGCTTGCCTCCCAAGTTGTGCCTTGACGAGGCCGGTGAGAGGGATAGCCTAAAGTGGGATACGCTCCCTTTTGTTGCAGGAATCCAACCCACTCTAAAATGAAATGCATGCATCCTTAATGGGGTGTGTGACAAACAGATTTTAAATTTTTTGAATTTCCTCTAGTAGTCCTCAACGGATTGCACCAAATCGTACTTTTTTGTGTGTGGGAAACCCCTTAACATACTTGGGGGATGAAAGTTTAAAGTCTATTTGAATGGAATCAATATTAAATCCTTGATAAAATAGCAAGACCACCTTTTAGAGCCATGTTTACAAACCAAATCTTGTGCTAGGTAGGTGCTTGAAGTGTCTTTTTGTGCAAAACCTGTGACAACGTTCTTCAAATCAAACATTTTGTGTTAAGTGGGTAAAAAGAGACAAGTGAATGCATGATTGTTGTGTTTGAAATACATAAACAAGTGAGAGAGATATCCATTGAAAACTCATCTTATATTTTTAAATCTCTTCATTAAAAATCAACAATTCTTGAACCAAGGATCATTCCCAATCAAACCCTTGTTGGATGTCAGTTTCCACATGGTCCCACACATATAGGGTATCATTACAAGGAGATAGCACTCTTGTTGCAAACCAAGGACAAGAAGTTGAATACAAAAGTCTTTAAAAAGATCCTAATCAAGAAGAATTTTTTCCAAACCTATTTAAAAAAAGACTTGGAGAGATAATGGATAGAAATTCGGCATATCATAATCACAATACCAACAATGTCAATCATAATTCCAAAGAAACACTTGAGGAAAGGGTTGAGAAAGCTTCCCAAGACCTAGACTTCCTAAAGGTTATGGAGAAATTGATAGACAAGGATAAGGAGAACTTCTTCCTAAACCTAGCCCAAAAGGGAGTAAAGTTGCCCTGTGATTTTGATATTGACCAACTCAAGAAAGACCAACACCAAGATGACCCCATGAATGTTATGACTAGGTAGATAAAGGCCTTCCAAGAACAAATTGATACCATGAAGAAGGCAGTCGAACCTAAGGCCTTTTCCATAGAAGCTTTGTGTCCTTTCCCTTTTGACAAAAGCTTAGCTATGTTATCTTTTCCCTTCAATGCCATTTTTACTAAATACGATAAGTACATGGGTAAAATAGACCCACGGGATCATCTAAGAGAGTTTTGTGCCCTAAGCATAGATTTCATGCACAATGATACATATCTAATGAGACTCTTTCCTAGAAGCTTAGGAGGTCCCGCAATGGAGTGGTTTTCAAAACTAGCCCTAGGAATAAAGACCTTTGAGGAGTTAGCCTCCAAGTTTGTAACCCATTACTATTATAACATTGAGCATGAAATCACAATGCTCAAGTTGTGTGATACCAAACAGAAAGATGGAGAGTCCTTAGGAGTCCTACAAAGGTGGAGGACCATTTTCACAAGGTATCCATGAAGTATCCTCGAGAAAGAGAAGATGGAAATCTTCACCAACAATTTGACCTCGAAAATGAATTATAGATTACAACTTCAATGTCCCCCAACATTTGAAAAACTCATCGAAAATGGGATCAAGATTGAAGATGTTTTGGTCAAAAGAGGTGAAATCAAATTATTTAAAGATAACAAGTTCAACAACAACAACAACAATAATAACAGCAATAACAATAATTATGTGCCTAAGTATTTCAATAAACAAGGGTCCAACAATAACAACGATAAATCTAAATCATGGACTAAGAATAACAAAAAAAACCTTGTGAATGATGGAGTTGTGGAGGCCCACAACTTGAAGTCAACCCCTTTTATCCTACCATATGGAGCTAATTCTTCAAATAATGTTAATCAATCAAACAAAGCTCCATATAATTCCAATAATTCCAATAACAATTCCAACACTTCCAACAATAATGCTAATGGGGATAAATCAAAATCCTCCTACTCCAATTATAATAAAAAGAAATTCACCTACTTAGGTGAACCTTTGGAGAATGTATCAAGGACCTTGGTTACCAATAATGTTATCACATTACCGGATATGAAAGATTATGAACCTGAAGTTAAACCTTATTGGTGGAATGTGGCCCATCACTGCGAATATCATCAAAATAGAGGTCACCCAACAAATGAATGCATGAGGTTAAAACACTTGGTGCAAGATTTAATTGACAAGGGAACCATTCAAATTGAAGGACCTCAAAATAATGGAGATCATACGGCCTTCAAGAATCCCTTTTTGAATCATGAAAAGGGTGAGTCATCTAATGCTAATCAAAATAAAAAAAAGGGCAATGAGAAAGTAAACTTTGCTCATACCTATGATAACACGATAAATGTTATCAAGCTATTGATGATGATCCTTTCCACCCTCCTGTGGAGATCATTCCTATGGCTCCTAGGCCATCTGCTCCAAGTTATACTTCTACTGCTCCAACAAATCATGGGTATCCGAGACCCCATCTTGTTACAATCTCATGGAATCTTGGTAGATCCAGAATTGAAATGGTTCCTATTCGTGCACTCTTACCACCTGAAAGGGGACCTGACTCTTGGAATAGGTTATCTTGGTTAGGCTCACATAATATTCCTCCAAACTTATCTGACTCTTCTAAGATGACTCACAATCGACAATGCTCTATGGAAGATTACTTTTTTTATCTATCTGATGCATTCATGAATGATGAGGATGATACTAATATATTTGCACTTGAGCCCATCCCATTGACTTTTCTTCCCCCTTCATCTTCCAAAAAAGTGGCTCGTCCACTTCCATCTCCATCTCTCCACCTAAACCAGTCATATAAGCCTCTTTCATCCACAATTCCCAAGTCTTTTGGAAGTAACTTGGATGTACAACATAAAAATAAAAATAATGAGAATCCACTTATATCTCAAGGTCACCATGTCCCATCTAATCAACATGTGACTACGAAGAAAGGAAAGAAACAAAGGTGTTCAAAAGACCGCAAAGTTCCTCAAAAAGAAGAAGACAATCAAAAGCCAGAAAATAAAATAAAAAATGGATCTCGAAATCCATTCTATAGGCATTGTCATCAAAAGCACCTCAAAGTAAAGAAGAAAAAATTCAAAAGCTATGTGGATTCCAAAGAAAGGAAAAATCAAAATTGTCATTCGAGCTTCCAAAATTCTCATGCTTCCCTCCATTTCATCACCCTTGCCTCTCATAATTTACCCTCTTCACTCCATCTTGCCTTTTCCCAAAGTGCATATCAGTATCTCCTTATTGCTAATGACATGACTAAGAAAAATCTAGAATGTACTCTTCCTAAGCGTTTAGAGCATGGGAAATCTGACAAAGAGTTAAGGTGTGTCCATGAGGATATTTGTGGGTCTCACTTAAGTGATCTTTCCTTGACTATGGATCTCTTGACTGTTGGACACTACTGGTTGGCTCTCCTATTACTGCTACAACATCTGGTTCTGATTCTGCAACTTCTCAGCTGGCTACTACTACAAATAACTATGTTTCCAGAGATCATCACTGAAGGAGAGAAACTCAAAGAGCTTATCAACGCTCTTCATCTAAAGAAGTTCTATACCTGACATTCTCTATGTGCTCATGTACATACTTATTGGTCCTGAAAAAATCCTAAAAATGGTATATTGCAAAAATCCTAAAAATTGCAAAATGTCCTGAAAAAATGATCATCTTAGTGAAAACCTGGCAAACAGGCGCTTTGATGTATCTATTATCCTGGTGAAAACCTGGTAAACAGGCGCCTTGATAATACAAAAAAAATAGAAAATGTGAAAAATAAAAAAAAAATTGAAAAGATCAAAAATACAAAAAAAATGAGATTCAAAAAAATACAAAAAAAAAGAGAAAAAAGAGAAAAATACAAAAAAATCAAAAAAAGAGAAAAGTACAAAAAAATTGAAAAAGAGAAAAATGTGCCATTGATGAAAACCTGGTAAACAGGCGTCATGGTAGCAAAAATAGAATCTCTGCCAAGATGGTGAAAACCTGGTAAACAGGCGCCTCTTGTTTCCTAAAGTAACATCTCATCTCAGCATCGCTTGGCTCTTAGTTTCCTGCTTTAGTTTCCTTCCTTTCCTGCTTTAGTTTGTTTTCCCGCTTTCCTGCTTTAGTTTGTTTCCTGCTTTGGTTTGCTAGCTCATGCGCTTGTCCTTGAGTTTTCCTCGACTCTTCATGGATTGGAACTGGTTCACACTTGGGGGCACCTGCCTGGTCTAGGGGGCATTGTCCTATCGCTTTCAAAAACTCTTTTGGAGCATTGGTCGCCAGTGGTTTCCCCTATGCCTGCCTATGGATACCTAGCTTTCGTTCGATCGCTCTTCTTCGGGATTTCTCCCTTTTATCAATCACCAGTGATTCTCATTACGTCTGCCTACTATCATTATCTCATTGAGACTTCGAATATTATCTTTCCGAATTGTCTTCAATCCGCTTGAACACGAACTTGAACTGAAACTTAAACTAAATGTGTGTTCCTTTGAGGCATGTTGAGCTTTGTTTTCTTTGAGTGTTTGTTTGTTTGCTTTCTTTGCTTTCTGCTTGTTGGTTTAGTTCCAATGATCCAAAGAATTCATTTAAGAGGGGTGTCCGTCTGTAAGAGCCTCTATCTCGTATTAGATGGCCATGCGTACCTCGACTCCTTTTATGTGGATGCTTTGGTGAGGTTTGTTCTTCTCCTTGTCTTTTGAGTGACTTCTTTTTGCTACTGGTGAAATTGTAAACGCTCGTTCTGTTAAGTGAACGTAAGGGTCACTGTGAGCAATCTTTGGCAAAAGAAGGAACTCCTGCGTGCTTGGTGTGTTTGTTCGCAAGAAACATTCTGGTCATTCTAGCAAATGTTCTTTGATGCTTATGTTAACTTGCTAAATTAAAAGGAATAGGTGTTCAGGTCATTCTAGCTTCTTGTGCCTTAATGCTTACACCTCATTCCGACAAATTTAAGACTTATGTCATATTCATATTCTCATGTTGGGGAGAATTGTATGGCATCTTGCGATTGTCCCGTGCTTAAAAGAACTCAATGATGATAAATACGATGAGTCCAACAACCGAGTCCGGAGGATTGCATTTGTTCATCCTAGGCCTGCATTTAGACTTGCATCTTTCATTCTAGGCTTGCATTTGGAGCGCTTTCTTGTTGCTCTCTTGATTGCTTTCTTTTGAATCTGCTCATCAAAGGTTCTCATCTTCTGTCCCAATCTCATCTTGGCTGCATACTTTTTCGGGATCGAAATCGAAATCTGACATCTCTAAGTGGCTCAAAATCGCGTCTTAAATATTGGACTCCTTCTGGATCGGATGCTTGTGCAGTCAGCCTTCTGGTGTCATCTTCCTACCAGATCCTCATCTTTGCATCATGTTCTCAAATCTTTGCTTCTTTTCATCAAGTCAATTCAAGTCAAATTTAGTCAACCATGGTCAACTATGGTCAAACTTGGTCAACAGGACCTCTGCTTTGCTCCGTTTTCACGAATCTAGTCTAATTGCTTTTGCTCTGCAATCTCTTGTTGTTTATCATCCTTCTGACATGTCATCTTTCCATTTCGCTCCCGAGGGGGCAGGATGATTACATCATTTGAATCTTGTCGAATCTATTCTTGAATCAGTCTGATTTGAATCATCAGTCCTCATTGCTAGGGGCATCTTCACGCCTCGCATCTTGTTATCTGGAAATCTATCTCTTAGGTATCTGAGCAATCTAACTCAGATCCTCGAGAATCATTCTTCGTTCTGGAGATGGTTCTTGAAATCTTTTGGGTATTGGGGCAATCTAACCCTAATTCCTGGGAGTCAAGCTTCGTTCTGGAGATGACTCTCAAAATCTCTTTTAGACCGTTATCTGGGAAATCTAACCTGGGTCTCGGAGGACTAAGCTTCGTATTGGGGCAATCTAACCCTGATTCGGAGATAGTCCTAAATCTGCATCTTCATCAATTGGTATTGGGGCAATCTAACCCCGATTCCGGTTCTCTTCTAAGATCATTGTCTTCGCAATCTAACTTAGACTTCGAAAAATTTATGCTTTGATCTGCTTTCATCTGTCACTTCAGACTATTCTTTGAATCAACGTGCTATTCGCACATCAATTCAAAGAGGGGCAAATGTAATACCCCAAAATTGGCACCTATTTAATTTCATCAATTTTGGTGCATTATCTCAATTTTACATCACCAAAGTCCTAGTTCCCTAGGCAATTTTCTCTCTCATATCTGACTTAATTTGACTTGATGTCAATTGCAAAGACCATAAATTGCAATAATCAAATGCTAAAATAATTCCTAAGTCCTAGACTTTATTTGGCTAAATAATCTCTATGATACATTAATTTAATTATGAAGTCCTAAGTACTTTTAATTAAATTAAACTCCACCCCCTTTAGCTAAATACCCTTGAAAGGAATTAATAAATATTTAGTTAAATTGAATGGACATCTCTTTATTTGAATTTAATAATTCAAATTACTCGAAAGGTCACTCCCCACATGTGGCAAATTCCATTCTTTTAATTAAATAATTCATTGTCTTTTTGTCTCAATTAGGAATGAAGAGTCCACCGTTTCAAATCAAGAAACTCTTCATTCCTCTCCGAGCTTTTCTATTTAATGAACCTCTTTTTCTCATTCAAAAGAGCAATTTTTGAGAGCATCCTTACTATAGCATTTTTTAGTCTCATATCTCATTATTTTCAAAGCTCTTTTATTGCATTATCTAGTTTAATTTCTCATATTAGTGTAATTGCATTTCACATTTAGATTAAATTTGCTTACTTGTTCTTAGTCTAATATCATCTTTATTTCAAAATCAAATAAAAATCTGCATTTCATATTTCTTTCAAAGTTTTCTAGATTAAGTGCATTCATTCTTAGCTTAGATTCATTTTTCTCATATTTGCTTTCAAATCCTCCATTGTTGAATTGGTCTCTCGGCTGTTGGCTCTCGTTCTGAGAGTATTCAAACACCCCATTCACATAGGAGGCAACAGGTCGCCTCACCATGGAATTTGGATTGAGTTCTTCATACTCTCTCTCAAATTCTATTAAGTGAATAATGACCATGTTGTGTTGTGCCTGATTTAGAGGTCACATTCAGTCACATACAGATGCCACCTATCAGAGGCAAGCCCTTGATCCTATACATTTCAGCAACAAAGAATTTATTGGGGGCACTTTTGGCACAAGAGGATGAAACAGGAAAAGAGAAGGCAATTTACTACATAAGTAGAACCTTAGTCAAATACGAGCTGAATTATACATTTATGGAAAGGGAATGATTGGCTGTGATTTTTGCTTCCCAAAAATTATGCCATTATATGCTAGCCCACAAGATAAGGCTCATTTCCAAAATTGACCCATTGAAGTATCTACTTAGCAAAATACCATTGAATGGAAGGCTAGCAAAGTGGGTGATGGTGCTAAGCGAGTTCGACATAGAATATGTTGATAGAAAATCAATCAAAGGGAAAGTCATTTTTGACCAATTAGCAGAAGCACCACTTCAAGATGGTCATCCTATACAAGTAGAATTCCCGGATTCAGAAATTGTGAATGTTGAGGCCAAAACATGGCAACTTTATTTTGATGGTTCCTACACTCATCATGGATCAGGATCCAGCATACTTCTCATCACTCCTCAAGGCTCTACTATCCCCAAGTCTTATAAATTGTTATTCCCATGCACCAATAATATAGCAGAGTATGAAGCCTTGGTTATTGGAATCAAGCTGGCATTAGAGTGGAAAGTGACAGAACTAAAGGTTTATGGAGATTCACAATTAGTCATAAATCAAGTCAATGAATAATATCAAACAAAGGATGACAAATTGGTACCCTAAAAAAACATGGTGGACAATCTTAAAAGGTATTTCATACTTATCACATTTGAACAAGTGCCGAGAGAAAAGAAAAAAGTAGTGGATGCAATGGCAACTTTGGCTTCATTGTTACAAATGCCTAATCAGAGTGCCAGATACGAGTTCTTGGTAGAAGAAGTGGTTCAACCTGAGTTTGACCCTACCCACCCTTACACCATTTTCTTGTTAACTACAAACGAATCACCTTGGTATGGACCAATTTACACTTACTTGAAAGATCAAATCCTTCCCATAGACCAAACTAGGAATCAAAAGAAAAGCTTCATTCGCCAAGCCACCTGATACACTATAGTTTCTAAAACCTTGTATCGAAAAAGTCTAGATGGAATGCTCCTTAGATGTTTAGAAGAGGAAGAATCAAACTTAGCCTTACGAGAGATCCATGAAGGAATTTGTGGGTCACACTCGAATAGATTAACCTTAACCAAGAAACTTCTAAGGATAGGATATTTCTGGCCTACGATGGAGAAAGATGCTTGTAACTTTGCCAAAACTTGTAGAAAGTGTCAATTCCATGGAAACTTGATAAATGTGCCTGCACAAAATCTTCATCTGATGACGACACCTTGGTCATTCTATCAATGGGGTTTAGACCTAATAGGCATGATTTATCCACCGTCCTTGAATGGTCACAAGTTTATCATCACGGCAACTAAGTACTTTACTAAGTGGGTGGAAGTTGTACCCCTATCAACTGCAATAGGAAATCAGATTTCTTTGTTTATCCTCAATCATATTATTTGTAGATATGGCATACCTCATGCTATCATAACAGATAATGCAAAGCATTTTAAGAACAAAGACTTAAAGGAATTATTCACCAAGTTTCACATGATTCATCATTCTTCTTCAATCTATTACCCTCAAGGTAATGGACAAGCCGAAGCAACAAATAAAAACATCTTGAAAATTTTGAAGAGAACAGTGGACAACTCAAGGAGAGATTGGCACATCAAAATAAACCTGACCTTATGGGCTTATAGAACAATCATAAGAATGCCAACAGGGGATACACCTTTTTCATTAGTCTTTAAAGAAGAAGCAGTTTTTCCTTTAGAGGTAGAACTTCCATCTTTGAGGATATCTATGCATGGGTTGATAAATGAGGAAGACTACAGGGTTGCTAGGCTGCAACAACTAGAACTTTTGGATGAAAAATAGAAGCAAGCATTCGACCATTTGAAGGTGTACCAAAATAGGATATCAAAGGTGTACAATAAGCACATCGAGCCAAGAACGTTTCAAATAGGCGACCTAGTTTTGTGAGAAAATCCCAAGAATCAAGAAGAAAAGGAAAAGAAAGGAAAATGGGAAGCAAACTAGTTAGGACCATTTCTCATTGTGGAAAATTTTGGGACCGGCACCTACAAACTAGCAAATTGCGATGGTGAAGAACTACAAGAGCCAATTAATAGCATACATCTCAAGAAGTTCTATACATGAGGTAGATGAAAGAGTATAAAGAGTATCAGATGAGGAGTATCATATTTATTGTACATAGTGAAAAGAGATCTGGAAAATACCAAAAATATTTGAAAAGCAGAAAAGATCAAAAACAGTGGAAAATTGAGCATGAAGAAAGCAAAAAACATTCATATATGATCCTCAAAAAGATTTTGTCTTGGTGAAAACCTAGCAAATAGGTGCCTCGATGATGTGAAAAAAAAAAATTGAAAAAAAAAAGAAAAATACAAAAAAATCAAAAAAGAAGAAAAGTGCCTTGGTGAAAACCTAGCAAATAGGCACCTTGGTAGCAAAAAAAGAGAAAAAGCTTTAAAAATAGAGAAAAGAGCTAGATCCATTCAATCGGTGAAAAAATAGTAAACAGGCGCCATTGAAAGTCCAAGTCAGTCGCATACCTAAAAGGTCACCTTGTAAATATTGCATTCGCCAACATTTGCATATATTGCATAATAAAAACCCCATAGTTGCATTTGCAAGTACCTCAAGATTTTGGTCACCTAATCAAAAAATTGTCCTAAGTCCCACAAATGAAATTATCTTAAACTAGGGGCAATCTACTCAAGAGGAGAAAAGATTCATCAAAGAAAGCTTTACTCAATCAGAGAATCAATTCATCACACTTGAAAGAGGAACACTTAATCAAATCGACATCCCAATCCAATTTGAGCCTAAAATGCAAAATTTGATCCAAGAATTGAAATGACCTTACCTTTATCAAGATTAAAATTTTGAAATGGATAGAACTACACTTGAAGTATGGATTTGAAAAACATTGCAAAAAATTTTCTAAGTGTTAACTCAATTGATGAAATCATTTCTTTCTAGCGAATCGATGAAAGTTTTAGACTAGACAAGCTATGATGAAAGGATGATATTTTTCTTGATTTTTGAATGACTATCTTAAAATCAAAGTTTTAAATCATGTATTATTTGTCTAAAGATGTGATCGTCAAACAATCATCGAGGACTTGTACATGGGATAAAATAGAGATTTTTGCTTGTTTACACAAAAGGATATCTTGGCTATTGTGATCTTCAATATCATAATACCAAAATCCACTTGCAACATAGAATCTGACAAAATTGGTATTCACACTCTCATGATTGGCTTCAATCAGTGATAGTCGTACCAAAGAAAGATGGGAAAGCAAACAAAGAGGTGCAAAAAATTATTCATATCATCATAGTTGAACTAGTGATGGTTGTACTAAAACGAGATTCCAAAAATGTTCAATGATTATTATAAGCTCCAAATTTTGAATAATGATAGTTAGCTGCATACATCTTAGATTAAGTGCATTGTATATATTGTTTTGCCTTTCTTAGCTTAAACTGCAAGGGGGGACATTAATAATCAAGGTGAATCAAAGCATTAAAGACATGGAGGGTTCAATTCAAATGTCTTATCCTTGATTTCAATCAAAAACATGTGAGATTATCTTTTACATTCATGCATAGCATTAATCATTATTCATTATCTATATATCAGGAGAAAAGAGAGAAAAAGAATCATTACTCATACATCATTTGCGTACATGTAATTAAAGATAGAACTACATACATCTGAAAACCCAAAAACATAGGGGCATTCACATCCATATCTCCATAAAACACTTTGCATCCATACATTGAAAAATAGAGAAAAGCATGTCATAAATCCATACATCAATGCATTCATCTATCTATATCATAAAATAAGATACATTGCATCCATAGCATAATCACAAGTAAATGCATCATAAACATCATATAGCTGCATATAAAGATAATTTCATAACAAACTCATCAAGAAAATCAAGGAAGTATATCATCATATAAGTGTTCATCAAATGATCCAGTACATCAGTATATCAAGATACAAATGTCATGAAAATGATACATCAAGTGTTCCGATCAATAAAAATAACATGAAATGTGATACAAGAACATCAACAATGTGTAACTCTGTCAAATCATCAAGATACATCCCCAACACTAGATCCATCTGGACCCCTGTCATCCTATCTATCCTATGAGGGAGGAGCCTGAGAAGTGCTAGCTATACTAGGTATCTAAATCACATGAGTCATAAACTGCTACATCAAAAGAGCTACTTGATCTAGTCTGCCAACAACAGTAGATATGTCTGTCCTCATCACCTGAACATCTCGTGATAGGCTATCGATGCTAGGAGCAGCCTGTGAACTCTGCCCCATATCCTATGACTACTGCACCTGTGGAGGTACCTTCTGAACCTATGGAGGCACCTGTTGTGTTGGAACCTCATCCTATTGTGCTAAAGCAACCCTCTATAACTGAACTAAGGGATCCCATCCACCAGGAATCTATCGAGCAGCATTTATATGTACCTATCTCTGATGTCGATGAGCTCTATGTTGTCTATCCGCTGCTACTCTAGGGTGTACCTCAGCTACATCATCCCGTCCTCTAGCTCTAGCCCTATCCCGGACATGCCCACCTCTCACTCGTGGCCCATCTCCTGCTCTACCAATAACTTGAGGATCTCTCTTTCCTTACTGTCTCCGATGTCTCCTCCCATCGCCATCACCACCACCGTCACCATCATCTCTCTCGTCTTGGTCTGGGATACGCTCTGCTGGATTAGTAAAATGAGGAAACCTCTTACGATCCCACCAGTCCTGATACTCACGTGACATCCTAACATCAGCAACACTTGCAAGCATCTCCCATCTGCAATATCCCAAACTAGCAATCTGATCACATGCAAACTGATAATCAATCAGAGGACCCCGTAATGATCGCTTTGCCTATACACGAGCATATAACGTTGCACCCTGTGGCATATCTTGTACTCTACCATACTGGCGAGATACTCAACCAAAGCATAAATGCTCAATAATAGAAGTAGTCATGCTGATCCATCAAGGAGAAAACATATAGGGAAGCTCATCATCATCCTCCCACTAGTGCTCACACCCTATGTATAGTCGCCACTATACCTGATCAAGATCATCGATCTATCGGTGTCAATACTCAAGCTTGCCTAGATGATGTTGGACAACCATGCCGCTATATAGAAAAGCATATGGAAATCCTCGACCATGAATCCTGTTGGAAATAGGCCTAGTATTGGGAAGATGTTCCCATACCCACAACTGTAGAATCACTGCACCTGCAAACAAGGAAGCGCTCTCTCTATAGACAACCTCATGTAAATCATGATACAATTGAGCAAGAACACAGGAACCCCAATCAAATCGACGAGGCTAAGCAAGTAAATCCTCGAGGATCCTACCCCATCCAATTGAGAAACCACGACCTCATCGGTCGGGAAGCAGGAATCCACCGATAAGAGCACCAAGAACTGCTAGTAATGTCAGGAAAGAAGAAAATTGTGGCCAAGTAATGGTATCATCATTTATGGTATTGTCTCCAAACACTCGTCTATAGACTGTGCTATCATAAATGGAAGCATAGTATACTAACTCTCCATGGCAAGGAATGCGTAATAATCTATACACATCCTCCGGAGTAATAGTCATCTCTCCAAAGGGAAGGTGGAAAGTATTGTGGTCGGAGTGCCATCTCTCCGTCATAATAGTCAAAAGACCACAGTTCAGCTGGAACCGCGACATGTCGAGAAGAAAACTGAGGCCAGACATCTCAACAACACGATACTCCACCACCGTCAGAGCTTGACCGAGATCAATGACCCATGATGTGACAAACCATATGTACAGAACAGGGAAGTGTGCCTGTTTGGAAAAACAAAGGAATCATATCAGTATTCTATATCAAGGAATCATCGAAAGTCAATCAATTTTATCAAAAGTATCAAGTAATCACACCCAGTACTATTTGTTTGTGTCTCTATATCCTGAGAACGAAGTATCAGTATCAATCATATTAGTTTTCACACTGATTGATTTATCCTATCAGATTGACAAATCACATTCATTGGTACCATTATCCTGATATCCTAATCAATTATTTTGGTTAAACGCAACAAACCTAATCTTATCATTGGAATTGATCATCTAGAATTATCAAATTTTTCATCAAGAAAAATCAAGTACAAGTGAAAAAATTTCAAAAATCTTTTAGGCGTCATTTCATTCATACCAGGCGACATTTCATCTTACGCGATACAGAAAAGATGTCAGGTGACACTTTATTTCCTCTATGCGGTATTTCAGGTATCAGGTGACACTTAATGATGCTAGGAGACATCTAATAAAGCCTAGGTGACAATGAAATTCTAGGGTTTCACACGCCGAAAATCATATGCAAATGGGCATTAAAACCCTAAGGCTACGCGACATCAAATTTTTCTCAGGCGAGAATGAAGATTTGCTAGGCGACAATTTACTATGTGAAGGCGTGAGTAAAAAGCATGGATGTGACACTTTACAAGCTAAAGTGACATTTAAACTATCCTATGCGTGAAATTGCAAAATCAAAATAACGACGACATGAAAAAGATGCAATAAATGCGATAAATGAGCAATAAATGCAACAAGGAAGTTAAAAATGACTCACTGGAGGTTCGTAGTTAGGTGGTCTCCAATACCGTCGACATCTCTCGAACCAATGCTCTCTGATAGGAACAACCATCTCAAAAATCAAAGGAAGACCAGAACAAAATCTCACAAGTCAAAAGTGAAAATGAATAGTAAATCAAGGTTTTTCAACCTATTTAAGCTAATTTGACCTAATTTAGAGGTGAAATTTTGACTTTGACCTATATTAACCTATCAGTTCAACCAAGGCAAATTGTAAGTCATGGCATATCATCAGTATTTTTCAGAAATGAAAACATATTGTATCAATCAATCAATCAATCAAATTTTTCAAATCAAGCATCAATATGTTTTATTTCTGAGGGGGCATACCATTGGATAATCAGATCAACATCAGCAGTAACATCATCAAAAATCAAGAGACCGATCATCGAAATCAAAGCGAAAGCTTTTATCAAGAAATTTTTCATAATCAAATGAATGGGGCATCACATCGAAATCAATCATCAAATCAGGCATCATATCAGGATTTTTCATCAGGATCAAACATCATATCAGGGATTAATCATCAGAAAGGACCATCATATCAAAACGATCATCAGAACCGCATCAATTGAGATTTTTATATCGATCATATCTGCATCAATCTCGTATCAGAAATCAAGGATCGGCCATCGAAAGACATCAAACGAACATCGAAAATCGACCATCAATGAATCAGGACCTATCATCAAGCAAGATTAGAGTATTCTTTGAATCGGCATGCTTTGCACGTCAACTCAAAGAGAGGCATTTGTAATCACCTAAAAATGGACAAACATCAAATTAAAGCAAATCAAGTCAAATCAAATCAAATCAAGGACATAATTGAAGCAATTGAATCACAATGCATAATTAGCCAATCAAAATTAAAATCAAGTCTTAATTCAAGATAAATCAAAATTGAGAGCATTTAAATCAAGTGCAATCAAATCAAAATATAATTAAATCAAATAATTGTATAGTCTTGGATTAAATCAAATTCAACCCATTCAAGGGGTACATGGCTAAAATAAATCAATTGAATCAATTAATAAATCTCAATTACTCTCAACAACCCAAAAGGAGAGGAAATCTGAGCAACCAATGAGATTTGAGGAAAGACATTCACATGGATCAAGCCAAATTGAATCTCAATCACTCAAAGTGAAAGAGAATCTTGAGCATTGATCTTGTCTACTTGTCCCAAGCTTTGAGGACACAAACTTTGCATTGTCTTCAAAGGCTGGAACCAAGGACTCAACCAAGGTTTAATCATGATCAAATATAACTACACCCCCTACCATTGGAAAATCTATAAAAGGAAGGCCTAAATCCTTCATAATTATCAACCACACATCTAAGAATTGCATTGAACCTCTTGCGATTTGAGTTTAGAAAGGCATTCGAGAGCTTAATTAGCATTTTCTTTGATATAATTGTTAGCTTTAACTTGTTTATCTTATCATTCTCATTCTAGGACTGCCATTAATGAGAGCTTGCTAAGAGCTTTGCATTAACAATCTTAGTTAGAGAGTCATAGGATGCTCAATGGATCATTAATTTGCTAAATATTTTTCTCTATTGCTTTGTGGTTTATTTAGTTACTATTTTCAATTATTGATTAACTTTAATTCTATGAAAATACTTTCTTTAGTATACAAAATCTAAATAGGTTATTTTCTGATCGGTCGCGCTTCTATCCCAATATAAATTTGTGAATCCATGAAGATCTAAATCAACATTTCCATATTTGAGACCAAAATTAAGAGTACCATGAAGGTACCTCATTATATGCTTCACAACAACAAGATGTATCTCCTTGGGCTCATACATAAACTGACTCAAAGCATTCACTGTATAACATATATTTGATCTGGTGTTGACCAAGTACATCAAAGATCCAATCATTTGCCTATAGAGAGTTGGATCTACTAACTGAGAATATGTTGTTGGTTCCTTCAATTTATGAAGATTTGTTTGCATGGGAGATGACATAGATCTACAATTCATCATTCTAAATTTCTTCAATATATCAAGGGTGCACTTCCCTTGATTCAGAATAATGTCATCTGATTTCTGTCAAACTTCTAATCCAAGGAAGTAGTGTAATAGACCTAAGTCCTTCATGTCAAATTCTAAAGCTAGATCCTTCTTGCACTGATCAATAAGGTGATCCTCTCCTATAATTAACAGATCATCAACATATAATATCAATATTAACATATCACCTTTGATTTTCTTGAAGTAGAGATTTGGGTTTGCATCATTTTTTGAGAAACCTAATCTCATGATGTAACTGTCAATTCTTTCATACCAGGCTCTAGGAGCTTGCTTAAGTCCATACAGGGATTTCTTTAATTTACACACATGTGACTCTACATTGTGGATCTTGAATCCTCAGGTTGCTCTAAGTAGACCTCTTCTTCAATATTCTCATTTAAGAATGCATTTTTACATCCATTCGATAGACTTTCCATCCTTTGGCTGCTACAATGGCTAAGAATGCTCTGACTGAAGTATAGCGAGAACTGGTGCAAAAGTTTATTCATAATCAATTCCCTCCTTTTGTGAAAAACCTTTGGCTACAAATCTTGCTTTTTTTTTCCTATACTACCATCTGCAACATGTTTGATTTTGAATAGCCACTTGGAAGAAACAACAAATTTCTCTTTTGGCCTAGGTACTATCTCCCACACATAATTTTTCAAGATGGATTGGTACTCCTCTATCATGACATCCTTCCATACTTGGTGTTGGAGAGCTTCTATAACATTAGCAGGTTCTGATTTGATGAATTCACTCATCAAAGCTACATAGCTAGAGAATCTCTTAGGTCTTTTACTCTCTCTAAAAGTCCCTGACGAAATTGCATAAGTCTTTGCTTCCTTTATTGTCTTAGTAGCCTAGAGTGGTCTCTTCTTAGGATTTTCCAATGATGGGATTTGTTCTTCATTTCTATCTTCCTCAAGGTAATCCCTCTGAATCTCAAGGGTAGGATCCTCTTCTAGGTCTATGGGGGAAGTTTGAATTTCTGACTCAATAGAATTTCTAGCTCTTTTAAAAACTATGTCTTCCTCAAAAATCACATCTCTACTTAGTTCAATCTATCTCTGACCAAGCACATATATTCTACAAGATTTTGAAGTTTCACTATAGCCTACAAAAATACCTTTTCTCCCAGAAGGTTCTAGCTTAGTTCTTTTCTTTTTGGGTACAAGAATGTAGACATGACAACCAAATATCCGCAAGTGACTAATGTCTAGTTTTACACCAATGAAAGCTTCTTCAGGAGTTTTGTCATCAATATGGGAGTGAGGAGATATGTTATGTATGTAGACAAGAGTACTAGAGGCTTTTGCCCAAAGTGATGTTTCCATGTTTTGATCAAGTAACATTGCCCTAGCAACTTTTACAATGGTTATATTTTTCCTTTCTTGTGAGAATTTGCATTCAAGACATGGAGATCTTCATCTATGTTCTTCTAATTGAATCATTTCTTTGTCAGTCTCGATTCCTCTTGAAGGTAGACTGATTTTAGCCAGTCAAACTTTGGAAATTTAGACCTTGCACTAATGCCTTGAACAAGTGTCTCCTAGGAATTTGGTAGACCATCTAAGGCAATAAGTATTAGCTCCTTATTTTCAATATGGTATCCAAGTGTCGATAGTTGATCCCTTAGTGCAGATATTCTCATGGGTATGTGCAGGATCATGGTATGTCAAACTAGGCCCTTAAGTGGCAATGAAAAATTAGAAAATCAAGTTTAGGCAAGTTGACATAAAAAATTGAACAAGTTATAAATATTATATAAAAAATATGTAAGAAGAGAATCTGTAGAAAATTGAATTTAGTTTCTAAGATACTAGGCCTTTTTTGAAAAATAATTATTTTATATGTTGAAAATTTTAAATTTCAATGTAGTAGTACGAACATTTTATGAAAAAATAAGTAGGTGTATGTCGGACCACCTTAAACACAATCATATGATAAAATTTTTTTACAAGAATCTAGATATAAGTAGTAGACTAATGTGCGGATGTGACATATTTTTTTGTAATTTATTTTCAATTAAATAAGTAATTGTGATTTTTCTTCTACAACTTTTCCAAAATACAAAAACTCTCGTGCCTAACCATGTTAACTTAGTCTAAACTTTATCAAATTGAAAAATTTCTTTATTTTTCTTGTAGTAGGAAAATCATAGAATGTGACACACATTTTGGATTTCAAAAATGTTATATAGTTTGAAAGTTATAGCTATTTTTCAATAAGTATATCAATCAGGACTAGAAAGATAACAAGTAGGTGTATGTCTGACCACATTAAACAAAATCAAATGATAATATTTTTTTATAAGATTCTAAATAAAAACAGTAGACTCGTGTCTGGATGTGATGTATATTTTTTATATTTTTTTTCTAAGTAAATAATTAATTATGATTTTTCTGCTACAAATTTTTTTGAATATAAAAACTCTCGTGTCTGACCACCTTAACTTAGTCTAAACTTCATCAAATTGAAAGAATTGTTTATTATTATTGTACTAGGTGAAGCATAGAATGTGATGTATATTTTAGATTTCAAAAATGTTATATTGTTTGAAAGTTATAATTTTTTTCAAAGAGTCTATCAATCAGGACTTCTTTTTCACATCGCCGCTTTTTGGCATACCATGATCCTGCACATACCCTCATAAAGTATGCGTTGATAGATTCTCCTTTGTTCATACTTATATGATTAATTTCTCTCTTTAGAGACAAAGTCCTGCTGGAATTATTTATTTTGTGTGTGCTTTCAAGTGATGATATGCGGTCACATGTTTTATCAAGATTGGCATGATATAACTCCATCAACTATGATTTTCATGGCCTTTTCAGGATCAGTCTCTGGTTCTGCTAAATTTTCTTTCACAAATGACTCAACTTTATTCCCTTTTAATATCATCATAATCCTGAACTTCCATGATGAGAAGTTATTTCCTCCTAGCCTATCTTCGAATTTTATTACACTTCCCATAGAGGAATGTGATGTACTTAGATTTAAATGTGAATATCTCAAGTTCGATTGCTACTTAGATCCTCCTTAACGTGGCTCTGATACCGTGTAAATGCAAATCATACTTCTTTTAGATTTGATAGTTGATAGATTGCAACTAATATTTTTGAATATATGTGATTTATGATTCTAATGGAGATTGTGTTTAGCAGGTCCAAACAAGGTTGAGAATGTTAGATTTCAATTACTCAATATTGCCTTAGTGGGTCTGCATATATACTTGTATTGAGGGGGCATGTCTTGAGTAGATATGTCTCCACAAAGTGGAGGCATGTCCGCTCAAGACGTGCCTCCTCATCGATGACACTTAAACATTATTATGAATACTGTTTTATGAACAGTCACTTACCATTAGTTAAGTGGTCACTAACATATGTTTAAAATGACGATAAGAAAGGTACTCAATGTATATGCAATGCAAGCAATGTTGATCAATCATTACTCGATCGATAATGAAACCAATATGATATTAATTCATGCATATCGAAAGCATTCTTTATTTGATCACGATAATTAATAGTGAGGCAGTAAACTAATATATCTTATTGTTGATTCTTTATTTGACGATGCTATAATTTCAACAAATGTAAATGCTTCAAATGGAAGCTAGAATGATGTTAGATATGAGATTTGTGATTCTATATGCAAGATTTATGATGCAAATTTGATAAATGAAGCTAAAATGCAACTAAGATGATGAAATTCATGTTGAATTAAGCTAAAATATGAACTAATTGATGTAATATTAAGCTAAGAATGAGATACAATGCACAATTAAGCTAAGATGAGAAAACTAAATTTTTTATTATCATGATACAACTGAGAAAATAAGATTCTAGACTAGCATTATGCCTATGCTTGAATGAAAGTGGATCTATTTACCTCCAAAATGAGGCCTACTTATAGGATTTTCAAGGCTCAAGGGGTGATGTGTCACAAATGGGTGGTTAAAATTGATTTGTTAAGAATGACTGGCCAAGATGTAAAATGGTGATGGTGAGTTGTGTACTTTTATCTCATTGGTTGCAAATAGGGAACATTGTTGTCAAGTGTCCTTTTGGTTTGTTGAGAGAAAAAATAATTTTTTAATTCAAAGTAATTTATTACCTTAGCCATAGGATGAGGTGTCATGAGTTGGTTATGGGAGAAGATAATGTGGAAAAGATGTGAATGGGGTGAAATTTGATTTAATTTAATTAATGAATTGGAAGAATGAATATTGATATGAATTATACAACTATATAATTAAAATCAATTACGTAGTAGAAGAATTAGGACTTTGATTAATTAAATAGCTTGTATTTAATTAATAATGTTTTTGACCAAATTTAGATGTATACACATACCTTATGTGAAATTTGATTTTACAGCAATCAATTCCATTTGCCTGAAATTTTTCTAGATCTTTTATAAGAAATTCATTTTATGATCTTGCAATCATGGAATTTTATGTGACCACATTGAGACATTTTTTCACGCTGTACTTGTGACCATGCTTTCACATGTTTCATACATGTCTGCTTTCACATGTTTCATACATGTCTACCAGGGCACTTGCAACTACAATACCTGACAAGACGGATGCCTAGATACCCAAATTCAAAACTCCAATTTTGTTACCAGCTCGAAGTATGTTAAAAAATGAACTTCCCAGATTATAGACTTGTTTGTTTATGACCATCTTGAAATACATGAAAATAAGCTTATTGATTTTTTTCCGAGGACTTAAACCATAATGTAATGGCAATTAAACAAATGCCTAGGGCTCCCTACCTTTTCACTCAGAAAACTTCAATGACGATTGGACCAATTCCTCGATGACATGTGAAGGTTCATTGACATATGTTCATTTTGTTCCTGACATAAGGGTACTTCGAGTGAAATCCACTCAATAGCCTATGGCCACTCAGACGTAGAGGTGAAGTAAAGAGTTGAACCACTTAAAGACTTTTCCGCCAACTCCCACCATTGGACAAATGCCACAATACTGAAAGTCAGCAAGCTAAACTGTCTCAGCAAACGATTTGTTTAGGCCAAGCATTTGTTTAGGCAATGTTCACTGCATTAAGAGAAACTACCATGCTAATTGTAGCAGCCCATCTTTTGCCAAGCTATGTGTTGTATTTACCGCCATCCTCATATTGACCACATTGGCCAAGTCCAATCATATGGCTGAGGCGTCATTTTTATCATCTCTGGCTCAGTCCCCAGTGTTCTGTTCAGCGCAACCTATGAAAAAACGGGAGCTTTGGAAAACGGTATGCACACCCATCAAAGCAAAACAAAAGGGGGATTTTACTCAAATGTAGTTGCAAGTGTTTCCACAGATACGCACACAAATAGTATAAGCATATACATGGCACGTGAATAGTTTGACAAAATGCCTGAAAGAAATGTGGTGTCATGGAATGCCAAGAGTGCAGGGTCTGTTAAACATAGCTTTGCTGAAAGGGCTATTAAAAACTATCAAGCAAGGTACGGACATCCACAAAAGCATAATTGAAAGTGGATTTTTTAAAGATGTACTAGTTGCAAGTGCCACTTCTGACTACCACAGCCTTCACAGGAACTTGTGCATGTAATTCAACGAAAAAGTATTTATGCAGAAATTCTATCTTGAAAGATTCAAAATTGTGTATGAGATTTGACGTTCCTTGTAGTTTCCTATGGTGTTCACTAAAGTGACTCAAATTTCAAACTTATCCGCTGGGAATGGCAATGCTTCTGCACATCACTGCCTTTCTCCATGTTATAGTTGACTTATGCAGATGCCGCTCCAAGCTTGCTGAGTAAGGGTTGCAGCTGAAACACAACTCTTGTTCAATTTATGTTTTTCTTTTTAAAAATGGCTGTTTAGTAGTTGCTCCAGGTCTAAACAATGCACAGCAGGCCCGGGCCAAAATGCATATAAGCGGGACATGAAAAATTAAAGGAATTCCAGCCATTTCAGTACAGGGATTGGTCTGAGATTGGCATCTAGCTCGAGTCAGGTCAGCGTAATAGAGATCTAGGGTAAGAACACAATAACCACGCTCCTTTCTCTTACATTATCCATTGTATGTGCCTCAACATCATATGCAATGGTAGAATTAATAGAAGAAATCAACTTTATATTCAGACTTATTGTCCAACATTATATTCAATAGTAGAATTAAATGATGAAATCAACTTTATATTCAAGCTTCTCTTCTTCTCCAACATTATATATCGGTACATAAAAATATCAGTATAGTTTTCACCTTCAAAACAATGCCATGGAGACTCCAAAACATGTATATGCAGCAGTAACTCTACCTCACCTGTATTTTTGTACAGCATACCTTGCAATTATCATTACTTGCCTGATTAAAAAAGCATAGAGCAGAAAATTAGAAGATTAGGAGAGATCTTGCAAAAAGACAACAAGTATTAAACCTTAAATACCATCTGGATCTATATACAGTAGCATTAGTTCTTATACAGTTTTGCTTCAATTACAAAGTATATTAATACTTGAAGCGGGCCAGGGATTTGTAAGATGTTAAATCCCATACAAAAATCTCTAACTGTGATAGTGTAATTGGTAATAAATTCCAAGAAATTCTAGAAATGAATCTGCTTCACCACAGAACACAGGAATCATAACATGTTAAACCCACAGGGTAAAATGCAACCCATTTCTGGACTCACATTCTCTTTTAATAGTGTTCCAACTGCTTGGTCTTTTCTATCCGTGACTGGATGATTAGCAAACACTAAGGATCCAGTGTGTACCCTTATCTGATGCTAGAAGTCCTTGTTTTCATTGTGTTTGCATGCTGTACATAATTTACAGAACCTGATAAATCCCAAACCCCAATCAATCCCATTTTTCCTACTTTTTGAATAACTAATCAAACAATTTATATTACTAAAAAGAATGCCCATTTCCCCAAACCAATCAATTTATGGCTGTAAGAGGAATTCTTGATTCTCTCATGGATGAAAAGTCAGACACTAAATGTTTTAGCTCTCCATTTGCTTGCTTTAAGCGATTCTCAGATTTCATCTTTTGAAATTCCTGCAGTAGTTCATCAAAAGGAGGAGTCTGCAACTCCTCAATTGAAGCCATGCTTGGTATATTGATAGGCCTCCTCCTTGGTGTTGTACAAGAAGGTTGATCTTCCTGGTTATTCATAAATTGGAAATCCCACGAGTTAGAAATGTGAAGTGCAGTAAATCCATCTTCCACTACCTTAGGCAAGAAAATGTTTTACTTACCATGTATTCCTCTTCAAGATATTTGTGTGCTTCTTTGCTTATTTTTTCCACCTCCCCATAGTGACTCTTTCTAAGTCGTATGAATTCATTTGAACAAGGCGCTAGTGTGGATTGAATGTTTGTGCAGATTTCATGATCCAATTCCAGTAAACCTATACGCACAGCTGTCAAAGGTTAATTATGCACCCTCCATATATATATATATATATATATATAGCATTGGAATTAAATTTATTTTCAAACCAAGCCGGAACTTACAGTCAATGGATGACATGAGGTTTTTATTTCCAGTCTGAAATTCCTCATTGGTGGAAGATAAAGAATGTGTAGAATTAGCCAAAATAAGTTGATTTGCCTCTGTGCCACCCCTGCAAGGTCAGAATTATGTCAATTATGTCAAATTGCCTCCTCAGAAATGACATGGGAAGATTAAAAATATTTGAGAGGCCGGTATAGCCCAGTACTTGATTATTGAAGCAACGGCTTCTATATTGCTCTTCTCAAGTTTCTGCACTGATTCTTGTGCACTCTTCCACTGTACTCCAGCAGCAGTTGTTTTTGCCATACTGTACACAAAAATTGGGTGTTTTAGGGGACGACACATAAAATGTCATAGAATGTATTTTTTAAAATTTAATGAGCAATTAATTATATCCCTACCATTCCTGTACAGTTTCTTCCATAGAGCTGTGCCCCCTTGTCACTGATGTTGTGTCCTCAACATAGTCAGTTTCAACTTGCTTCATGTATATATTCCACTGATTCTGTACACCAGATGTGTCATGTCGCATATTTGACATTCCTTCCTGCAACTCACGAGTATTATTGACTGCATTTTCACGTAGATCATGCACTGCAGATTGTACCTGAAGGATAATAAATCAATAAGAAGTTTAGAAATTAAGTAAATGATCATGCAATAATGTTGCATATCTTAATTAGAACTATAGAAAGCAGTCTTGCATTCAGTATCTACACTGCCTACTAACTTCTAACATGTTGACTATTGTAAAGATACCATACAAGGTTTCTGCAATTTACATAAAGCTATTCAATTTGTTTGTGAAACTAGTACACAACTAGCTCCATTTTAAAACAAATACTGCAAGTAGGAAACTAACAAGATGTTAAAAACTGGTGTGGAACAATGTTAAACTTCAAAGAAACTCTTTTCAATATTAAAAGTGTGATTTAAGAGAAGACTCACTAATTGTGATTTTCGAGCAGTTGTACTTGCCAGCATTTCTGCAAATTTGTCCAGAAGTTGCTTCTCCTCATTTGCAGCACACTCCTGTATGCAAAAAAAAGATATGTATAATTTTTATTATACCTCAAGGCTCGAGGAATCTTATAATCAAAAAGGAGAAAAAATAACTCAGGAGGACCAGGTTTCTTGAAGTTGCCTGATATCTTTTTTCGAGATCCTCTAATTTCTTGTCATGAACTCTTTGCATGTCTTCCACAAAACAATTGAGCTTAGATGCATGCTTTTCAAGGGTTGCAAAGAAATCTGTATTGATTTTGGAAATAACCCTTGTGGATTCTATAGTTCTCTGAATAGCCTATATTTAACAAAAAACAAAATGTTATCTGGTAGTTTGATTTAAATACGTAAAAGACTTGCAGCCCACAAAATTTCTCAATAGACATTATAAGTAAGATAACATATGTAACAACCTCTCTTTGCTGTTGTGCATATGAAGCCATTGTGTGCTCTTGCTTGGAAAGAGTGCCATGAAGTTCACTCAGTAAAGCTTCAGCATCTAATACGGCTTTTCCTAACAACTTTATACCAGACAGAAAACAGACATAAACTTGTTATTCATAAAGCCTGATGAATGGTAAGTATGTGAACAAAAAGCAGACATAAACTTGTTATTCATCAGATCATACACCTTAGAGCAGATATCAAGAAATCTTACATTCTCAAGTGTAGATGCATGCATAGATACTGTTGTGTTGAGTTTAACAAAAGTAGAAAGAGAACTTCCATCCAGCGCACTTGCTAGGTCATGGAGGCCTTTCATTCCAAAGTCATAAATTGTCTTCAATTTCTCAACCCTGTTCCTAAGTTCTTCTGTAGCCTGAGACAGCATAGTACAGCCTTACATTAGAATTATGTAATAAATTTGAATGAGTTCAAAGTAGTAAGGCTGTAATGAGTTCAAAGTAGTAAGGCTGTTGGAGCCCTACATCAGTTTTTGTGGATACAAAGGACTGCATATGCTCTTCCATAGTTGTTAGATGTTGTTGTTGTTGGTTTGCAGAATCTTCAACAATCTTATGCAAGACTTCAAGTTCCCGAGTTAACTGTGAGCGAAAAGTTTGGACAAGAACTTTATTTCCTGTCTCTACCCTATCCTTCCGCTCTGAAGAAACAAAAGGAGTGGAGTTAGCATCCAACCAGGAACTTTTTATTTCAAGATCAAAAGTCCTCATATGAACAATAGGTATCAATTTTCAAGCAACAAAAGTTCTTTATTATTCCACGGAACAATAATTACCAATTTTTGCAAATAGTCCCGATACATCCTGTGCTGTGTTCTCTAGTTCTGATCGAATCCCACAAGTTTGTTCAACAATTGCTTTTTCTGCACATTGGTATCAAATTCCAGTTTCAGTACATGAATAATGACAGAGCCGAATCAGACTCAAAAAGTAATAATGGAGATATCAACAATAGCCGCTAACCAGATTGTAGCAAATTGGAGATGATGAATTCCTTTTCTTTGAGCATACAGTTTAGCTGTCTATGCTTCTCTTCTAGATCATTCAAAGCATACTCTGTATCCTCAAGCTTTTTCTGCAAGCCAGCACACAAAATTTAGGCCCATAAGGACAAATAAGAAAAAGTGATTGTCAAGAAAACCTAATATCCACTTTTACACACCTCCGTTATCTCAAGCTTATTGCATAAATCTGCAGTTTGAAGTTTTTGAGAATCGTAAAGTCCTTGCAACTCCTCTATTTGCTGCATTCAGGCAAAGCTACAAATTTAAAAGGAATAATGTGAAAGAAAGACAAAACCATAAAATAAATGAAGATAATAATTGTACCTTGTCCTTGGCTTCCATTTCTGTTTCCATTTGTTCTATCTTCTCTGTCATGGCCTGAAAATTTGAAAACAAGTTTATGGGGAAGCAACCTGCTAAATACAGGTAAAAGGTACAAGAACCTTTAGACCACAAAGCCTACTTGAAATTGACAAGAGATCTAACCTTTTTTTCAGCTTCGTCCTGGAGGAAACGTTCGCGTGGTAAATATATGCCATTCTTCTCCCTTGCAGCATGGACCTCTGCTTGTCAACACATACATGGATGTCAAATATTCTGTTAACAAATATCTGAATTTTTAAGCTTTAAGTTCAGGCCTGACAGACAACTAGTTATATGATAATTTACTGGAATTCAGCTGCATTGCATGGTTTTGGGGTCAATCTTTGTTGACCCATTATTCATGAGTACTATGTGTTGTGCTTCATAACCCGGCAAACATCTCCTTATATGACTAGTTATAGGGATTCAACTGGGTAATTTCAGGTCAATCTTTATCAGCACATAATTTACATGTAGTGTTGCACAATTCTAATGACCATGAATAGTCCACTTAAGCACACATTGTATCTAGGAGAAGATACTCACAGAGGGAAGCACAGGAACTTCCTAAGAAGTCCCCCCACAATTAAGCCTACTGATTAGGATTTAACTGCATAATTTTGAGTTTGTTCTCATCAACCCATTATTTGCGAGTAGTGATCAGTGTTTCATGACCATGATTGTGTGTTGTGTCCACTCGGTACTCATTGCATCTAGGCGATGGGTAGTTTTGAGTCAATCTTCATTGACCCATTAATAATGAATAGCGATTCCCTCGTGACCCACTTAGCACCCATTCCCTGCAAATCACCTATACCAATATACTCTAGCTCAAGCATACTTTACAATGTCCCCCCTACAATCAACTCAATCTATCTTGCTACCCATTTGCAAAACCTTCAGCAGCCAGTGGTGTGTCTTATGAACCATTCATTAGAGAGCTCCCTAGCTCAATTATTACCATAAAAGTGGTGTTTTCACAGTATATCAAATTAAATGATGATTTATCATAATTCAACTGCATAGTTTTGAGTCAATCTTCATCAACTTATTTTTAACTATGCAATTGATCCCAATAAAACGTCACATAATTTGAGATACTACAGAAATACCACTGATATGAAAACATTTACTTTCTGAAATAAATCTCCATAATAGAAATGTTTAAGAAGCAGACCTTGTTTAAGCCTGTCAATCTCAGAATATAGATCTTTTATAAGAGCAGACTTCATCATTTTTTGGTTAACCTGCATATACAAACAAAACATTCTTAAGTCAATTAGTGAAGGCAAGTAAAGTATTTGACAAAAATTGTAGTTATGCATCATGACAAAGAAATAACAGCAAACCTCTGGTTTGTTCTTGATGCTCTTAGCACGATGAGCATAGTCCAATGTGCTGAGAGTTTCTTCAAGAGAATGGACTGAAGGTGAAACTGTAGCAATAATGCAAGTCTTTGTTTTCCCACCCAAAGAATCTCTCAACAGTCTTGTCAGCTTGCTGTCTCTGTTTGGACAAGGAAAATATTAAGAATATGAAATATGAGAAAATTAAATAAGAAACTGCAGTTAACAAGCTAATACCTGTAAGGTATGTGGCCTAAATGCTCAACCAGAGCAGTAATCACACGTCCAAGAGTGAGCAGGCTTTTGTTAATCTCACCTGCCTCCCTTGCTCTTCCCTGCAAAATTTATTTCTGTGAAACATTGTATAAAGAAGACTAGCTAATCTAGGATCTAATATTGCCACTTCTAAACCAATGTCAGTCAAATGATACCACATTTTGTACTAGCCTTCCTTCTTGGCATACCTCTCGTGCACCAGAACGCGAAATGTTTTCAGAACCAGCCAGATCAACAAGATTAAGTTTTCCACATTTGATAAGTTCTTCACCCTCTGGAGTTACTTCTTTAATATGAATTGTGATTGAGAATATGCAATGAGAACGACTGCAAAATAATAAAATATAGTAATACAATGTTTGTTAAGATAAAATCAAATCAAAGTTCAATAATTTATCATAAGTAAAATTTGCATTAGCCATACCTGCTTTGTTTATTTAATAAAGTTTCTGCAGTTCGTCTCTTGGAAGACCCTCTTTCTAATAGAGCATATATCTCATTCGCACTGCAGACAATTTCTTCTTCAAGGCCTCTTACAAACACTCCGCCTTTACCATCTTCCATCAGAGCAATTGGCTTTTTGGATTTATCATCAAAGGGTCTTGGGAACTCATCTGGAGCCAACAAATCTGTTATTTCTTCATTATATAGCTCTAGGCATGTAACTTTCATACTGTACTCAGCATTTTGAGCCTCCAACGTGTCAAAAATCTGGCGGACGGCTCTTGGGATTACTCCTGAGTCAGAAGGAAACTCTCCATTCTACAAAATCAGCAGATCACTTACATAAGAACAATTACTGCATAAGAACAATTACCATCAATTCTCAGATGCACAAACATATTTAAAATGGCAAAATAAGCAAAAATCCTGCAGCTGCTTTTAACCATGGGGCTATGGCCGGTAAGCTAGTTGTGAATTGGGAGTGCATTCTAAAACCCCATAATATCATAAAAATATATAATAAAAGGAGACGGGAGTAGATATACAAGTATGCTGCTTTATTGAGACCATTAAAATACCTTGGGTTTTTTCCCTCCGCCTTCCATTGTATATGTCTTTCCTGTACCAGTCTGGCCATAGGCAAAAATTGTGCAGTTATATCCATCCAAAACTTCATTTACAATAGGCACGATAGCTTGATCATATAACTCACTTTGCTGGGAGTTTGGGCCAAAAACCTGGAACCCATTTTAAGTAAATGCAATTTAACACATTAAATCTGTCTCCAGATTTGATTTAAAAAATGAAATGCTGGGTTTAACAATAGTAATGACCTTGTCAAAAGTGAATGTCCGATCAATATTCTTGCTGGCTGTACTTTGATAGACCGAGACTTCTCGCCTTTGCTCGTTGCAGTTTATAACCTGGGGGACATTAGCCTTCAATTCATCCTCATTGAAAGGCCTGCAAAATGTTAACAGTAACACATGTCAACCATTCGCAAAGCTGTTTTCAGAGATTCTAAATAATTTTAAACTATATTGCTAGCTAGGACTACCTTGACTTACCTGCATCTCAGTAGAACCTGCACATTTACTCCTTTCTCTTTGTCATGTCGACTTGTTCCATTGGAATCCCCATTTTTAGTCCTTTCAGAGGCCTTAGGAGTTATGGATGGAGAACTTAATCCCGTCTTTTTGTATTCCATTATAACGGGAAAATGTGATAAATCCCTTAAAATTTGTCACAATGCCTCCAAACCCAATGATAAATAATGCTCATACGTCCGAGCTTCTGCTCTTTCTAGGCAGCACCGCTACTGAAGTACAAGCACCTCAAAGTTGAATCTGTATGAAAAGTACAAAGGAACGTCAGTTGAGTAGCTTTACAAGGTTAAGTAAAGAAACGATTGATTACATAGTATAATGTTAAGGTAAGAACTACTGTGCCAGTTCACATAAATTGTCATTTTTTCAAGCCAGGAAGCGGACATTGTGCCAGTTTACCATAACTCTTCAGAAAGGAATAGTACAATCTGCTTATTCATAAACATAGCGCCCGATGACTCATTTGGTGCATACTGAAGTAAGATTTAAAACTTTGCCGCAGGCAATTTGGGTTTGGGAATCAAGTAACTATTTTTTATCTTGGTATAGAGCGACATCCTAAATAAATTTAACATATATTAAATGTATTCTGGCACAGTCTTGCCTTCTTAAAAGCTTAAAATGGCTCTATCGTACCACTCTTTAATTCTGACATCCTCTTTTTCGCACCTCTTGAGAGTGGATACATAAATTTTAGCAGTAACAACTCACGTGAATGCCGTGTGATTCACGATAAATTACGCTAATTTTCTGTCACTTTACACAGACTGTTCTAGTAAAGGAAAACTCATAGATGACAGATCTAATGCGCATTTACTCGTAGAGAAAATCGTGTCCCGCTAATTAAGAAGCTGTTAGAGGCTTTTGCAGGCTAACATACGAGGATATAAATAGAATGCATGAACTTAGGGTTGTAACAGACATCTTCTTGTATTTTGATTTTGGGAAAAAAAGCAGCAATAGAGCACGCTGAAGCAGGGATGGCAAAAATCTGTAAACATATTAAAATGCAGAGCTAAAAGTTCAATAAAAAGGCGAAAACAGTATAAAGGCAATACAGCTAAATTCAGCAGCATTTAGCTAAACAGGCTCCAAATCAAACCGATCGACGAGAACTCGCTGGTTCTACATTTACCGCTGTATCATCCAAACCCTGGCTGTAAAAATCAGAACAATGAACACAAAGAATCTACCAAACAAGTCATAACCAGAAATGCAGAACCAAAGAATTACCAAGATTTTCCCCAAATAGCACCCAAATGTCGCATGGAAGGCTACAAAACCCTAGCTAAAAGCCCATTCCTACACAGTTCATTCTGCTACAAAACCAGATTCACGCCAAAAGAAAATCTCCAAGAATTCTACAAATCAAACGTACTATTTTCTTGGGCTTCGCATCCGATCAAACATTTCCAACCGGGCTAATTCACTTACCATCAATTTCATCGAAGAAACAAACAAACCGATCAAACAATTCAGAAAATACTTCTCACTACAACACACATTTTTCTGCAAAGTATAACACACATTTTCCTGCAAAGTGAAACTTACCCGGACTCCTATCAAATAAACAACAGATCGACCACAAAATACAGATCAGAGTACCCAGCTCAACGTAGATTTCTGTTTGTGTGGCTCTGATCGCTTCAGCGAAGAAAACAATAAAAATTGTAAATCCTTCGGCAATTATGATTTAACAATGGCGTTAACTTAAATCCAGTGGCGTTGTCAACATCTGTTTGACCGGAAGCCCTTTCAAATCTAGCTGAGAATTCATTGTAATGATTTCTGACCGTTAGGAGAAGCGGCTTAACTCCAAATCCCAAGAACAATTCTAACGACTACTTCGTTCATCATGTAAAAATAGCCGCTTCTCGTATGAATGAATAGGCTACTGTTAATGGCCGTAGCCGAAACTTCATATAATTTTTCATATCCCTACCTAATCAAATCAAATATTTTATAAAAGTTTGTCGAAACACTTGATTCTTCCAAGGTAGCTTTCGAGGTTTTACTTGATAAATCAGTCCACTATGTTCCCATATTTGTATATCAATATTATGATTATGTTCGTATTAAAAGTCAATTATACCCACGTGGAATGTTGAGTCTGACTTTCTAGCAAAATTTAAATGCTTTCCAGATTCTTCTTCCTAAAAGGTAGGGATAGATTTAATATTGTAATGTTGGGAAAAAATTTAATGAGGTAACCATATATTTTAGGAAATTTAATAAAGGTAGGGATAGATTTAACTTTGTTTATGCTAATATTTTCAATTTGATGGAAAAAAATTCTATACAATCAAACCCAGAAACTAATACAAGCAAAAATAAATCATCAATTTACTATACATGAGAAGAATAGACCGTTTGCAAATGGTTTTCTTACATTTGTTAGGTTAATATTTTATATTTATAGTGATTTTTATAAAGATTAAATAGTTTATAAATAAATTATGAATATTAAATGTGTAGATTCTTTATAAAAAAAATTTATCTTATTTGAATCAATAGATTATGTTTATTGTCTTTTTTCCCTTCTATTTGATGGCTTGTAATACAAAATATCAAATTTAAATGAAGATAATTAAAAATTATTAAATATGTCACACTACAAAGATAATCTAGATATTTAATGATAATTTTAGATTGATGTGGGCAATTCAAGGTTCAGATTTTAAGATAATCTAAATATTTAATGATAATGTTAGATGGATGTGGGCAATTCCAGGTTCAAATTTTAATGATAGTTTTAAATAGAGTCTATTTTATAGGTTTTTTTTAATAGAATCGCTAATGTTTACAAAAGTTGAGACACCAAAGATGAGAGGAGCCAGGGTAAATCCCCATTCTAATCATAGTAATTTAATTTTTAAATCAACTTATCATATAGAAGAAGAATGGGCATTTTGCAAATGATCGCTTATTTCTCAAGTCAATTTAACTCAAATAAATATAGTAAGATTTTATAAAAATTAAATAATTAATGAATTATGAATATTAAATGTGTAGATTCTTTTTATATTTATTTTGTCTTATTTGAATAAATAGATTATGTTTATTGTGTTTTTCTTCTATTTGATTGACTTGTAAAACATCAAATTTAAATAGAGATAATTAACAAATTAACTATTAAATAGAGATATTTACTCTTATGGGGTGGTTTTTGGTTTTTGGTTTTTGGTTAGCATCCAAGATTTGTAATGCGGGCTAGCTCTCCAACTTCTACATAGTCATATTGTATAGTCTATTTCGTATCCGCTCTTGGTTGTGTCTAGCAGATCAAATGTTGTATCTCCATGTATTTATCGAATAGTTTAATTGTGTAATTACTATGCAATGGCAAGGATTCTGGATTTTTAAATATATAATATAATCAGTGTATATTCACTTTTGCTTTAAAAAAAACTATTAAATATGTAAATGTTCAATTACAACATCAACATGTAATGATAGTTTTAGATATTACCTATACTAAAGGATAGTTTTAGATATTATCAAATGTAGTAAAATAATTTTTAGAATTTTATTTTATTATATTAATATTTAACCATATATATGGGGAATAGACCTTTTGAAAATGAATTTTTTCACACGGGGGACTTCATTCTCAATGAGATTTGAAAGGATTCTTCCATAGGATTATTAATGCTTACAAAGGTTGAGGCACCAAAGATGAGAGAAACAAGCAAATCTAGATTTAAATTCAAAAGTAGATTCTTACATTGAATCAAATGAAGTGGTATAGTTTTTATAATATTAAATTTATTAAATTTATAATTTGCTTACTAATTATTTTTAGTAGAAATCATTTGAGTAATTTATTTTTATAAATATATATGTATGTCTTTTAATTACAAAGTTATAAGGCAACAAAATATTTTTTACACAAAAAAAGACAATGTTTAGTTAGTAAAAATGGCTCGCACCTAAGGTTGGGTTCACAATAACAAAATGATAAATAGGGAGATCCTAAGTCTGGAGTTGCAAAGTGGGCAACTAGGAATGGGCACTTAGAAGTCCCTACCTTTGCTACTAGGGCCAATGCAATCCCATTGGAAGTTAGATCTTTCAATGCATAGATAGGATAGCCTTGTCAAGTAGCTTTCCCTCAAAGATGGTCTAGGGTTTTTTATCAACTTGGGAAAGAAAGGAGAAGGTATCATAATAGAAATCATAGAGTTGGGCGAAGAGAGTATGGATTTGTGAAACCACTTAAGAGAAAAGCTTTCATCATTCATTCAAATATCTTGGTCCCTATTATGGTTGCCCTCAAAGATGAATCACATAATGGTGGCTAAGAAAATTTGAAGCTAAGGTAAGCATCAAGTCTCTTCCAAATTAGTTTTTCTTGATTGAACATAACAATATGGATTTTAAAATAAGAAGTCATGCATGAAGATCCTTTTTTTTTTTTAGGGTTTTAGTTTTTACTGCAAATATTAGGAACCCAATTTCAAGCTTATCATATATCAAATAAGAAGGCTCCCAATATGGATCAGATTATACAATCTCCCTTTAGAATATTGGAATGAAGATTCCCTTAGGCTGATAGGTGATGAATTGGGGTCCTTTATCATAATGGATGATAAATTACCTAAAGGGGAGGTTGGACCGTATGTTAAGATTTGTATTGAGATTGATTAGGTGAATGGATGTTGGGATGAGATGGAGATCCTAATAGAGAATGGTAGCTCAAAACAAAAACTATGAGTGGATTTTAGTTTTGAAGGAAGAAATATCTATGTTAGGATGGATCACAACTAGGTTTTAGCTCCAAGGCCTCCCCTTTAGAACTACAAGAAGAGTTGGACCTTAGGATAAGTCAGTGCTTAGGGTTTGCCCCTAGTCTATTCTGGAGGTAAGTCAAGAAATGGGTAATTTTGTTAGCAATATAGAAAATGGTAAGCAACCTTCAACATCAAATTGTGTAGAATTCATGAATCTTTCAACAAAACTAGTGAAAGTTGTATGACTCCTATTTGTTAGGTTCGATAAGGATTATGTGGAGATCCTTGTCGCATTCTAGTAATCCCCATCACATTCAATTAGAAATAGAAATGAGAAATGTATTCCTTGAACACAATGGCTAAAGTCCCATCAATGCAATAAAGGAAGGGATCATTAATCACCCCATATACAATGAGACCTCAATCTTGGAAGTACATGTGAACTCTTTGGGATAAAAAATCATCATCAAACCCTTCTTAAAGAGAAATTTGCTAATAAAGAGTGGTTCACCCCACAAAAGCACTATCCCTTGGAGTAATTATTGGAAAAAGGAGAACTACAAAAAGAGGAACAAGAGATCTTGTTGGGCAATATAAATGAGTTGGAAGAGGGAAATGGGTAGTAGAAAAATCTAGTTAAGCTAGGGATCATTCAAAAATCCTCAAAGAAAAATTATCTTGACTGTGGTAATGATAGAGTGAGTTTGGGAATGAAAATCAAGAAAAGTGAGGCATAGATGGAGATGCAGAGGGTTAGGTAAAGATAACAACATTGCTAAGATTAGAAAATGGAGCCACCCTTCCCACAAGGTCATGAGGCTCCTTTAGTGGAATATTGGGGGCTTAAATGCCCTTAACAAATAATGCTTGGCTAGGTGCATGATAAAGCTCTCCATAATTGATATATTCATGATTCAAGATTCCAAGTTGACCAATAGTAGATTAGATCTTTTCAAAAGAAAGCTAAAAACATGGCAATTGGAATGAATATAATGAATTGGAGCTTCAAGAGTATAGCCACTTTTTGGCAGGCATAATATATTATTTTGAAAATTTTGAAAGTAGGAAACAACTAGGTGGTTTGAAAGGTTCAAAGCTTATCCTCCAATCTTTAATTCACTGTAGTTAACATTTCTAACACTGATTATTGCATTAAAAAAAAGTGAAATTTGGGCTTAACTTGATCTATTCCTTCTTGCCCATCCTAATTCGTATCGCATTCTTGGAGGAGATTATTAGGAAAATGGTACCTCAACCTTGCAATAATAACATCTTACTACTGATAAATGAGCACGAATAATTGCAAGGGGAGGCACCCCCCTTCCCCCTTGTGGTGTCTTAAGGGGTGCCTGCACCACCCCCCCCCCAACCCTATTCATGTGGGATTTAGGGGCCACACATCCTGATAAGGGTTCAAGGACAACACCCCCAAAAGCCACATTTTATGTATAATTTAACATTTTAAATATTTGACCATTTATCATCAAGTCATAGATCTAATGGTGGATGTTTTGTGTGCTTTTCTTCCTAGAAGGTAAAATATTTAATGAGGGTATTGTATTATGATTGTGCATTATGATGTATTATGAGAGTTTGATAATATATTTTAGTAATATATTGGATGGATTTAGAGTGAGGGGTTTTTCTCCTAAAATATTTTTCCCCATATAAATCATTGTGTTAGGGTACGCATGTTATTTATGTTCATTTCTATTAAGTTTTTGTAACTTTATAAAGATCTATAAAGTTTTACATAACCCTCATCTCAAAGCTAGTGTAGGAAGTTGTTTTGCGACTTTTAACTTCCTTTCAAGTGGCATTCAAGACATGATCACCTTTAGTTTCCATTGTGGGATGTTGGTTATTTTGAACTAATCCAATTATGAGTCATAACTTGTGTAGAAGATACTTTGTGATCTTATTATGAGAATTTTTTAGAATGGCATGTTCTTTAGGGAGAATAGGGTTGGAGAATTTCTCTCGAAATAATTTTGAGATGTAGAAACTAAATATGGAGGATTTATCAACAAATCAATATTTGTGGGAAGTTATTGCTGAGAATGGATTCAAACCTATGAATCATATTGCAACTACTAAGTATGATGTTATGGATCATATAGCCAAGGTTCTAATCAGATTATACTTGCAAGACACTCATTTAATCAATGCCTATGAAAAGTACTCTAAAAATAATCTATGGATAAACTATGTGAGATGTATCGAGCCAAATTTATAGTGAAAAATATTTTATTGAGGAAGAAAATATATTCCTCGAGAATGGAAGAGGGTGGATGAATTATAGACCAACCAGAATCATTCAATATGTTGGTGGATCAGTTGGCATATCTTGGTGTCAAGATGGATGAGGAGGATAAATTTCAGATCTTTTTTTGTCGTGTTCTTGATTTATGGGATTATATTGTCACAAATATTAATAACACTTCTATGTATTGAAGATTGAATGACCCAAGTTCTTTTCTTTTTGAATAGATGATGAGTAAGATGTCCATTAGCTCCAAGGAGGCCCTAACTATTTATGGGAGACCCAAGTAAAAGGAAATAAGAATGAGAAGTCTGATAAATCTAAATCCAAGGGGATAAAAAAATCTTCTAGAAATTCCAAAGTCATTTGTTGGATTTGCAATAAATCTAGACCCTTCCATAAGGATTGAAAAGAAGAAAAGAATAAATTTGATTATGATTCCAATTTTGAATCTGAGAAGAAATATGATGATGCATTCATTGTATATTTTTCCACTCATGGAGGTAATGATGCATGGTTTGTTGAGAAGATATGGAATCTTTGTCATTGATGTCAAATCTTGTGATCTAGAATGTTGTGCTTTGGATGATGTATAACATTGATCTATCTTATACAATGTGCTATGTTGATGCACAGTGTGGATGTTATCCTCGATCTAGATATGGAAGTACCTCTTTTTAGAACAATAATGGAAAAAATAGTGTAGAATAATAAAAATTAAACATTTGATATTGGCTACTGTATTCAAATCTTATTTTGGATATATTTGCAATCCGAACATTTATGCAATATGTTACAAGTTTCTGATACATCACTTCTATTTTATTTATGAACATAATTTGTTAATCATGTTCCTCTAATATCAAGACTTGGTCTTGGTTTTGGTGTTCCCATTGGCACTGGAATATAGTTTACATACCTCAAAGTTCTTTATCCTTTGGTAATTATGTTATGTAACAAACTCATCTTATGTATGACCTATTTATGGGTTTCATGGTAATGTTGGAAAGAAGATCTTTATGTGTGACCTATCCTTTGGGTATGGTGCTAGTGTGTTGAGCCTTAATAAATATTTTAGAATAATTTTGTACCATTCAAGCCGACATATGTGCTAGGTCGACCTGTTCTAGATTTCTATTATTCTACTTGTGTGTGTGTGTGTGTGTAGATATATAATATCTTTTTGGATTTGAGTACGATGTTTGTGCAAACTAAAAAGGGATTGGAAGGATGATGAAGTAATGCAACAAGGAATATATAAGCAAGTGGAAAGAAAGTGATAGGAAGAGATATGCGACTATGATATGATGTAGTAAATAGTATTACAGAGCTTGTGCAAAGAGGTTGTTGGAGGTTGGAAGAAGATTCCTAACTAGATATGTTGTAGAAAGTTATTGTGCTCTTAACTGGAATTGACTTCATGCATATGTAGACGCAGATCCAAAAAATCATGTTTTGATAGTAAGACTATTTGGTAATTAGTTGTTTTGGTAATAGTTGTGATATCCAAACAGTGATCCTACTTGCAGTGAGAAACTTGGCAGTGAGCCAAACTTTGTAAAATCACCTTATCTAGTGTCACCTTAATTGGTGTTTCATAATTGAGAATTAACATTCTCTGTGGTGTTTTCCCATCTTGGGTTTTCCACGTAAAATCAAGTATTCATTATGTATGGTGTTCTTATGTGCTTTCATGTTCATATATATTTTGTTTATTTGATTGACTTAAGATTAAGAAAAATATTTTAGGATAATGGATTCACCCCCCCTCTTAGTTATCTAGACTGTTCGACAATTGGTTTTAGAGCTTGGTCCCTTGTAGATATAGCTTAACCGCTTGAGGGAGATCTTGGTAGGTTGAAAAGATGGTAAGAGAATATTACTTCAATGAAGGAATAAAGACAATGTTAGATTATATTGAATGCACAAAATCTAAAAATGAAGAATTGAAAGAAAACATCAAGGAGGAAAATGATTATATCACCAAGCTAATGGATAAAGTCCAGAGATTCAAAACAAGACAAAAAGAAGTCAACCAAGAATTAAAGGAATAAAAAAAATGTTGTTAATCTAAAGATACAATTGGAAGAACTTAAGAAGAGTAAAGAATTCTCAAAGATACCATCAAATAGAAAATGAGAAGTTAGATCAAGAGTTAAGGAAGTTGAAATCAAAAGCAAGAGTGTGTGGGAATAGCATAATTTTGGAACAACTTTTGTCCATGCATAAAATTTACAAGGATAAGGAAGGACCAGGTTTCTCTGGTGAAATCTCAAATCAAAACATCAAGGGTAAAGACAAAGTAGTTTAAGATGAAGCAAGATCTGAAGTAACAAGAAAGGTTCAAAATTTTGGAACACCTACAAAAGACCTCCGGCTAGGAAACCAAATGCTAAAAGGTACTTACAATTTAATGATTATTGTTTTCAATAAGGTTGTAGAGTGTAGAAGCAAGAAGGAATAATGCATTTAATGCTTTAACTATCACAAGTTTGGTCACAAAACAAGTCATTACAGAAGTCAATTATCTAATCTGGATAGAAAGAATAAAATCAATAATCTCATTCTATTTATGTCATGGTTATGGTCATAAATCTAATCAATGCAGATATAGAGTTCACTCAGTAATTCAAGACAAAGGAATATCATATGTTATGAATGCAGTTAATTACAATATTATACTAACACATGCAGATATGTAACTGCTTCATAAAAGTCTAGAAATGAAAAGAAAGTTACAAAATTAGATGAATCTAACAAGAAGATGGTCATGACATGGAAGAAAAAAGGAACATGTGAAGAGAACTTGTTTGTGGCACTGAATCTCAATGCAAATACTTATGGAATCCAATCCAACTGCCTTGGCTCAAGGGGAGTTTTGTAAAGCACATCATGTATGTTCCCCCTCTTTAAAGTGTTGTATGACGTGTCTTGAACATGATTAAGTTTGATTTGATTGATTAAAAAGTGAAGTACAAATTCCTGGCCTCATTGATGCACTTTTTGGTAGAAAAATCATCATGAGAAATTAAGGATAAAATGGTGGAGTTTAAAATCATTTCTCACAGTTCGCGAAGAAGAAATTAAGTTTTTTAGAGTGATAAAGGGATTGAAGAAGATAAATTAAGCACAATTATGGAATCCAAGTTGGTTGTTAGATAATCCAATGACAATATTCTATAGAAACTAAAAAGGGTCAAATTGGAAAAATATGATCATCAAAAGATAAGGGATATGGAACTTGGGTTGAATGTTGATGAGTTGTAAAATATTAGAACCTTGGGAACAGATCTATGGGGAGAATTCCCCTGGCTTGTTGAAAAATAATTAATCTTATTATTGTTGAGATGATTTAAGGATGGCGTCATAACTTTGGACAAACCCTATCCAATCACTATGAAACCCATTGAAGCTATTATTGGGTTGTGCAACGTTGGTGACCTCCTAGGAAGAAAAAGGTGAAATAAAAAGATGTTGAGGAACTTACAAGTATCAAAAAAGACCCCTAAGATTTACTGATAAACACCATTGTCTATCCTACAATCAAGTATGTTGCTTATGGTATCACTTACAAAATTTATTTTCAAAATCATGAAGGTTCTACATTAGCTATTGATATGTATCTTACACATATGATTGTGAAGGAAATGAATAGTTTGACTTGTATAGTCTAATAATGGAGAAGCTAATTGAGAATATCAGAATGTCTTTGGTTGAGGGTTATTCTTTCCATTTTGGGTCTTCTCATGTGTTTACTATTCTTCTTTCTGAATTCATTACCATCAAGGAGAAATGTTAAGTATAAATCCAACATCCTTTTCAAAAAGCAATTTTACAGATATTTAAAATATATAGAAGATAAAGCAAATGCATGAAAAGTTTGTTTCTCACCCTTATTCATGGATCTGTGCTCTAGTTTGATATTATCTGGTGCTATGACTATTAGTCATTTTGACGAGGGTTCCTCCTCTGGTCAGAGGGGATTAGAGGTTGTTATTAGCGGTTCCCCTTTGAAATCTGAAAGGAGGAAAAATAGCATAAAGGGAAAATAAGTTGAATCACTAAAATATTAGAAGAGAAGGAGAAGGAAGAAGATCCTCCATCTAGATCTAACTCTTTCAATTAAGATGAAATCATTCTATGTTGGACGAGGGTGATTTTAAAAGGATTGGTGAAAAGTGGTATGCTTTCTCTCTGGTTAGGAGGCCTAGAATTGAAGATGATTTAGTTGATTATTCGCTCAAAATGGGGATTATTGTTTCTACTATTTCTAACTTGTTATTGGATGATCTAGTAGAATTTTTTGAAGAAAATTTGTTGCAGGAAGGATCTAAAGTACATAAGATCAAAACTATGATTGACAAAAGATGTGTCAATGTGAAACAAAAAATTTCCAAACACGTTAGTGATATAAAAGAATTCATTAAGGAGATGTCTGACATCTACAAGTATTGTCTCTAATGGCCTATTATTGTTGATGATTTTAGAAGCAAAATTGAAGCTATTGAATATGAACTGAATGCTATTGGGAAGTGTTTTGACATTTTCAAAGATAAAGATGGAAAATAAATAATTATATTTGGTGCTTTACAAGATGAGATTTTGTCTATTTAGAGACAGAGGGAAGATCTTATTAGAACTTTCTAGTTGGTTAAAGAAATTGTCAAAGTCTGGTTGGATCATCTCTCTGAATTACTTTCAAATATAGAGAATTGTGAACAATAGTGCCTATATCTAGATAATATTTCTCTTTCATCTTCATTTGATTTGTTATTTTTACATGAAAGTATGTGTGTGAGAATGATTTTATAGTACAAACTTGGAAGAAGATTGTTGAGAAATGACATTTTTGTCATTGATGTCAAAACCTGTGATTCAAAATGTTGTACTCTAGATGATGTATAATATTGATCTATCATATACAACCTATGCTATGATGATGAGTAGTGCGGATGTTATCCTTGATCCAAATATGGCAGTACCTATTTTTGGGACAATAGTGGAAGATAGTTAGTGCAAAATAATGAAGATTAAACCTTTGATATTGGTTGTTGTGTTCAAAGCTTATTCCGGGCATCTTTTCTATCTAGACATTCATGCAGCATGTTACAAGTTTTTGGTACATCACTTCTATTATATTTATGAATAGAATATGTTAATCATGTTCCTTTGGTTAGTACTAAATTTAATGGATATCAAGACTTGGTCTTAGTTGTGGTGTTCCCATCGACACTAGAATATATTTTACGTACCTTAAAGTTATTTATCCTTTAATAATGATGATATGTAACAAAATCATCTTATGTAAGATCTATTTATCGGTCCCATGGTAACATAGAAAGAATATTTTTATATAGACCCATCCTTTGGGTTTAGTGCTAGCATGATGAGCCTTAATGAATATTTCAAAATTATTTTTTAGCATTCAAGATGACATAGGTGCTAGGAAATCCTATTCTAGATTTCTATTGTTCTACGAGTATATGTATAGAACATCTTTTTAGATCTGAGTGTGGTGTGTGTGTGAACTGAAAAAGGGATGTGACGGATGATGAATTAATGCGACAATGAATAAATAAGCAAGTGAAAAGAAAGCGATAGGAAGAGATATGCGAGTATGATATGATGCAGTAAATAGTATTGTAGAGCTTGTGTGAAGAGGTTGTTAGAGGTTGGTAGAAGATTCCTAACCAAATCTACTATAGACTATTATTATGCTCTTTATTGAAATTGACTTCATGCATATATCAATGGAGTTCCATCAGTTCATGTTTTGATAGTAAGACTATTTGGTAATTAGTTTTTTTTGTATTGGCTATGATAGTTGGGTAGTGAGCCTACCTATAGTGAGCAACTTGGAAGTGAACCATCCTTTGTAAAAATCACCTTAATCAGTGTTTCATAATTGAGAATTAACATTCTCCGTGGTTTTTTCCCATATTGGGTTTTCCCATATAAAATCTAGTGTTCATTGTGTATGGTGTTCTTATGTGCTTTCATGTTCATATATATTTTATTTATCTAATTGATTTAAGGTTGCTCTAGATCAATTAAGATTAAGAAAAATATTTTAGGATAATTGATTCACCCCCTCTAAGTTATCCATACTTTTCAACATGGTTAATTAAATCTATTACATATTTTCATATAACTTCCAATAGAGATTTATTTTCTAACTATGAAGCATTTGATGGAGGTAGGGTGTACTTGGATGATGATTCTCATTTAGATTTTGATGGTCATGTAAATTTAGAGTCAAATTTCTGAAAATTAGAACAAAAAGGGTCAATGGTGTGTTGCATATCCCTATACTAGCATAGAATTTGTTATCTATGTGAAAACTAATATATGCAAGTGTGCAAATAGTCTTTTTTGATACATGACACAAAATGGTGAGATTTTTTATTGTGATTGCTAGAGGTGACAAATTTGGTGCATTATATAAGATGGATGCATGAAATGTTGAGTGTAATAGTACTTCCATTAAAAACAAATATGTGGATACTTCATTGGAAGAGGTGAGGGTTTCACCTTCACAAGATGGTCATGCCTTTTGGGCACCCAAGGATTCTCTTTCTTTTGAATCAAATTTTCCTAAAAAGAAGAATATATTATGGCACTAGAGACTTGGCTACATTGGAGAAAAGGTTCCAATGATCTTGAAATTTATAAACCTTGTTGAAGGTTTGAAAGATTGTAATCTTAATTTTGATTTATGTGAGTATTTCATTTATGGAAAATAAAACCATGTTCTGCTTTACTCAAGTTCTCATTAAACTTGTAGTGTTTTGGATCTTATTTATTCCCATGTGTTTGTTCTTGTAG
Organism: Chamaecyparis obtusa; assembly: GCA_027943335.1. Classification (NCBI taxonomy): domain Eukaryota; kingdom Viridiplantae; phylum Streptophyta; class Pinopsida; order Cupressales; family Cupressaceae; genus Chamaecyparis; species Chamaecyparis obtusa. The sequence continues at coordinate 708,277 of BSBK01002128.1, read as the reverse complement.
ATGTTCCTTATATTGGAAATATTATGTTTCATTTATTGATGATTATAGAAGAAGGGCTTTGTTATATTTTCTAAAGAGAAAATCTAAAGTTTTTAGCTGATTTAAAGAATTTAAAGCAACAAATGAGTTGCAATATGTTAGAAAAGTGTTTCTAAACCTTACATTTACATATAGTTACTACTTTAAGTAAGTTTTCATTTGCGCACAAATTTTTCGTAATATTTTTCGAAAGGTTTGGACGGGCTAGATAAGCATGTCAATAATTTTTTATTGCAAGATCATGTCTAGTTTTGAGGATATAAAAGTTTCTAGTTTTGAAGTTAACAAAGAAATTTTATGAATTTAATTTTAAATTCTTTAGAATCACAAAAATGGCCTAAAAATGTGTATAATTGGCATATTCAGTTATAAGGTGATAGAGCGCATTGCTAGCTTTTTGGTACTTTAAATGTTCATCAATTGGACACCTGGCACAAAAGTTGTGGCCTTCGAAAGTTGGGTCTCTTACAAAAAGAAATTTTAAAATGTGTTGAACACATAAATGAGTTGTAAAAGGGTATTATATGCATTGGTGTGTGTTTTGACATATCATAATGTATCTTTTATTGGAGATGAGATGGGAACCACTTTATAAGTAATTTTTAGCCCATGATTTTGTAATACTATTTAACAACTTCATGTAGTGTATCTCCATATAATAGGTGCATGAGATGGAGGGTAAGTGTAAGAGTTATATAGCTATCCAATTCCCTTTGGATCGTTGCTTGGTGATACTTCTTGAAGATGGAGGAAATTGGAATTTATCCTTTCAAATCCTTCCAACATCCAACAATGGAGGCATTATCGCAAATTCCCTTGCAAATAAAAAATAAAACACACACATGCATTTGAAACCAAAACCTCACTCAATTGCATTCATGTTTATCAAGATCTCATTTTTAAATATTAATGCTCTCAGAAGTGCACAATGAGAAGCTATGAAGAATAGAGAATAAAAAATGATCAAAAGATGAATATGCAAAGATGAAAATGCAAGAATGGATTCAAGAAAACTATGATGAAAAGAGACTAGAATGCTAAAATAAATTGGAATGCCAAGATCACAAGGAAGCTCAAACTTGAATGCAAATGAAAATGGATGTAAAATAATAATAGATGCAAATAAAGATGGATTACAAAAGGATGAAAGGATGGGTGCTTAAATAGATGTCCTCGGAATGGAATTCCATATCAAGGTGAATGTGGGATAATGGGTGATTAGTGGTATAGGAAGGACAAGCGGTAAGGAGATAAGATAAGTGGTAAATGGAAAATGGCAAGTGGTAAAAGGCCTTTATTTACGGTATTTTTATTTAAATAAGTGGAGAATGAAATATTTATTTAAATGAATTGATGGATTAATGGTAATGGAATATATTATTAAATAGATTAATGAGAAGAAGAATATATAAATTATAATAAATGATTGGATTATTATAATGGAAGATAGTATTATTAAATAATGAATTCATTTGATTAATGGAAAAATAGGGATTGATAAGAGAATAATTTAATGAGAATTATTATGTGCCTACATTTTGCTGTGTCCTTTTGAAATAATGTGTCCTATCACATTATTTCAAAGATAAATTTTTTGTTTGCAAATGAAGCATGTGTACAAGTAGCTATGAAGAACAAAGATTCAAGAGATGAATGATCAAAATATGCAAAGATGCATGTAAGATCTAACATAAAATGAAAATCTAGGACCAAAAATAAAGAGTTGTTGTAAACGGGTTCACCAAAATGTAATGGTGTAAAATATGGATAGGGTTTGGAACAATGGGGGTTTGCACATAAAAGAGACCCTAAACCAATATTTACCACAAAACATGAAAATCTAATGATAAGTAATATAAATATGGAAATTCTTGCAAAGAATAATGAAATGAAATACATACCTCGTAACATAGAAAATCTAGAAATACCTATTTTTTGGTGTCTGTAATGAGTTTCTGGAAATTCTATAACCGGATCTGGAACTGAAACACAGAGACAGAGAAAACCCATAAATCTTTTCATTTTCTAAGCCAAGTTAACCTTGACCCAAATAAAGGTCAACCTTAACCCCTTTATGTCGACCTTTACCTACACTCTCCGACGAAAATTCTATTCACAGATCCCGGAAGTTTTCTGAAAAGAATATTTAGATCTACTCTGCAACTCCTGAAACATCGACTATAGATATCTGAAAATGGTGTTTTAGGGTGGCTATATAGGGTTTTCCCTTAGTCAAACCCCCATTTTGGTGATCTCCACCTCCACGAATAACCGGATGTAATAGAATATGTGTGTGTGTTACTCGTGGGAAGAGCTTTGAATGTGCAATGCTAAGATCTAACCCTCTAGATGGAAACCCTAGCATGAATTGAAATGAGAGAGTAATGCATAGATTTGAATATGATAAAGAAAGAATACCAAGCCCCCAAGGCTAAAGTACTCCTACCAAACTCACAATCTGTAGTTGCTACCCCATGATTGTATCTTTAGAATGCTTGAATATTTAAATTGTAGATCAAGGAAGAAGGAATATGTCTTGATCCAAATGAATTTCCACAATAGCTTGTCCACCAAAATGCTTGATTGCATCAAGGAATCATCAATATCTTGTTCTCCTATATCATCCTCTTGCAATCTTGCATCATCATCTCCTCATCACTTCTTGCTTATTGCTTGATGTCACTTGATCACTTGATACTTGATGTCCAAATGAAGGCAAAAGAGAGGGTTTATATAGAGATTTAAAGGAAAGGCTCCTCGGATAATGTAAGGGCCTCTAATTCAAATTTAACCTCGAATTATGGTCCAATCACAATAGCCAACTAAGGAGGGAAAATATTAAATGAATTTTGAATAAAAACCCTTCGACATTTGGATCCAGAGGCCTATTTTTTAATTTCAGGTCCTGCTATGATCTAAATTTGGAAGCAAAGACCAAAACCTAACAAAGTTCAAGGTCAACCTTGACCCTAACCCAAGGTTTCAAGCTAGTCAACATAGGAAATAGAGAAGTTTCTGGGTCGGCCAGAGACTTAAAATGATGGGAAAATAGGATAGAACGCCAGAAAAGGGCACAAATGCCTAGGAGAAATGTGATGAAGTCTAGGAGGGCCAGTACATAGGTCCTACCTATAAAATAGTGCCATGAAGAAGGAAATCAAGGAGGATCCTCAGGATCCTAACCCTAATTTCACCTAGAAATGAAGAATCAAGTGCAAATGCATCCTAAATGCAAATCTATCATGAAAAATGCACTAAATGAGGGTGCTAAACCTACGAAGATGGAAGTGCTTCCATTTTAAGATGATACATTTAGCCCCCACTTTAGCTTAAATATAACACTATGTGAATATGCAAGCTAAAGTAAGAAAACATCACAATAAATAAAAAGGATATAACTACGTCCTCAGTGTAGAGATCCAGTAAAAAACCGTTAGTACCCACAACCTACAACACACAAGGTTAATGAAAATCTATAAATCACCTAAGATTTACTAAAATGAAATTGAGAAGTGTATAGAGCCCCTTATGTCCCCTCCTATTTCGACTTTCTACTTTTGAAGAGTGAAACGAGGTGATAAGGATAACACTATACACTGGATATGCAATTTGTTGAAAAAGGCCCTTTCCTAAGCTAGTTAGAAGGATTCCTACCCTTCCTAAATTGATTCAAGGAGTTAGGTATCTAAATCACAATTCCAACACCGTAAACGGCACTGAAAATGGAGCTACCGAACTCAAGTTATTATGAAAAGAGTGAATGTCTATCTAAATGCATATGAAGGGAAATTCAAATTTAACATAAATAAACCCTAATAAAAACCCTAGTTTTGATCTATAAATAAGGGAAGAGAGCACATACCTACTCATTCTTACCATTTTCAGATTCCAGGAGAGAAATCAAGATGTCGAGCAGAGAGGAACTTTGAGTGACACAGATGGAGCTCTTGAGACAGTGCCTGGCTACCAGGTAGCCGCTTCCCGAGGTAAGTTTGCTATTATTGATTTTTGCAATGTCAATTTCCTATTTTTATAGACAAGGTTGACCCTGACCCTTAAAGTTTGACCCTAACCCAATTATGTGAACCTTGACCCTTTAAGGTCGACATGGACTGGGAAGGTCTACACCTGTTATGGAGTGAGGTCGACCTTGACCCAAGAAGGTCAACCTTGACCCAAGAAGGTTGACCTCAACCTAACATAGGTCGACCTTGACCTATTCAAGTTGGATTTACAATTTTGTGACTCTATTGTTCTAATATGATATCATTTTGTGCTTACAGGACTTGGTTCATCTCTGAGAGCACCCCTTTGGAGGGCCACTACTGATCATCAAAGAGAAACTATCCAAGCTGAGCAGAGATGAGATACAGTTATTGAGAGACATGGGATTGTACTAGGTAATAGTCCTACTATAGATGAGACTCCACTAAGCCATGTTATCATCTCTTATAGAGAGGTGGGATGAGGACACATGTTCCTTTCATCTTCCCTTAGGAGAGATCATAGTGACACTGGAGGATGTGTATAGGATCCTATGACTTTTAGTTCGAGGTGAGTCTATTAGGCTGAGAGTAAAGTGGGGTCCTGAGGATATCCATGCATATGCATAGTATTTCTTAGGATAGGTTCCACAGATGTGAACCCGAGCAGACCATATCACCCTATCATCCATACTGGTAGGTCTGACACCCTTGGTATGAAGGGTTATGTTGTGTATACTTTATTTGGTTGTAGTACCCAACACAAAGGGTAAAATATTTTCAGTACCTTTTACCCATCTCGTACACATGATGGAGAGTGAGAGGACTATCTTCGTGTGGGGCCGCAACATGCTAGCCCATCTATACCACGAGTTATGTTAGTTGGTGAGATATCAGGGAGAGAGTCTCATGGTATGCACACTTTTATAGACTTGGTTGTTCAATCATTTCACATGTACATGACCATAGGGTGTTCCTATGATAGTAGATGCTAGCACACCAAGAGCCTTTTCTTATCCACTGAGAGATGTCTGGTAGCATGAAGATATCCTCTATTGGAGGGTACGTCTAGACCATGTTCCGAGCATAGATGTGATATGGAGACCATATTATTGCATGACAGAGTGGCCAGATACATGACATTAGATGAGACACTCATAGCAACACAAGCTAATAGAGGGTCATCAGAGTCACATAGTGATGCCATACTACTATGACCGAGTGATGAGATAGTTTGGTCTTATACATGGGGTCCCTAGAGCAGTACCTTGGTATGCACATTTGACAAGATACTATCAGAGACCCAGACGTAGTAGACATCATAGATAGTGATACAAATGAGATAGAGGATATATAGGCAGCCCTTGATGTGGCCTATTTAGGTATCAGTAGAAACTATATTAGATACTGGAGTCTGAAGGGAAACTACCCCATCTTCCCGAATGACTATCCCACAGCTGATCCATGCTTTTCAGAGAGGACACACTGAGATAGTAGCATACTAGAGGAGGAGGAGGATCATAGAGATGAGGAGAAGCCCACCTCCATGGGAGATCCCATGGAGGAGGAGAGAGAAGATGAGATGCCCCTAGATGATAGTACTAGTGTGGATGTGTATGTTGTTCATGCATCACTACTAAGATCACAATGACCTCCACACGTGCATACAAAGACACCACCTCTGAGACCTACACAAAATGAGCATGGAGAGAGTAGTCACTCCATGCCCCCACCATATAGACCCTTGACTAATGCAAAGGAGGGAGATCCAAGTATAAAACATGCATTTTATTTGAATATTTAACTTACTTTGTGAAGAGAAAGGACTAAAAGATAAATATATTTCAATTCTGCAGCTAGTGTGGCAAAGTGGAGGAGCTTTGTATCCAAGGTCCTGAAGGATACATGCCTATCCTACCGACTACCAGTGAGTGAGCGAGAGTTCCCCATTGGTCACAAAGATACTGGCAGGCATGCCGATATCTTTGCTTGTGTCCAACGAGAGACAAGGTTGTGTAGAGAGAGAGAGGAGAGGCTGATGGCTGACCTACAGAGATCACAAGAGTGCATATATGAGCTTAGCATATCAAGAAGCCACTCATAGACCACCAGACATAGATCTTCATCTTCTCATCATAGATCAAAGAGATTTGGGAGCCATTAACCATCAGAGCATAGGGATAGAGAGAGTGATAAATAGGGCATTGTGCCACATATGTATCAAACTCAAAAAGAATTTATAAATGAAAAAATCTCTTTGCTAGTTAGTTATGTGATTGATTACTATATTTTCATCAATAACATAAAACTTAATAGAAATAAAGAACATGTATAAATGTATTCAAATGTAATTTGCTAAAATCACATAACCTATAAAACAAACATAGCTACTTTATAAGGAATACATAAATACACAAGGAAAGAAAGATGCACTAGGGATAATAACGTTTGAGATGCATAATATTGATAGGTTCCTTAAAAGGTACACCATCCATATCAACAATTTTGTAAGCACCCAAACCAAAGTCCTCAATTACAACAAAAGGTCCAAGCCAATTAGGGCTAAAGTTTCCTTTTTCACCAGGTAAAGCATTCACATCTCTTTGATTCTCATATAATACTAAATCACCCACTAAAAATGATCGTTCAATTACCTTATGATTAGACTACTTCTGAAGTGATTTATGATAAGCCTTTATATGTTCCAAATCATTTATTCGTTGTTCATCCAACATTTCTAATTCTTGTAATCATTTTTCTTGAAATGTATCTTTGTCAATTATCCCATGAAATGAAACACGTAAAGAAGGTATTTCAAATTCCAAAGGCATAATAGCATTAGTACCATGGAAAAGATTATAAGGAGAAGTACGAGTGATAGTACGAACACTAGTCCTATAAGCCCATAAAGCATAGGTAAGTTGGGTATGCCAATCTTTCACATGCTTATTAACTATTTTCCTCAAAATTTGTTCAATGAATTTATTTGATGCTTCAGCTTGACCATTAGATTGAGGATAATAAGGAGTCAAAAATATATGTTGAATTCAATATTTCTCAAAGAATTTCATGACTACTTTATTCTTAAAAGAGGTACCATTATCTGAAACTATCATCGAAGGAATACCAAACCGTGCTATAATATTGTTAAGGATGAAATCACAAATAACATCTGCAATAGTTGAATAGAGAGGGACAACTTCCACCCACTTTGTAAAGTAATCTATCATTGTCAAGATATATGTATGTCCTTGAGAAGAAGCTGGTGAGATTTTTCCAATAAGATCAAAACCCCAAATACTAAAAGGCCATGGAGCAACTTGATTACAAAGCCCACGAGAAGGAGCATGAATCAAATTACTATGATGCTGACATTGAGGACATTTCTTAACAAACATGAAAGACTCATGTTCTATTGTTTGCCAATAATATCCCATTCTAAGAAGTTTATTGACCAAAGATTTTCCACCAAAATGTCCCCCACAAGAACCAGAATGAGCTTCTGCCAAAGCTACTGGAATTTTGGTTCTACCAAGACTCTTAATAGAAAACCATCATACGAGTGTTTGTAAAGCATATCTCCTAAAATGATATAATGTGCTACAAGCTTCCTAATATGATTATGCATGTTCCTTGTTGCTGATTCAGGAAAAGTACCATCTTTCAAAAAATGAAAGATATGAGAATTCCATTCATCCAAAAGTAAATTGAAACAATCAGAGGTAACCTTATTGGAAATTGCAGGGTTTTTAAGAGTATGTATAATAAATTGAAAGTTTTCAACATTATTCTTAAGACAAACTAGAGAAGTTATGCTTCCATGGCATCCGCATGTCAATTATCTTTCCTAGGTAAAGTTTGAATCATATAAGAAGAGAATTGTGAAAGAACATCAAGAGCCAAATCTCTATATTGTGTCATTTTTTCATTCTTAGTCTGATAACCTCCTTTAATTTGTTCCACAATCAATTGTGAATCTCCATAAATTTCCAAGTTTTTAATGTTAAGGGATGAAGTTTCTCGTAGGCTAGCTATAAGAGCTTCATACTCCACAATATTATTAGTACAAGGAAAAGTCAATTTATATGATAGAGGGATCATTTTTTTCAAAGGAGTGATCAAGATAATTCCAACACTAGAACCTGTCTTAAGTCTAGATCCATCAAAATATAACTCCCAAACATCATCCTGTTTAATAGCTAGAATGTTTTCATTGGGGAATTCTATTGAAGTAAAGCATGTATTGGAATGAGGACAAGGAGCTTCAACCAAATAATCTGTTAAATCTTGTCCATTAATTAACTTTTGAGAAATTAAATTAAGATCAAATTCCATAAGTAACATCACCAACTTTGCAAGACAGCTAGAGAGATAAGTTTTTGAGAAAATATGTTTCAAAGGATCAAATTTAACAATCACATTGACTTCAACATTTAATAGATAATGCCTGAGTTTCTTACAAGCATAAACTACAGCTAAACATTGTCTTTCAAAATATGTATATCTTGTTTCATTATAATCAAGTAAAGTCTGACTAATGTAGTACACAAGTCTTTCCTTACCTTCACTATCATGCTGAGCCAACATCACACTCACCACTTTCAGAGTGGCTGAAGTATATAGATAAAAGGGTTTACCAAATTGAGCAAGCTGCAAAATAGGAGGATTGGCGAGATACTCCTTAAATTGCTCAAAGGATTGTTTACATTCCTCATTCGAAGAGAAAGTTGTATCCTTTCTAAGCAAGGAAGTAAAAGGAACAGTTCTAACAGCTAAGTTAGAAACAAAGCGACGAATAGCTTGAATTTTTCCTTGTAAACTTCGTAACTAAGAAATGTTCTTAGGAGGCATATTAACAATAGCTTCAATCTTTTTGGTATCTACCTCTATGCCTCACTTAGAGATTATAAACCCTAATAATTTACCAGAATCAACTTCAAGGCACATTTCTTAGGATTCAATCTCATATTGTAACTTCTAATCCTTTCAAATATCTGTCGTAAAATACTAACACGATCTTCATTTTGTCTAGATTTTGCCAAGATATCATCCACATAATCCTCAAGAATCTTATGAATGTAATCATGAAAAATCAAATTTATGGCTCATTGATAAGTTTCTCCCACATTTTTTAATCCAAAAGGCATCATGACCCAACAAAATGTTCCCCAAGGTGTTATAAATGCGGTCGTAAATTAATCTTCAGGAGGAATAAAAATTTGATTATAGCCCGAAAAGCCATCCATAAAAGATAATAAAGCATGACCCATTGTTGAATCCATAATCATATCAATATTAAGTAATGGGAAATCATCTTTTAAGGATGCTTTATTTAAATCTCTAAAGTCAGTACACTTTCTTATCTTATTTTATTCTTTTGAAATGGGCACAATATTTGAAATCTAATTTGAGTAATCAATAGAGCAGATGAATCCAACATCCAATAATCTTTCAATTTCAGCCTTAACTAATAAGGCAATTCCTGGATTCATCTTTCATATTTTCTGCTTCACAGGTTTAACATTTGGTTTGAGAAAAATATTGTGAATAAAAATCTTAGAATCTATACTCGGCATATCCAAATATGTCCAAGAAAAAATATCCTTAAATTCAAGTAAAAGGGAAACCAACTGATCACATTCATCTTGATTCAAACATTTCCCAATTTTTATCATCTTCTCAGAGTCATTTTCATCCATTTGAATCTCAATAGTCTCAGTTATTAGCAAATTACTTTGTATTGGAGAATCCATTGGCAAAGGAGAATATTATGTTCATCATGTTCTCCAAAATAAGCTTTTGTATTTAGACAATAAGGCTTCCATCGTTTATGATAAAACGTAGGTAAATCCTCATAAACTCCTAAAAAATCCGCTAAGGCTTCATCTCCGAGAAAAACATCCAAGATAGGTTTTTGATTCATGTCAAGGAGGAGTGGGTTAACCAACTTCAAATGTCCACCACATATATGATTAACATTGAGAGGAAAAGCCGATGGTTATTTGTAAGGATTGAACCCCAATCCATATGTATAATCATAAATTTTGTTGTCTAAAGGTACTTGTATACCTTGTTCATATTTACCATATCTTTTCCCATTAAATCCTAATTTCTTGAGCAAATGATAACTAGAACCATATCTATCGGCCATATCAGATTGAGTCCAAGGAGACGCATATGTCACAATATCATAACAATCAGGTTTTATATTTTCAATTGTTTCTTCAATCGAGGCAGCAACAAAGTTACTTTATAATTCCTCACAAAGCGGAGGAGTAAAAACTTTTTTTTCAAACCCACTTTGTTGTTTCATGAATTCTAAATTAGAAATTGTATATTCTCCAATAAAAGAAGGATTAAAATCCAATGTTCTCCAATCATCCCTAGTCAAAGAAGAAGATGGAGCTTTATTTTGTTTAATCTTAGGTGGCCTTTCAAGCTCATTACTTAGTTGGAGAGGTTTGGAAACTTTAGCATATTCCACATTTAAGCAAGGATTTAGCGCATCATCTGCATGTAGAGTATACATCAAATTGTTATAAATGAACCTAACCTTGCGATGAAGAGTAGAAGGAACTGCATGCATAGTATGTAAACAAGGTCTACCTAAAAGAAGATTATAATTGAGAGGTCCGGGCATAACATGAATAGGTGTATTTAGAATAACCAGGCCAACTTTAACAGGTAACATAATAATGCCCAAAGTTCTCTTTGCAATATTATCAAATCCATGAATAGGGACATTATTAGGCTGAATAGTTGTAAGATCAACCTTAATTGCCTTAAGCATATCCATGCTACAAACATTAAACCCAAATTCATTGTCAATTAATTTTCTACGAATGATACTCAGATTAATAGAAACAACAACCATAAGAGCATCATATTGATTCTGCACCTCAACGAAAGGTAAATCATCATTGGTAAACATAATAGGAGGTACAAAAGGCATAGTATGCATGCACTCCAAAAAGGAATTAATGTTCTCTTGGTTAGGAGGTGAAGCATGAAGGGTAGATAAATCCTTTTTCAATGCCTCATGATATGTCGGGGAAGTTTGAAGCAATTCCCATAAAGATATCTTAGCAGGAGTAGCATGTAATTGTTCTACTAAGTCATACTCCTTAAAGGAAGATGGAAACCTAGGAACTTGATGAAGCATAGGTTGGGAAGGAGGTAAAGAAACCAGAATAATAGGCTGAGGGTTATTTCATGTGCGATAAGCATGTGAAACAGAATCTGTGTTATCAAAGAAATCCAAAGGATCTCTAGGTTTACCCTTAATTGTTATTTGAGGACATCCTTTTACTATCAACAAAGGTTTAGGATATAACATTCTAGGTGTATCAATGTTGCAAATAGTGGAACATGAAGGTAACCATGCACACACCCTAAGGTAAAGGTCAATTGAAGAGGTTGTAGAGGAAGATGAAATAGGAATAGGATCAATGGAGATCTCATTCGAACAATTTTCATCCTCACTTCTATGTACCTCATTAAGGGATCTATCCTCTTTTGCAATAAAAGCCTCATCAAAGTATTCAAAAAAAAAATCATACATGTTGAACACAAAGTAATACTACAAGCATGAAAAATGTAAATGTTTTTTTAATTTTTAAAGAAATTTTGCAATTTTTTTTTAATTTTTGAAATATAAATGCAAGAGCATAAAAGAAATCTACTTTTATATGCATGTAAGATCTAACATAAAATGAAAATCTAGGACCAAAAATAAAGAGTTGTCATAAACGGGTTCACCAAAATGTAATGGTGTAAAATATGGATAGGGTTTGGAACAATGGGGGTTTGCACATAAAAGAGACCCTAAACCAATATTTACCACAAAACATGAAATTCTACTGATAAGGAATATAAATTTGGAAATGCTTGCAAAGAATAATGAAATCAAATGAAATAAAATACATACCTCATAACGTAGCATATATGGAAATACCCATTTTCTGGTGTTTGTACCGAGTTTCTGGAAATTCTGCAAGCAAATCTAGAACCGAAACATAGAGATAGAGAAAACCTAGAAATCATTTCCTTTTCTGAGCCAAGTCAACCTTGACCCAAATAAAGGTCGACCTTGACCCCTTTATGTCGACCTTGACCTGCACTGCTCTGACAAAAATTCTGTTCACGGATCCTGGAAGTTTGCCGAAAAGGGTATTCAGATCTACTCTGCAACTCCCGAAATAACGACTATAGATATCTAAAAATGGTGTTTTGGGGTGGCTATATAGGGTTTTGCCTTAGTCAAACCCCTGTTTTGGTGATCTCCACCTCCACAAATAGATGGATGTAATAGAATATGTGTGTGTGTTGCTTGTAGGAAGAGCTTTGAATGTGCAATGCCAAGATCTAATCCTCTAGATTGAAACTCTAGCATGAATTGAAATGAGAGAGAAATGCATAGATTTGAATATGATAAAGAAAGCATACTAAACCCCCAAGGCTAAAGTACTCCTACCAAACTCACAATCTGTAGTTGCTACCCCATGATTGTATCTTTAGAATGCTTGAATGTTGAAATTGTAGATCAAGGAAGAAGGAATCTTTCTTGCTCCAAATGAATGTCCATAATAGCTTGTCCACAAAAATGCTTGCTTGCGTCAAGGTATCATCAATATATTGTTCTCCTATATCATCCTCTTGCAATCTTGCATCATCATCTCCTCATCACTTCTTTCTTGTTTCTTGATGTCGCTTGATCACTTGATACATGATGTCCAAATGAAGGCAAAAGAGAGGGCTTATAAAGAGAGGGCTTATATAGAGATTTCAAAGCAAGGCTCCTTGGGAAATGTAAGGACCCCTAATTCAAATTTCAGCTCGAATTATGGTGCAATCACAATAGCCAACTAAGGAGGGAAAATATTAAATTAATTTTGAATAAAAACCCTTCAGCATTATGATCTAGAGGCCCATTTTTAAATTTCAGGCCCCGCTATGATCTAAATTTGGAAGCGGGGACTAAAACCTGACAAAGGTCAAGGTCGACCTCTACCTCGACCCAAGGTTTCAGGCTAGTCAACATAGGAAACAAAGAAGTTTATGGGTCGGCCAGAGACTTAAAATGATGGGAAAATAGGACAGAATGCTAGAAAAGGGCACAAAGGCCTAGAAGAAATGTGACGAAGGCTAGGAGGGCTATTACATAGGTCTTACCTAGAAAATAGAGCCATGAAGAAGGAAATAAAGGAGGATCCTCAGGATCCTAACCCTAATTTCACCTAGAAACAAAGATGCAAATGCATCCTAAATGCAAATCTATCATGAAAATGCACTAAATGAGGGTGCTAAACCTACGAAGATGGAAGTACTTCCATTTTAAGATGATACACATATATCATATGGATGAAATGATTGAATGGTTCATTGCAACAAGGAATGAGAATAAAATAATGAAGATGAGAAGATGATGGGAGATATGATTGATGAAAGAAGAGATGAAGGGAGATACAAATGATGAAAGAGGAAATGTAGATGATGAGAATTCTTGTGTTTTTTAAGTTCTTATATCATCATCGAACATATTATGGCAAAAGGATGACCTCACTTGGATATGTTGTAGATCCAAATGAATCAATATACCAATTGCATTTATGAAAACACTTCAAACATTCAAGGAATTCCCTGGTTCACATGAGACCCATACATCCTTGATGTTCTTAGACAATCATATCCTAAGATGAGTCATCCTATTACTAAGGAAAAATCCATAAGTAACAAATAAGTGAACATGTAGCCCCATCCTTTACATTCTAGTCAAAGTTATCCTAGAGATAAAATCTCTCGTCAGAGACATCTTGGAAAAGATAAAAGACATGTTACCAAAGATAAAATAAAAAACAATCAAATAAATAGCCATCATGCTTTCATGCAAACATGATTCTTGTCATAGTTCATGTATATAATCCGAGAGGTTGATAATGATTGAGATGCCTAGTTTTAGGAAGGATTCATCCTGTAGAAGATATTTGATAGATTATGATAGTGTTTGATGAAGACACAAGATAGGAGGTTAATGATCACACAATTATAAGCTAGTTGGGTAGGTTGTTGGTTGATTGTGATTTTGTTAAGAACAACCCTATGATGGTGTTTATTGTATTTTTTTGGATCTTTTAAATTTTATAAAAAAAAATGATTTTTTACAGATTTTATGGAATTTTTAGTATTTTTAGGACTTTTTATGATTTTAATGATTTTTTAGAAGTTGTTTTATGATCATTAATTCTCAAGAAAGATTTATTTGTTTGCCCCTGATGTTTAGCAAGGCGTGGGGCATTATGATTGGATAAATAAAATGATAGGCTAGAAATAAATAAGTCAATGATGAAGGAAGTGTATGTGATTTTCAAGGACTATCTTGTAAAGGTTATCCAAGCTAGGGATTGGGATATGGAAATATAAAGTAACAAACATGACACAACGAGAGGCACATGGTCCAAAGTAATGGTCATGTCAAGAGGATTTTGAAACATTTTGCACATTTTATTATCCTTAATTTTGATCAAGACCAAGGGGTCAATTAGGATAGGATATAGATAGGATAAGAAAGATCAAATATAGTGAAGGATGATGGAAGTGATGGATGGATAGGATAATATACATGGTTTGAAGGGTTTGGAAAATGTGGAGAAAAGATTATACATGATGCTAATGAAGATGCTCAACCTTGTCAAGATCAAAGAAAGAAAAGGGGATATGGATATGTAGATAGGATAAACAAGGGATGGTGGGGGATAAAGAATGTAAACATGCATGGTGGATAGGCTAGCATGGATGAAACATTCCCCCAAGTGGAAGTGAAAGAGGATGATAGATTATGCATGACACCTATTTTCCAAGTTTTCATCAAGGTACTTTCCCAAGGCACCACCGAAGTGGTTTTCACACATGGACAAAAATATTTCTCTTTACTTTTTTCTTTTTAGTATTTTCTTTCTTCTTTATTACATTTTTTTTTGACTTTTTATAGAAATATAATAGATACATGATAAAAATGAAGGACTCAAGATTTTTTTAATCTTTGGATATTTCCCCTTGAAAGATCTTTAATAAACCATGGTTATTTGAGGTATGCTCAAAGATGTTGATGAGGTGATGGTAAAGGGATACAAAATAATGGATATGATAGAAAGTAAGGCTTTATGCAAAGGATTGAATAAGGCGAATTGATGGATAGAACATAGGTGTTGGATAATGAATGGGGTATTGGAAGACTTGTATAGGATTAGATGGAAAGGGTGACAAGATCAATATTTTCACACACCTTGAAGGGTGGTGGAGTGATGGAGGAAAAGTGGATTTTGGAGTTTTAGATTGTGATGTAAAAAAGGATATGGATTTTGGGATACAAGGACCCAAAAATGGATGAAGGAAATGATGAAAGAGGTTTAGGTGGAGGATTAGATGAATCCTTTGGATTAAGTAGCTTGAACGCTAATTTGGATTTTTCTTTAGTATGCAAGTGTTGAATAAGTAACATGGGAATCTACATAGTTCTTGATTTTTCTTTGTATTGTGGCTCTTTAGAACACATTGTTTCAACAAGAGATTTGAGAATCCATGTAGATTTTGATTTATCTTTTCCTTGTGATTCTTTAGAGTGCATTTCTTCAATGATAGATTTGGAATCCATATAAATTTTGATTTTTGTTTTTTCTTTTGGAACATATTTTTCTTTATCTTGACATGTCGATTAGATTGGACATGTTGATACTTGAATACATGTGGATGCATGGATTTATGTATTTTATGCTTGGCATCCAAATTTATTCTAAATGTGTTAGAATTCATGGATGAATAAGAAAAATATGGAGGTCTTTTGGAGGAGTTAATGTAGATAGATGGTTGGAAGGTACTCAAGGGCGTGTGCCTTTGTTGACCTTGTCTTATGATAGAGTAAGTGAATGGAGGGATGTAAGGACCCAAGATGGATGTAAGGGATGAAGGATTAATTTTTGGGGTATAAGGACCTAGAATGAATTTGGAGGATGGGAAATATATGTGTTTGCATTTAAATGGGGGAATATATCATGTTGAAGGGATATCAACATCTTGAGTGTGAGATGTCTAGCCAAGACATCATTACTAAGATTTTATTTTATATCAAGGGACTCCATACTAGATTTGATAGGAGAGATGGTATCTTGAGGAGAATTACGATCATGAGGGGGACTAGGATGAATGATAAGTTCTTAAGATGAACATGGAGGATTATGACAATGAGATGAAGGGATAATTTTAGCTTTACATGGAGAAGGATCATTGGATTGACTTGAAAAGATATTGTGTATTATATTTTCAATAGGATTATTGGATATGATAGAAGGGGTATCATGATATTGCTTAGGAGGTGGATTAGGAATAGAACTTGGAGGGATAATTTTCTCTTGAGATGGAAAGGAATCATCTTGGAATAAGTAAAAAGGTATGCAAGGATCATCATGACATTCTTGGAATATGGGATCTTGGTCAAATTTTGGATGAAGATCAAGTGTTTTGGTATCTTGATCTTGATCTTTAGGAATTTTTACTTAATTCTTTGGATTATCCTCTTGATATGGAGCCACTTCTAAGGATGGGGTAGGATTTTGGATTTGCATGGGAGATTCTTGGAGGGAATTCATGTTTGAGAATGATAGGAAAGAATTTTGAATAGAACTTTCTAGAGTTGGTATGATTATAATTGAAGTGCACAACTGAATAAGATCTAGGATTTTGGATTCATTGGAGGTATTTGCATCAAGATTAGGATTAATTTGGATTTATATAGTAGATATTCCTTAAGGGTCAACATGAAAAGTGTCATCATTGAGTTCATTATTTGAGGGAGATGATGTGGAGTGTTGTTGGGAAGCTTTAGGAGATGAAGGAATGGTGGGAGAGATGGATGAAATTTGTGGGCCATTTCTAGACATAGGTTCATGATTTTTATTATACTTAGACATAGTATCTTCTTTCTCTTTAGATGATTCATTATGATCTTCAGCTTCAATTATGTCATCATTAAGGATATCTTGGGTCTTATGTTTCAATTTAATGCAATTTGAGGTCTTATGGTCATTGTGTCTATGATACACACAATAGTTACTCAACCACGAATATCCTTATGTGGCTACTATTGAAATTTTGTTACCATTAGATCCTTAGATCAATTTCCATCAAAGGGTTAAATTTTAAAAGTTGATTAGAGATGCAAAAGAATTAGAAAAAGGCTTAAAATACATCAAAATTTCTCTATGTCTTAAACCCTTCATAAACCCTTTGCCTTTTCTATTGGCATTCACTTTATTTATATTCTACAGTTGACTAGGTATCATTGGTCACCAATCACTTAAGTGACCCTTCAATGTCTCCTTCATCATCAAGATAACCAAACCCTTCCCCTTTTTACCATCTTCACAATTTCTCAAGATATATTTTCCCCAAAAATCAAATAGTTGTGAAACTGTGATGACGGTTAGTGAAAACTCTTGTCATCATTTCAAAGATTTTCTTTTTGGTCAAATTATATTGACCAAAAAATTGAGAAGGCAAAAGGGAATTCACCATTTCACAAAGGATATGTATGGGCCTATTTTTCATTTATGTGAAATAGTGATAGGAGACAAAGGTGATGATGGACCCGAGGATGAAGAAAAGTTTTCACTATTTCACAAAGGTGATGGTGGGCCCATTCCTGGTCACCTGCGAAATGGAGAAATGAGCTTAAAGTGAATCAACCAAGGGTGGTGGGGCAACTATTTTTAAAAAAAATTGGATTAGGAGGTTAGTGAAAGGCCATTTCACCATTTTCAAAGGGTGCCCTTTCAGTAAACAACCTTTGACCACAAAATGACAAAAGGTATTTTAATTGTTTTAAATACCAATGGTTAGTGATGATTTCTTAGAGGTCAAATTGAATGTTATATGCTTCTCATCTACCTCTTCATTTATCTTTCTACAACACTTCAACTCTCAGTGTTTTCTTTTGCACATACCAACATTAGATCATGCCTTTTGAGGCATTATTATCTAGATATGAAGACTTTGGTGTCATAGTTATTGCTTCAAGTTGTAGGGGATATTTTACATGGATAAAGTATTCAATTTTGGTTGCTCTCTATCACTATAACATGTATTGAGATCATATTTGTCTCTGGTCTTCTCTCCTAATCAAATTTTTTGTAGACTCAACCCTAGTTGAGGGTTTGAATTTCATGTGTAATTAGAGTTATGCTTGAACTCTATAAAGGAAAAGTTTTTATATATTTCTAGGTTCTTCTCTAGTTATTTATAGTAGCTTAGGCTCTACAACTATAATTTCTTTCTATCATGCATTAATATAAATCTTGTTTTTACCTTTTCTTTCCATTTCATTATCTTGTGCATATTTTGCCTTATGTTGAATGTTTCTTTCATGTCTTCTAAGTTTATATATTGTGTCTATTTTACTCATGAATATTGTATTGCAGAGATTATCCTTCCTTGCAACATCTCATTTGCTAATACCTTCATATGAGTCCTTAGAGGGTAGATTAAAGCCAAGATTTGTGTATTTTGGGAGGCCTTATTAATGTTATATGCATTCATGGGAAGATAGATACATGATTCAATTTAGTGCATCAACCCCTTCCCCTTTTAGTATATCCTTCTCCCTTTTCCCTCAAAAGATTAGTTTTAGGTGCATCCTGATTGTAAGGAAGTTGGCCTTCTTTGGAGACTCAACCTCACATTTCAAGTCCCATATTTGTGAGGTTTTTTCCATGTTTCAAAAGGTTGTTTAGGTCATTCAGACTCACCTAAATAAGGGTGAAAAATTTTATGACAATAATTTTTGGCACTCTTGGTGGGACAAAGATTAGATAAGTTCAAGAAAATCCCTTGGTGGACCAATACAAACTTTATTTACTATAATTTGGGTGTTTTCTTAGTACCAACAACCTTTGGAGGAAGTTCAATCAAAGACCATGGAAACTCCGAGTGAAAATATATGGTTACAAGTAGTCCTAGTGTTGGTATACATATAAGATCATCTCTAATATTTTTTTATTTCCAAAATTTTCTATGAATTTGTAGATTTATGAAGCTATAGTACAGATTAATTTCATAGAAATGCATATTATGCCCCTCCATATCATGAAGATATTTTCCCTCATCCCCCCTATGGTTAATATCAACCTAAACCTCAACCTAGTTTTGGTTCAGATTCCTCTGCAACATTTGATAACCGATTTGTTCCACCTTCTTGTCACCCTCCCATCCCTACCCACAGCTTATCAAAAATAGATATTAATGGTCTCAGAGATCATATTGTGGATCTTGGCCATAGGTTTATTATCCTTGGCTTGGGTTTCAATTGGGTTCCAAAACTACCCATATATATATGGATGAGTTAGGATATCAAGAGTTGAAAATTATTTTATGGGGCTAGGATAGAAAATTTCTTGAAAGTAGAGGAAGAAAAGGATTCAATATGAAGTTGGAGGAACCATCTCACTGAATCTTTTAACTTTGTATGCTAATTTGGAAAAGGTAATACATGGAGGTGGTTGTAAAAAAGAAACAATAGTTGGAGGCACAATAAAGGTAGCATGCAAAAGAGATGGAGGCCCAACAAAGACAATTTTAGGAGAAGATTACTAGGTAAGTTGTTGCAAAAGATGAAAAAATGAGGCTCAATTTAGCTCATTTACAAACCCAAGAAGCAAAGGCAACCCCTTTCCCCAAATTTTTCATTCCAAGCTCTAAGAATCCCCCTCCATCACAAGATCTTTCTATTGTAATCCCTCCAATCTTTGTGCAAGAAATATTACCCTCTTAGCCTTCTATACCCCATACCATTTCACTCTTCAAGGGTGTACTGGTTGTATGGACTAACGATGGTCCAAATATATCATTTTGGGAGGATTTGCAACCTACTCTTCATGAGCTTTAACCAAGGGAGGGAACAAAAGAGATGCAAAATGATATTGAGGAGGTTGTATCTATTCATCCCTCTCTCTAGATAAATATTGAAAAAAAAGGAAGAGGATCCAATCCTCTTATTTGAAGAGCTTCCCTCTTTTTTTGAGGAAGAAGAAGACAACACGGTTGTTCCTACCCTTGAGGAAAAAATCTTGGCTAATGAGCCTTTAGAAGAATCAAAGTACCTATTGCAAAAATAATGAAAAAATTAGTTATTGTAGCAGGAGGTCCTTTGTAATATGGAGAATAAAAAAGAGGATCCCAATGCTGAATCTATCCTTGAGATAGAACATGTTGATATGCATGAGCTTACCCCTCAACCTATGCATATTATTGCAATAGAGAAAGAAGAATCTGATGAAGAGAAATTTTTTTGGGATGGGTTAGAAGCCTTTTTATCATCCATAGACATTAAGCCATCTTTTGTATCATCATAAGATCATGAGTTGTAGAAGCAACATGTGGAGATCCACATCATACCAGAGACACTATAAATGGCTCATGAGCAACATGAGGAAAAGGTGCAAGATTTCATCTCATCACAAAAAGAGGATCCACATTCAAGACATCAAGATACCAAGGTTGTAGAGAATAATAAAGAGGTCAAGGATAATTTATTAGACCTAGTGCCATCAACAGGATGCCCCATAAGGCATCTAACCCTACAAAAAATTTGCAAGTTTCCCCTGGTCATGGTTTTTTCAAAGCATGAGGGTGAGTATTACAAGGATGAACAAGTTTATCTTTCTCAAATAGATAATGTTCTAGTTTTGGAGGGCTTCTTTGTTCTTAGTATTGGGAGGGTATTCTAGCAACATGTGAAATTCTTTTTATGGTTTCTATCCTACCTAGTTGCCCAAATGCATGAAAGGAGAAATAAATTAGTAAGGAAGGACAACTAATTCAATAATCTAGCTAATGGATTTATATAAAAATTTTCATGTAATTATTTGTACATAGTATGTCAGATGTTTTATTCTTTCCAAGAAGTGCATGAGCACAACTATTTCTCTAGGAAATGGATAATTTTTGGTTATGGTTAGCTACAAGAGGTTGTAAATCTTTGATATTTCACAGTGACTCAATGAAAAATAGATCGTTAGGCTACTAATCTTGTATACTTAATAGACAATTATTCCACACAAATTGCCAAAAAATTTGATTGTCACCATTAGATCCTCAGATCAATTTCCTTCATAGGGTTCAATTTCACAAGTTGATTAGAGATGCAAAAGAATCAGAAAAAGGTTTAAAAGCCTTCAAACATTTTCTAAGTTTTAAAGCCTTCATAAAACCTTTGGGTTTACTATTGGCATTCACTTTATTATATTCAATAGTTGATCAGTTGTCACTAGTCACCAATCACTTAAGTGACCCATCAATATCTCCTTCATCATCAAGATAACCAACCCCTTCCCCTTTTTACCATCTTTGTAGTTTTGCAAGTGGTCTATTCCCAAAAAATCAAACGGTTGTGAAGCTATGATGATAGTTAGTGAAAAGGCTTATTGTCAATTTGCAGATGTTCTTTTTGGTCAACTTCCATTGATCACAAAAAAACAAAGACAAAAGGGATTTCACCATTTCACAAAGGCTATGTGAAGACCTGATTTTCATTTCTTCGAAATAGTGATAGAAGACAAAGGTGATGGTGGGCTTGAGGATGAAGAAATGTTTTCTCTATTTTGAAAAGGAAATGGTGGGCCTGTTCTTGGCCACTTGCAAAATGGTGAAAGGAGTTTAAAGTCAAGTGGCTAAGGGTGGTAGGCCCAATGGCCACATTTTTTTATTTTATTGGATCAGGAGGTTAGTGAAAGGGATTTTCACCATTTTGCAAGGATTCCCTTTCAGTCAAAACCTTTTCATCATGAAATGGTGAAAGATATTTTAAATATTTTAAATGCCAACGATTAGTGAAAATTTATCAGAGGTCGATTTGAATGTTATCTTCTTCTCAACTATTGCTTCATTAATCTTTCTACAAAATCTCAACTCTTAGTGTTTTCTTCTACGCATGCCAACATCAGATCATCTCTTTTGAGGCATTGTTATCTAGCTATGAAGACTTTGGTTCCAAATTTATTGCTTCAAGTTGCAGGGGATATTTTATAGGGATATAAAATTCAATTTTGGTTGCTCTTTATCACTTCAATGTGTATTGAGATTAGATTTGTCTTTAATCTTCTCTCCTGGTCATATTTTTTGTAGAATCAACCCTAGTTGTGGGTTTGAACTTCATGTGTAATTAGATTTATGCCTAAACTCTATAAAGGAAAAATTTGTACATATTTTATGGGTTCTTCTCTATTTCTTTGTAGCATCTTAAGCTCTGCACCTCTAATTTCCTTCTATCATGCATTAATATAATTTATTTTTTTTAACATTTTCTTTCCATTTAACTATCTTGTGCATATTTTTCCTTATGTTGAATGTTTATTTCCCTTCTTCTAAGTTTATATGTTGTGTCTAGTGTATTCATCAATGTTGTATTGTTGATATTGGCATTCCTTGCAACATCTCATTTGTTCTTACCTACATATGAATCCTTAGAGGGTAGATTAGAGCCAATATTTGTGTAGTTTGGGAGGCCTTATTGATGTTATGTGCATTCAGAGGAAGAGAGATCCATATTTCAATTTGGTGTATCACCCACTTTCCGTTTTAGTATATCTTTCTCTATTTTCCCTCAAAAGCTTAGTTTTAGGTGCATCTTGATTGTAAAGAAGCTGGCCTTATCTAAAGACTCAACATCACATTTCAAGTCCCACACTTGAGAGGTTATTTCCATGTTTCACAAGGTTTTTTAGGTCATTCACACTCACCTAAAAAAGGGTGCAAAATTTTGTGACAACATTTCCTTTAGGCAATGTGATAATATTATGCTCAATAATCTCTCTTAGGGACGATGCAAGAGATTGTCCCAAAGGTGTGGATTTTCTATCCAAGGGATATTTGGGTTCACATGTAATTTTTGATGAAGTGGATAGTTGTTTTGGTTGAGGAAATATGTGGTTTTTGTTGAGATTTTTCTTTTCATTTTCAACCATATGTTGTTTAATGTTTTCTATTTGTATATTTATTCCTTGAATTATTGCATTGCCTATGATTTTGTGGGTTTCTTGGTGGTATCTCTCAAGAGTTGTTGTCGGTTCTTTTATTTCTTATTTTATAAATTTTATTTCATGAATTTGTCTCTTAAGCTCTTGAATTTGTTGAGCCAAGGAGGCAATGGACATGTATGATAGTTTTGATCTTTTACCTTGGATAAAGAGGACATCAAATGACATGTGACTCAAGGAAAATGACCTAAATGTAAGTTAAAGTTTTGTTAAACCAATGATTATTTTTTTAGGTTTTTCAAAGTTTTTGGGATGACAATGTAACTAAAGGAGATGAAAAATTCAATTAAGTGAAAATACATTCTAGATGCAATGGCACTACCTAGGGATGATATAGATTCTAGGATGATATTGTCTATAAAAATATGCAAGGGCAATGTTTTTTTCTTTTTACAAGTCTTTCATGGGTTCTCACAATGTATTTCTTATGAGCCTTTGGTTTGAGGTATGAAAGTTTGGAGTAATGAGACGTGTTTGTATTTTGGGATTTTGATTTTGAAAAACTTCATGAAGGTGTCACTGGAGGGGATGATCTAGATATTCAAGGATTGGGTATGACTAGGTGAGATGGCAAGACTATGAAAGGACTAAAGATGCAACTAGGTGGAATAATGTGACTATGCAAGGACCTAAAAGATTAAAATTGTGAAATAATGTCCCAAGAGATTTGAAATGATTATGTTAAGAGAAGAGGTTCAAAATTTTAGTATCTATTTTGCCAAGTTTTAGTTTCAAGAGTGGCGTTGGTTGCCAATTGGAAATGTTTTGTTTTGAACACACACATTAAACATGAAAGACATAATGGCTATTTAATTTTTTCAATGAAATAAGAGCACATTCAAGTACAACCTAAGATTGGCTAGGACTATACTTGTTAAAATCTCTATGCAAGAATATACTACATCCAACCAAATTCATAGAAACTCGGTAGCATGGCTCCTCCTTACACGACACTCACTTTGTGGGAATACCAAGCTTCAAATTCCTAAAGAACCAAAGATATGCAGAAAGTTTCTATCTCATATTGGGGAGTGCATGAAGGGTATCTTTTGTATGTGCATATTACAATGCCCAAGTAAACAAGTAGAAGGATTTTAGCTTTCTAAAATAATGGCTTGTAGTGAGGGTATATGATTTAGGGGTGAAATGATAAAATAAATTAAGAGGTCTCTCAACCATTAGAACAAGGGTTCTACATATCTCAAGGATATTGGGGGAGAGCTATCATGCACCACATCCTGTTGATTGGACTTTCATCATAATCATTTTTTTATATAATGATTTAGATGAGCTTAGCCTTAGCCCGTTATAGCTTGATTTGTTCCCTCTCACCTGACCTTAAGAGATTCTTAGGAGGCAAGCCCTCTAAAAGATATTAGAAGAGATTCTCTTGCACCCAAGGTCCGCGAAGATGAGGGGAGAGGATACATTTATTCTATTTTGAGATTAAACACAAAGAAAATTATTTGTGAAAGTGCACCAATTATGTCAAACAATTGTATTATTTTTAAATCCCAAATGAAACATGATCATGCTAAAATGAGACAATTGATTTCAAAAAATCACATTCATTACACCTTGCATCAAACATCATTAGTAGTTTCAAATCATAATCTTTCAAAAAATATCCTACACCAAATGTCATTAGTAGTTTTTCTTTTCAAAATTTTCAACACATGAAGTTATCCTGCAAAACCTATTAGTCTTCAAAAGATAATTAGTCTGAAAAATCCCATTGAAAAATGCTACTCAAACCCAAATTATAATGATAAAAATTGTTTGAGGGGGATATACACTCCATCTCATTCAATGAAATAACATGAAACAAAAAATGAGCATGAAACTATTTAATAAGAAGGGGTTTGTCACCATCGTTGCTTATTAATAAAATACAATACATGAAACTATCTAATTATGCGGGGGTTTGTCACCATCACCACTTATGCAATGCATGAAATCAAAAGACACTGACTAGGATAATTGAATCACAAAAGTCAATTAAAGAACACAATGCATGCAACTACCTAAATGAATGGGGGTTTGTTACTATTGCCAATTATGCAATACATGAAAACAAAAGACAATAATTAGGTTAATTAAATTACCAAAGAAACCTACATGCAACAACAAATTATCAAATAAAACTTGTATGTAACAACCAATCAACAAAGAAAACCTACATGCAATAAAAAATTAGTAAAGATAACTTGCATGCAATAATAAATCACCAAAGTAAACTTGCATGTAACAGCAAATCAACAAAAAAAACCTGCATGCAACAAAAAATAATAAAGAGAACCTGCATGCAATAAAAAATCATTAAAAGAAACCTACAGGCAACAACAAATTATTAATGAGAACCTAAATACAATAAAAAATCATCAAATAAAACCCACATGCAACAAAAAATCAGTAAAGAGCACCTGCATGCAACAAAAAATCACCAAATAAAACCTTCATGCACTAACAAATCAGTAAAAAGAACCTGCATGCAATAAAAAATCATCAAAGAAAACCTGCATGCAACAACAAATTATCCTAGAAAACTTGCATGTAATTAAAATCAGTAAAGAGGACCTATATGAAATAACAAATCACCAAAGAAAACCTACATGCAACAAGAAATCAACATCACCTTCTATATTAATTTTTGGTTGGTCCCACCGGGCGTTCTAGATGAAGATGGAGGAAATTGGGATTTATCTTCAAATCCTTCCAATGTCCAACAATGGAGGCATTATCACAAATACACCTACAAATAAAAAATTAAACACACACATGCATTTGAAACCAAAACCTCACTCCATTACTCTCTTATCTATCAAGATCTCATTTTTAAATATTGATGCTCTCAAAAGCACAGACATGTGAAGTTATGAAGAACAAAGATTTAAAGATGATCAAAAGATGAATATGCAAAGATGAAAATTCAAGAATGGATTCAAGAAAACTATGATGAAAGGGGACTATAATTATAAAAGAGCTCATAGTATTCTATGTTACTTGTCATTCTTACAAGTAAGGCTATTGTGAGCATTACATTGGTTGTTTTGTTACTTTCCCTAGGAATTCTCTCAAAATTAATTAATATGAAATAAGATTTGAAGTTATCTACCATCATCCAATGGCCATAAATACATCATCACTACTACAAAATACTTCACTAACAAATGGTACCCCCTTAAAAAATAAAGATGTTTGGGATCTTTATGAGAAATTTAATATCGAACAACATTTTTCTTCAATATAATATCCTCACGGTAATGGCCAGGATGAGGGCTCTAATAAAATAATCCTTAGAATCCTTTAAAATATGGTTAATAAAATTGGTCGTGATTGACATATCTAGTTGAACCTTTCTTTGTGGACTTATCAAAAAAGTGTCTGCACTCCTACATGTGCTACTCCTTAATCGCTTATCTATGGTATTGAATCCATATTCCTCATCAAAGGTGAGATACCTTCCCTATGGGTCTCTATGCATAACTTTATTAATGATGAAGACTATAGAGTCTCATGCTTTCATAAATTAGAAATATTGGATGAAAGAAGACATACTACTTTTGATCACCTCAAAGCATACCAATAACATATGTTTAGAACTTACAATCATAGAGTTAGGTCTCATGCATTTGAAATTGGAGATTTTATTCTTAGAGAGAATTCAAAGAATCAACAAGATAGAGAGAAAAAGGGAAAATTTGAACCTAACTGGCTCACTTCATATATTATCACTACTGCATATGAATTGGGAGCATATTAGTTGGCTACTTGAGAGGGTGAACTATTGGATGGTCCAATAAACAACATTCACCTTCACAAGTTGTATACATGAGCATTTTAGTTGATTTCATAAAAATCATGAAAAATACAAAAAAACAATTGAAAAAGTCTTGAAAAACATAAAATAATTAGAAAAAGTCCTAAAAAAAGTAGAAAAATTAAGGAGAAATAAATTCATCCACTAGCAAAAACCTAGCAAATAGGTGCCTTGGGAAAGTACCATGGTGAAAAATGGACAACCAACACCATGTCTAGCGACTTTGTTCCTCTCTCCTTCAATACTCTACTTGATCACTTTCATCCCTTCCCTTCCCTTTTGCACCATAATAATATTTCTATTCCATCATAGCTCATGGATTATTTTGCATCCCCCATGCGTGTTGCTTCTGCACACTATGTTTATTCTCTCTCTTAGTAGGGCATCTTCATAACCTTAATGGTGTATTCGAGAATTCAGCATCTCACGATTAAAGGAACTATATTTGTAAAATATCATGAAAAAATAAAAATAAATCATAAAAAGTTCTGAACAAATAAGAAAAATTATTGAAAAAATATAAAATATAAAAAGTCTTGAAAAAATCTTAAAAATCATAAAAAAAGGTCCGACTTTTTAAATTTTTATAAAAGTCCTCAAAAAATCTTAAAAGTCATAAAATGTCCTTAAAAAAATCATAAAATCATAAAATACCCTAAAAAACCTAAAAATCATGAAATATCCTAAAAACTCATAAAAGCTCTGAAAAAGAGTCTAAAAACATCTAATAAACATTATGGAAACACAAACACTTTGACTGAGCATGCAACTTTGAACTTCAACAAAATTATGACATGATAAGACTATGATCAAGCAAACACAACAACATCCTATCAACCTATCAAATCATACACATTAATTATGACAAGAATCATTCTACATGAAGGCAGAATGGTTGTTGTTTGTTGTCTTTGATTATTTTGATTTTATCTTTGGTGACATGCCTTTTAGCTTTTCTAGGATGTCTTTGACAAGAAGGTCAAGCTAGGGCATGTTCACTTGTTTTCTTCTTGTGGACTGTTCCTTAGTAATATAATGACTCATCTTAGGACATGATTGTCTAATATCATTGAGGACGTATGGGTTTCATGTGAACTAGGGCATTCCTTGACTGTCTAATCTGTTTCCATAAATGCACTTGGTATGTCAATTCATTTGCATCTAAAACATATCTAAATGAGGTAATCTATTTTCCACAAAAATATTGATGATGATATTAACATGTAACAAGCACAAGGATTCTCATCACTTGCATCTCCTCTTTCATCATTTTCATCTCCTTTCATGCTTTTTCATCCATCATCTTTCCATCTTATTCATCTTTTTCTTCATCTTCCTTATCACAAATAAAGACCAATCAGTTACTTTATCCAACTAATGTACATCTCTAAGTCCTTAATCACTTTATCCAATCAATCAATTTTCTCCTTGAAATATCATTACCCCCTTGATCACTCAATCAATAGTTCAAATTGTCTTTTGCTAGAATTTATCCTTACCAACCTAATTAGATTAGTCAACTTAATCAACTTCTTAACCTAGCTAGACTGATCATCTCCATCAATTATTAAGTTATGCTTATCAGTTGTGAATTTTCATTAAATATACATATCAACTTCATCACTCACACACCATCAATCCTTGACTCATTTTCTTATATTCTATCAAGAGATCTATCTTCCCACAATATGTTTGATCAATCTTTTGAAGGGGTGTACCGTATTTGTTAGAGTAATAAAGTATTTTCTTTTTAATTAAATCATGTTTGATTTAATTACCAAGTCACTTATTATCTCTTTATGCTTAAGCTAAACTTTAGGCATATAATAATTAATTACTTTATTAATTATTATTGTGCAACCTAGGTTTTACCCTTTTAGGGTTTTAGATCTCCTTTTATAAAGATTGATCTCCTCTTGTTTTCATAACAGATCGAGAACATCATTCAATATTATTGAATTGTGACTTTTGTTTTTGCACATCAATGATTTCTCCTCTCTCATGGATCCATGTGTTTAGGCCTCTCTAGCTTCTTACTTCTCTCTCTTTCTATGATAGGTGTTTGCATGCAGGTGTTCTTGGGATCTGTGGGTTGGTTGTTTACTTATCAACTCCAATATGGTATTAGAGCTTCAAATCTATTTTCCCTTGTCCTATTTCTGAGAGATTCGATCGTGTTTGTCAGATCTGCATTTCAGAGAGTTTTATATTGAATATGGGGGGACCTCTCTTTCTAGTCACCATGGCTTCAAATGGACCTCACAGTTGTGTTCAAAGTGTTCAAGAACCCCTAGATCCATATAAAGTTTTTCCATTTTGGATAAAGTTGGAATCTGTGGCAAACATTTTTTGCAACCAACCCTTACACGGATCCTAAGATGGTCAATGGTTTTTTGGAGCATTTTTGGCTCAAACAGACCTCATCATTGAGCTTGTAGCAGGCAAGAACCCCCATTTCCATATAAGGCATGTCTGATTTGGACAAGTTGGCCTCTGAGGCAAAAATAATTGTGTACCAGGGTCGTATGACACTGCCACACAGTTTGAGGCAACGTATAATGAATTCAATTTTTTTTAAGGGTGCCACTGCTAGCAGGAAACTCAACGTAACCACTGGTGTGACCACTAGGTTTAACCATCGACGGTCATGTCTTACCCATAAATTTAGCCCCCCCGCCCCCCACATGCACGAAGGTCACATGTAGGGGCCAATCTTTCCTTGGTTGTATTTATTTATTTAAGGATAAACCAAGGTACCCTCCTTTTATTTTATTAGGAGATTCTATGGAATACCTACATGTATTTTTTCCTCTAGTTCCAGTGGGAGGATAACTCTTTTTATTTAATTTATCTATTTAGTTTATTCTCCTTAAGAGGATTGAGACACTTGGCACACACCTATTATGAATGGTGGCATTCATAGACTTGGTATTTACATAGTAATTCTATTGGAGTTGATGAAAAACAACCCATGGCTCCCAAGAACACCTACATGCAAACATCTGTCATAGAAAGAGAGAGAAGCAAACAGCTATGGAGACCTAAACATATGGATCCACAAGAGAGGAGAAATAATTGATGTGCAAAAACAAAGGTTGCAATCCTGGGTCATTTTTTGCAAATATCTCGGGCATCTGGGATCGTAATCATGCGTGTGATATATCATCGAAAAGCTGGTTCCGAGCCTGATCCATTTTTTCTAGTATGGTTTTGTGATTTTTCCATTTTGATGCTCTTTTTTGCTATCAAAGTCAGATGTTCTCTATGATCTTGGCATTTCAGACCTCCTGCATTCCGGGATCCGTTTCTCTTGCATCCGGGCTCTGTTTTCAGCAAATGAGATATTGTCAGAAAGTTCTTTCTGAGCTTTTATCAGATCTGATAGTTTCATGTGTGTTTTTGTCCTTTTTTTGATGTCACCCATCCTTAGATCCTTCTAGACACCTTCTTCTACCTGGTCATATTTCTATGGAGGATCTTCAGATCATCAGTTTCTTCTTGACAGAGTTTGTAGTTTCATGCTTCAGTGATGTTGTACATGTTCATCTTTGTTCCTATTTTTTGGAACATTCCTAGTTTTGGAGGCTTCTTCAGTCCTTCAGATTAGTCTTGGTCTCTTTTTGGAGTAGGGTTTTTCCCATGTGGTTTTCTCTATTTCTCTGCTTTGAAGAGAATCTCTTTTGTACTTGGGTACCTGATCAGGCCTTTTGTTGCCGGGACCCATTTTCTTTTAGTTGTTGTTTCTAGGTTTTTAGCTTCTCCCAAGTTCATCTTAAGGGGGGGTGTTAGAGTAATAAAGTGTTTTCTTATTAATTGAATCATATTGATTTAATTATTAAGTCACTTATTACCTCTTTCTACTTAAGCTAAACTTTAGGCATATAATAATTAATTATTTTATGCCTAAAGTTTAGCTTAAGTAGAAAGAGGTAATAAGTGACTTAATAATTAAATCAATATGATTCAATTAATGAGAAAACACTTTATTACTCTAACAAATTCCTCTCCTCATCTCTATTTAAGAGATGTTCCTCTCTCATTTCAAAATGATGAAGTTATTGTAATGAGAATCTCTCTCTCTCTCTCTCTCTCTATATATATATATATATATATATATATATATTCTTTCTTTAGGCTATGGCCTCATTAATAATATCAAAAGGGGTTTTTCTTTGCTTTTACCCTTTCAAAATCTTCTCACCTCCTTGTCTTGGCCCTTGGGTGCTTGCTCCTAGATCATTTTTTTCTCATGGTAACATCTTCTTATTTATCTATCTCTCTTGGATTACTTTCCTTTCCTTTCTCTTGTTATTTTCTTAATAGTAGTCATATCACCAATCTGAATCTAGAAATCCTTAACCATTATCTTAACTAACACTCTATCCCCTGATGCTAACTCAACCTTCCAACTGATATCTAGTCTATGTACCACTAGCCTGCATTGCTCCACAACCGATGAAGATATAAAATAATTAGTATCTCCTGAAGATAATAAAATGGTAACAAGTTACTACCTCTTATCATACCTAATGCCTCTATAAATGTGGCTTGATGCCTTTCCAGCGGTTGTCAACCACTGCAAATACCCCGTGGGACTTATCCATGTCCCCAAATGTAGGCTATGATGTTGTCATGCACTGACTTCCTGCCATCTGACCTTGTGGACAATCTTTAGCTAAGTTCCCCATGGCACCACATGCATAACATGGTCCACATGCTTGAGTCTAAGCTCCCTATGGCCTAGAGTATTTTTGTCCTCCAGTCCTACTAGATCCACTGAAACCACCCCTGGTGGATTACTGAGTATGAGCCAAAGGTGCATCGGTAACTTGTGGTTGCTAAACTCTCCTAAGACCCTATAACTACTATTTATTGGGATTAGACCCCTTATGTCCCTGTGGTGGCCTATGCCTCTGAATCTAATGAGACTTTTGTTGAGGGTGAGGGGATTTATAAGACCCTGATGGCTGTCTATAAATACCCTTCTAGTGGTTCTTCTAGAACCCAAAAATTTGTGGTGTGGGATTACAATTTTGAGACTGATCATGTGTTTTCTATGACCTCCTCTGAATTTCCTCTTTTATCAATGTCTTCTTTACAACTACCCAAAGGCTCCTTGGAGCTGCCATGTGTACTGGTCTCAATATTGTAGCAATCAGTCCCCTGATAAAGAAATTAACTAACAACTTTTCATCCTTCATGTAATCCACATTAGGTACAAGCTCAAGGAACTTTCTCTCATACTATTGTACGTTGAGTCCCCTCTTTTGAAGGTTATGGAACTCATCAATGTGGTGCTACCTAAAATGCTCTAGAAAGTATCTCTCTGAATCTCTCCAAAAAGGTGCTCCAAGTGAGAGTGTCAATAACCAAGTTGTTCTTATATTTCTCCTATCTCTACTAAGTGGATGCAGAACCTATCAAGAGATGAATAGAAAAATGTTCCTTTAGATTTATCTCATATGGATGCAATCCAAAGCACATCTCTAAACTTAATAACCATGCCTCATATTTTGTGCCATCATTAGATCCTGTAAAGAGTGGTGGCTGTAGGCAAATTAGATCTCTAATCTGATCCCTTGGATCACATGGTGATCTCTCTAAAATCCTAGACACTATAACTGGTGGTGGTTTTGACATGTGAAATGACTCATCCTCATGAGCATCATGTCCCTCTACATGACTAGGTGGAGGGATCCTAGTTCTCTCTCTGGCTGCTACCTTATGCCCCTTTAAAACCTTTTATTCTAGCTACTGACCCACTGGCGGTATCCTATCCTAGATTACTCCAATAAGGCTATGTAATGAATTCAAGATGTCCTATTTTGTGTTCAGTGGATTTTTGGGAGGGGGTTCTTGATTCCCTCCTAGAACCTCAACTTCCTACTCAACATCCTCATGTGCTGAGTGAGCACACTTAGGGTGTCTTCCATGTCTGCGAGCTTGTCATGTAGATGGAGGCATCCTATAAGTTCAAATAAAATTCTAATGAGAAATGTAATGTTTAAAGGTTCCAAGCTTTAAAACAATGCTTTGGTACCAAAATGTCATACCCAAAATCTAGGGAAAACCACACAAACATTATTTTTTTAAACACATTAATTTAACTAATGTTACACAATGACATAGTTTAAGTGTTTAAAAGTTCAGACTAGAGGATATGACGTTGTTGGGTAAAACCTTTTCCAAAGGGGTAACTAGAATAAGTTGATTGAAAGATTGAGGGGAATCATGACAAGCGAAGGATGACTTGTCAATGCCCCTCGATCGAGTATATCATCTAGGCTCAACTGGGGTCTACAACTGGTTAGGTTTAATTATTTAATAATTGAAAAATGTACTTTATTACAAAAGGG